>OX401410.1:30959207-31457981 GCA_947846245.1 Cerastoderma edule
TTATTTGCAATCCATATAAGTAAGAGGATAAATGGAAAAAATGATTTGTGTTTTTAATTTGAAAGGATGTCGGCCTCGGCTTTGGATTATTGTTAAATTCGCCTTTGGATTACCAGATAATATTCCTACGCCTTGTCCGATAACATTCCCGATTCACGGAGAAATATAAACGCTCGGTTATATTTAGTGTAAGTGGGTAATTTTCTAAAAGTAGATCTTGGTTTCGCCTGCTTTCCCAAACCTTAATATATGTTCAAATTAGGAGAGATACTCAGAGTAGCAAAACGGTTAGATCACAAGCCAGCCGCCAATTTATTTGGCGGCTGGCCTGTAATCTAACCTGTTTGCATGAGCATGAAGTCTGCTCCGGGACTATAATGGTTGATAACAAAGTTTATTTTCCTTTTTGTAATATCAAAATGTCTTTCATTCACTGTGTTCGGAAACATAACTTTTCATTTTATCGTTGGTAACGTGTGTTTAACTTGCATGTACGTCGTTCTAGATACACGATGGAGATAGTTGACTTACACTTGTCATGTATTGTAGACATTTCAAGACGGATTTATTCTAATTGTCCTTTAAGTGTCGTATTAGATATCCAAATGTCAACATCAATCTTTAAAACCAACCATCAGCATACTTTTGATGGAGCAAGATACTGTAGTACTAGGCCTATGAAACACCCCTCCTCAACGGATAAAATTTATGTTACAAGTTTAAAACTATACCCGAAAACGCATCAAACTTTATCCACGTGATTCAAAGTTTTATTTCTAATTAAACACGTTTTATCTGCTTTTACATATATTGTTTGTCATTTGAAACAACTTTGACATAAGAATGATTACTCGATCATGAGCAAACCATCCATATTCAATAATGAGTGTCATAATTACTAGACAAATGTAGTCGTTCCTTTTCATGCGATTAAAGGACTGTACATTTTATTCATTGTAATGTCGAATTCCTCATACTACTGGGGCCCGTTTTACTAAACAGTTTACGCTTAAGATTTGCGTAAGTCTAAAACAACAAGTCCTTTTATTTCAATATTTGGCAAAGCAATATTGCAAAGTAACACATCATTGGAATCGTCTCTCCGAGACGCTTCCAATGACGTGTCACATTGCAATATTGTACTTTCATTGAAGATATTATCCATATTAATCAATTATGACTTACGCAAACATTTTCCGTAAGTTGTTTAGTAAAACGGGCCCCTGGAAACCAGTTATTGGTTAATGAGGAAAGTATGACACTGGTATTTTAAGCTCATGTTGCAGAAGGTGGAAATACAGATCAGTTGATGTGGTCATACGTGTATTACAACATAACTAAACATTATGCTGCACGTTTTGATTATATCGCGACAACGGTTGTCAAAGGCAGTCTTCCAAAATCTCAATCGAATTAAATGTTTCCTGACAAGAACTGGCATTTTTGTGTTCCAAATGATGTCCAAATAACACAAAAGGGCTTGTTTTTTTGTTGATTGTCTTTGGCGTTGTCCAGCCACTACCAAAATGCTTGTTTGTTGGTTTGCCTGGCGTTTGCTGTTTACTTGTTTAACCATTTCACGAGTTGTCTTATACTTCAATTGACATTGGGTTCATTGGGTATGAGACGACTCGAACTTAACCTCATGACCGTTGAATCATTGGTAGGACCTTTTACTCATTGGTAGTAGTAATATAGGTAGAGAGAAGATGCTTGGTGTGTTGAATCAGAAAAGATTTAAGACAAGGCGTAGGAGAAATATTATCCAGTGAGCCAAAGGCGATTCAAATAATAATCCAAAGTCAAGCCCAATAACTTTTCTTATTCAAGATATCAACCGTCTATTCTATCTATGGTGTTACCTCGATCGATTCAAACAAAAATGAAAGTAGGCATAGCAATTGAGGAAACAAACGGACAATTATTACTGACAGGTGCGCGCAGCGATCACGTGATCTAGTGACAGATATCAAAATTATTTTAAGCACCCTTTTAACCCATCACCAACCAATAACGGCATTCGACATGTTTGTTGCAGAGGCCTCTGGAAAACATGGTGAGGAAAAAAGAACGATCAATTTCTCCTTTTTCCACAATGTTTTCTTTCCTATCAGAAGATTTTTTTAATCTCATCACATTTTGAAATGTCGTCTGCAAACATATTCAATTTGAAACAGTCGAAAAATTATTGTTTGGAAAAGGGCTAATCGGTCCGAAAATTGCCCTAGTGACAGTAGAAATCGTTAAGAGACACGCAAACGAAACATTTTTACTATACAGTACTAATCGTAATACTAGTTTTAGACATGAATACTTACATAGAAACGCTGAGGAAAAGTGATAAAAGGGTTTCATTATATATGGCCCAGCTGATGAACCTGCTCTCATTAAACTCTGATGGCGCCTTCCTTACAACTATACATAGGCGGATCCCCCACAGTAAAAACAACAGCTCCGCTGGAATGGAGAAACACGTTTTGTCATTATAAACGTACCAGTTCTTAATGCTTGTATGTGTTTGACAAGGGGTGAAAATATCTGACTTTGAATGCCTTGTCCGTAAATGTCAAATCGTTTTCTGCACCTGTCCATATAAAGGTTACGAAGCGAATTTCAATACACATTGTTTGTGGATAAGTTATGCAATACCGACAACTGATTTTGCTACACCGGTAGTAGAGTGGTTCTCAACCATTTTGAGGTTGTTTTTTCTATGAAGTTTTTCATTGGTCTTAACTAGAACTACCGGTTTCAGACCAAATAGAGGCTAATCAGTCGGACTTATTTTCCAGCATACAAGTTACAATGATGGAAAATCATAAATACCAATGACCATGGTACCGTTTGATAAACATTTCATGCTAAAATTTGCGTAAGTACGAAACAGCATTACCTCTTATTTCAGTATTGGAGTAAGCATATAACAGGCAACGCCCACGAAACAATGAGTGCAGGCATTATTTCCCCCCACTCGTATAAGACATTGATACTTGTATGAATTGATTTATTTTTATCTGATAATGCTAATATTTTAGAAATACCAACGTTAAAATCATTCAGAAAAAAAATAGTTTGGTTAAAGGCACATAAAAGGAGAATAATGCTATACCAAACTTTATTATTTGGTAAACTTTTGGTTAGATTCAAATAGTTATCACCAAAAGTCCCCATCAGCACAACTTAAACATGAAAGTCAACAAGAAATAACAAAGATTAAGCAGTTTAATTGTGTGATTTTTCACCCCTGACCTTGACAGTTGATACACAAATGTTTGAACTGACCAATCAGAATTCGTTATCTTGAATATGTAAACAAACAGGTTGTTGATAAACATGATTGAATTGGAGACTACTATATTTCAAGCACAAAATAACTAATGTTTAAAGAGTCTATTTGATAGGGTCTCAATGCATCCGTAAATTAATTCTCATGACTTTTATGAAAATAGTAAAAGAACTTCATATATTTTTTAGTAATTTATTTGTACTTTTCTTCTTTTATGTGCCTTTAAACTCAGGATATTCGGAAATGTGCCAAACGTCTGCCAAATAATAAACGTAAAGACAGTAGTTAGTGAAAAATAGCTATAGTATCCACGGTAAGGAGTTTGATTAACGAGCTCTACATAAGTTATCGTTCCGCATACATTTAACATCATGTCTGTGGATGCAAAGAACGATAACCGAGTCTATTAACCCTTCGAATGATGCGTTATTTTCTAAAAATACGTTTTTGTGTCGTTTGCCTTTCATAATCTTTAATATTTGCTTAATTGAGTCGGGAAAGATACTCAGAGTAGCACACAGGTAAGATCACAGGCTAGCCGCCAATCTAGTTGGTCGCGGGCCTAGATCTTACCCGTTTGCATAAGCATCAAATCGGTTCCAGCACTATACAGGTTAATGTAAGGGGCCACTGAAGTCTGGTGGTTCGAGTACAAAACTTAAATCAAATGACCCTTCTCCACAGGGGCTCATATCTCAGTGGCGGCAGTTGGATTTTAATTGGGCTTTTTCAACCACTTTCCTTACGAAGTCCAAATGGTTTTAACCGGCTTGAACAGTCCTTATGGACAATTTAAGGCATTTCTTTATCAAATTGGGCCGGGCATCGTAAGATAATTGAAATAATGTTGACGCGATATTAAACCATATATACTAATGTGTATTACCTATTGCCGCGGAGTGATCCCACCAATCTGACGAGCACTGAAATGCCTTCAGCCCACTCACATGTTTACCTGAAATTGAGAATGTTTGTATTACTAATGTTAGTTATGATTGTTATGCCGATGGTCCCGGGTTCGATCATCGTTAGGCGATGTAAACATATCCGTGACTAACCTACATATCGGTACGAATACTGGTTCAATATCCAGGAAGAAGTCAAGGAAAGTGACTTCAATAAACTTAAAGCTTCCGTTACAGTCGATGTAAGAAAAAAAAAAAGTTTAAACTAAGCAAATTACCGAATCGTTCAATTCAGCCACTATTGAGTTAATTTTTGATGGTCAAAGCTGCACGGAATAGCTACACCTGTCTCATCCGGACCAACTTTACCATTGTATTGTCATGTTATGTAGTTATTGGTTTCAAGAATAAAGAAACAGGAAAGCAGTTAACCCTATCCCAAACAATAACGAAATTTGACCACTTTTTTGCAGACGGCTTTACAAAACATTGTTGGAAAAGGAGAAATTGCTCGTAACGAGCAATCCTTCCTTTTCCCACTTCGTATTCTGCCCTATCAGAAGACTATTTTACAATTTCATCACATTTTGAAATGCCGTCTGCAAACTCTTTCAATTTGGGACAGTCGAAAATCTAGTGTTTGGGAAAGGGATACAGGGGGTGGATTTTTCGAGAACCTTTTGGTTTTTCGATGATATTGTATTGAGGGTCGCTATCATTATGAATACTCGAACGAAACACCACCGCCAGGCAATCGTATCTACTCGGCAATCCCCGTAACAAGTCGGTAGATATACCTCGTAGGCAGTACATGAATACACCAGAAATCCTGGGGTAATTCGCCTTATTTCCGGCGGCTAACGCAAAATGCACATAGGCACTAAATACGTATTTAAATACTCACAAATTGGTTATATATCACAATTGAATGTTTGTTTTTACCCTTTTCATTAAAGATGACGATATCAAAACATCTTTGATTCATATTTTGTCAATCGTATCTACTCGGCAATCCCCGGCTTGTGCCGGGGATTTCCGAGTAGATACGATTGCAAACGGACATACCCTTCGTTGCTGACCTACTTTCAAAAATGGCTCCCCATTGCCTCCGAGGTTATTTTAAGAAATGGCCGAGGTGTTCCGAATGCACCGCCAGGATGACAAGACATAGTTCCAACTATAACATACATTTTGTTAGTCAAAAACAACCTTTTATAGCTAAGAAATACACATAAATCGATATTTCGGATATTTCTCATCACGCAACACCTGTGTCATTGGTTCATGAGCAACAGTTTCAATCTAAAATATCACACGGAAGTAGTTGCAAGGGTCGTTTCGCATTAATGCCTATTCGTAACCCTAATGTTATTTTCTTATCTAAGCTTTGAAAGTTTTGAAACGGTATGAGTACCTCATTTTTAACAATTTATGATGATTATTCAGCAGATAATAATATTATTGATGATTTATCTCGAATTCTTAATATCTAAACAAGTAGTTTTTTTATTGCATATGGCTTGATTTATACTGTACTAGACAATCGTAGCTTGATGGAGACACGGAAGATAAAACACATATACTTCATTTTGAATCGGATTTAACTGCTTTCCTCAATTATACGCACACAAATCCCTGTTCAAAGGCAATGGTTCAAACATATAGTCAATATTGATATAAATCCTTTGCATATGAACATGACTTAGAAAAGATTGCAGTAGGAATCAATAGGTAGCTTTATGGAGACCCTTTAGTAGAAATATTTCATGTGTCATGGTAATCTACTGGGGCCATTAAACTTGACTACACAAAATCCCGTTTTGGAAAATGGGTTCAAACATTTTGTCCAAGCTTCCTTTCAGCGGAAAAGGTCGCTTGGCTTAATCGATTGACGTAACATGCTACGGAAAGAAGACCGGAAGCGGAAGACACCGATGTTTACCGGAGTTTCCCGGCGGAGCTGACTTCCGGTGACAATTTCCGGGTGACGTTTTTCTGTACCAAGACATATACAGTGGACCAATGGGAAATCAATAAAGCTAAATTACATAACTCTGTGCAAGGTCTAGAGTAATATTCAGTTAGCATAAAAGTAAGCGAAACATGAAGCTTATTAGATTCACACTCGGTGACCGAACTCAAGATACATGATCAATACTTGCGCCGATGTTAGTCCCGACATTTTCACTTCTCCGTTAATGGGGGATCGAACCCGGGACCCTCGGTACCAAAGACTGACCATGCCAATCTAGTCCATTACACCCATAACTGGATTATACTTACAGTTTGTTTCGCATACGGTAATGAACGTACAGTATGCGTAACATAATTTTTAAAGGTAAACAACAAATACGTATGCTTGTTAGTGGTTGTTTTTTAATGGTTGAACCCCGTGTAAATGATTTTTCAGTTATGTTTTGTTTTTCATGGCTTCACCCGTACTAGTGCTCCGAAGTGTCTTGTCAAATGGGATTCATACGCAAATTGTGTTGTCCGTGGGACTAGAGTTGCAGCGTCAACTATTTTCGGTGAATACACATTATGAACGTTTGGATTAAGATTTAGATATGTACAGGCGAAGGACCAATTGTAACGACTATATCTTCTGTAACTTCAACAAACATATTGCTTACGGACGCTCTTCGGCTTATAAACCCATAACTACAATACAGACGCGGTAAATTTAAAGAGAGTATACCACAGCCTGTGTCCAGAGAAAATCAAATTTTAAAATGGTTGGTGATTCAAAGCCAGAATGTCCCTTAAAACTGTTAAACTGTCTCCATTTAGTAAAACCACATGTTCAAACAAAGCAGAACACTACATGGCCTTGACTTTTAAATGCCTTCTATCTACATAGTAGATGCTTTTAAGTCCAATTTTTTCAAATTGTGATCGTTTTTGACGTGATTAACTGTTTAAACTAATCAGCAACATGGACGACTCACATGTCCATTATGGTCATAAATGTTGGTGAAAATTGTATAAAAATCTAGCTGTATAAAATTTTATAGACCTATGATGTCATTTCAACTGTAGAAATCATTTTATCGAAAAAAAAAAAAAGAGATTAAAATCTCAATCTTTGAGATAATCCTTTTAATGTTTTTTTTTCCAATCGTTTGAAACATTAGCTTCGTATGATGGTCGCATCCGACATTAAGCCGTTTTAAGCGTATCGCGGGGGAATGATTATAGCATCCCCATTCATTAGACTGCAGTCCTTGTAAACTGAGACAGGCAGCATTTTCTGCATTAGAAAAATGCGCTGCATGCGCGTTAAATCTTCAGTAACAGTATATGTGACACCATACAAATCAATTTGCCGTCTAGAGATGTTCTTAGAGCGGACAAGTTTTGCATGTCCATGTGTAGAAATGAATCGCATAATGAGCAGTCTTATTCCGGGGGTTAGAAATCTCTTGTTTTATATGTACGGACACTTTCCGTTATGCGTAAAGACGGTGGGCATTCTATTGTTACTTTATAGTTGAACCTGGTTTGCATTTGCATATAGATATACGAGCCAAAACAAATACCGATTAGTCTCCGAGCTGTTCGAAAGTAACTTATTTGTATTCATGTATGTATCCTTTCAATTACAAACGGTTGGTCGATCGACTATTGATGCTTTAAACTTGGACCAATTCTGTATCTTTCATTGAACGACTCGAATCGCCCCGTCTTCTTTGTTTGTAAAAATCAACCCAAATTCCCACTTCTAATAAAACTCGTCATTCGGAACTCATAATTCCGCCAGGATCGCTTTGTTCGCATGTTTCCTCGATGCGCGTGCGCAGAATTTTAAAATCGGCTTCCTATTATGAACATCATTATCGAATTCAGTGGGAGATTGTCATAGGGAATTTATGACCCGTTATTTGTATGCTTTACCCGTCGTCTGCGGAGACATCCAAATAATGGATAGTGTAGCTCTTTGTTACAGAGCGCTTCGGTCCGTTTCGGTCTTTATTCAATTTTCGATACAAACGACGCTTTTCGGCATTTACGACAAACGAAAGTCTGATAGTGTTGTTAAAAATAAAACAAAATCGTCAGTTATCAATGATACATTTCGATCTATGATTTCAGAATTAGTCAAACTTTAGTTTAGTGTTAGATAATTTGTTAGATGAGTTCTGAAAAGACGACGTTCACAAAAAATGGTATATACCCTAACGTAAAAGGGCTGCATAGACGTTTACATAGACGTGTACAGAATACTAAATAGTGCATCTGTCCAAACTACAGATGCATTTATAGAGTATTTTGGAGTAATACAATAGTTCATCAAAGGTCAAATAAGAAAGCCGTGTCTTTATCAACATCTGCTTTGTGCATTCTCTCTACGACATTCTTTCCGCAAAAAGTTGAATGTGTAAAGGAGATGTCAAGTTATATGTACAGCAACAAAGGGACGGTAACGTTGCATTGACTCCTTACCAACTGCAGACAATTTATTATTCGATGCCGACGACTTAACCCTTTACCAAACATTGCATTTTCGACTGTCCCAATTTTAAAGAGTTTGAAGACGACATTTCAAAATGTGATTTGTAAAATACTCTTCTTGTAGGGGAGAAAACATTGTTGGAAAAGGAGAAATTGCTCGTCACGAGCAATTTCTCCTTTTGCCCCAATGTTTTACAGAGTGGTATGCAACAACGTGGCTAAACGTCGTCATTGTTTGGTAATGGGTTAAGAGAAGCCTTGTAAGCATCCGAAAAACCTTTCGATCCGCTATTGTGATACATGAATGTACTGAAAAGCATTGTGGCAAAAGGAGGAATTGCTTGTGACAAGCAATTTTTCCTTTTGCCACAATGCTCTTTGAAAGCCGTTTGATGCAAGACGCAAATATGTGGCGTTTAGTGGTAATGTGTCAAAGTCATGTCGTATCCTACCGGAATTTGCAAAAGATGGAACGCAAAACATTTGTGATATCGCTTAATTGGTAGAATAGGTAGACTTCTTTTAAAAGCATTATAGCGCTCAGAAAAACTGCAAAACTGGGTAATTTAAGTTATAAATTACAATGGAATAAGTTGAAACATAGCGAAAACCACAGGATCATGTCATATAACGCCTGCACTATTTATTAAATATTTTTCAAAGTGCTATTTTACAAATTTGGTGCCCACCAATTTAACGGCATTGTTTACATTCGTATAACATCTAAAAATAGCAAGACTGGCTCGGATAAATGAGTGGCGATCACCTAGTTAGTATAATCACGTAAAACACATATACATGTTGGCATTTATCAAAAATTTACAACGTGAACATTAAAAATGGAGAATTTCTTGGGTTTTATTGGTTCCGAACGATTCTCGGCTGACCTAGTTATATCGCTAATTGTCAACAAACTTTATGGTATTCATTTTTCTAAAAGCATCATGTGAACGTGTTACAGTCTCAATTCCTCTGTAAAAGGGAATTTAAAGTACTTTTGAGTTACTTTTCAATGATTCTAGAACTTTTACAATTTTATGTGTAAATGAGTGCAAGTATGGGTATTATCCTAAAACTTACGACATACAAAGCACATTTCATTTATCTTTCACTTCTCTTGTGAATGACATCTTCTGAATTTTCATAACATAACAGTGGTCGGTAAATTCGAACCAAGTTTTTTTTTGAAATATATGTCAACCATAAATGTGAATTAAGACCAATTCATAGGAAGAAAAGACGATCTTTTTCTTTTTCATTCACAGTGCAAATACTTTCCGCATGATACCTCTCATTTGCTATTGTGTTAATTAAAACTTAACAAACATCTCAAACATTCATTTCAATTTTGTTTTAAATAACCTTGGTATCAATACAAAATAAATACAAACATCTCACACGTAGTGAAAGAATCCCAGGTCTACAAATGTGTTGGCCATTTGCGAGTCAAACCTTATTTCCGATCGCCACAAAAACCACGAACGTTCGCGGAGACTGTATCGTTAATTTTGTCCGATTTTCAGTCTTTGCAAACTGTCCACGGACTAAATGCAAACGGTTCCCTTATTAAATGCATAGCTTATACTATTCGGTATAAATTCGGAGAAACTCGGAATGTTCCGTGATCGTTCGGTTCCGGTGCTTTGGGTTTTCTGGAATTTAAATACGTTGTCTTATCTCGAAACTCTTGAACAAGATTAACGTTAAGCGAGTGTATTTTACTGTTGGAAAAAAATGGTAAAATGGTTCGGTGCCATGAGAGACCTTAACGTCAGTGTCATAGATAACATTATCTATGCTTTTCGATTTAAAACAACAATAAAATAATGATGATAAAGATAAGAGGTAAATTCCTTTCGGAGGTCGTTGCACCTTGAAACTTAGTTCTTGATTTATCTTTTAATTCAAGTATTATATAAGCATTGGTTCATAAGAGAACCTATTGACTGATTTGATGCTTTTTGTGTGTTTGACATGATTTAAAAAATTCAAAACTTTTGATTTGCTGATAATTTGTTGACTTCTTGCTCTAGATGATGAACGAATGATGACAGTAAATGCACTGACCTCTATATGCTGGTAAGTGCAAATGGAGGGCTGTGCATGGGACAGGAATAGTCGATGAGCATAATTTGTCTATTTAGTGTTTGAAGAATACGCATGGGTAGGAAATTAATAACAACTATGGACTTATCGCTAATCTATTTTATCATAGCGAATAGATCATTGAAACAGTACATCTAAATTGGCCTGTTTATTATTAGAACGAAGGGGGAGCACCGGGCAGTGATCACATATATCATGATATGGTAATATATTCAACCATTTTATAACTTTTTCTGTCGTAGAAATACTTCCGTCGTTCTCGGTATACATCGGTCGGACCGGAACCATCTGGTTAAATGCGAACGGTTACGGCCCCGACCAGTGTATACTGAGAACGACCGAAGTAAACTAATGAAAGAGTAAATTTAAAAATGGCGGTCTATGGCTATCATCAAGTTAGACATTATCATCTTTCAAAATAGTTCGTGCATGCCAAATCTGCTTTATCCCTGGTTGTTGATATCCTCTGGCGTGAACCATTTATCTTAAGCATGGTAATGTCTTTTTCAGGTTTCACTTGTGTATTTTATCAAATTAACGCGATTTGCCATTAAACTTTACAGAGCTCCGAAGAGGGACCAATCTACCTACCGTACGAGTGACTCTATCATTAACACTCCCTGTCTTGTGTAAGAAGTAACTTGAATGGACCTATTTTCACTTTACCACAAGAAGACGCAATTTTTCTTTACATGCATCAGACTACCTTTGAAGAGCTTTGTAAACACATGAAAAGAGTTGTGGCAAAAGGAGAATTTGCTTGTGATAATGATTATCGAAATTGGTCTTCTGTAGGACGTAAAAATGTGGCGTTTGGTGGTAATTCATTAAGTACTTTCGATTCAAAAACCTAGTTATGGATAGCACAATACATGTACTTATTTGAAACATTCTGAAGTAGGAAAATTCGCAGTTCAGATGCACTTACTTAAATTGTTTGAAGAGACCATTGAAAAAGTAGACAGTATCGTGGTGTATAAAAGACGACTTACAGCTTAACATCGACGCCAGTCATTCTGCACAACTTAAGTAGGGACTTTTTGGCTGACTTTTCGTTGCATATTAACCCTTATATTGCTCGAACCGACTTAATGCTTATGCAAACAGTTTAGATCCAAGCTAGCCGCCAAGTAAATTTGCGACTGGTCTGTGATCTAACATGCTTGCTACTCTGAGTATCTTTTCTCGTCAAAATTAAGCAGATATTTAAGGATTTGGAAAGCAAACGACACAGAAATCATTTTTTAAAAAACTACCTAGAACTTTTAGGGGTTATGTAGTGTCAGACTTAATACTCCTTCACACATTGTTTAAACTTAAAAGCATACTAGCGTTCAGAAAAACTGCAAAACTGGGTTAAACGAGTTAAAAATTATGATAGAATATAATGAAACATAGCGAAACACCACAGGGTCATGACAATATAACCCTTGTATTATTCATTATCTATGTTTCAAAGTGCTCTCTTCATAAAACAGCAAGAAACCCTCAAATTAACGAGTGGCGATCACCTGGTTAGTAAAAGTATGTAAAACGATAAAAATACCGTTCAATACCAACAACGTGAACATTGCAAAATCTCGGGTTTCATTTGTTTCTGATTTTTCTGGGTGACCTTGTTATATGGTTAATTGTAAAAGAATCTTATCATATTCACTCTTTTAAAGGCGTTATTTGAACAAGTTACCCTCTAAGATTCTCTGTAAAAGGAAATTTAACAATTTAAGTATATATGGGCGCAAGTATGGCTTTAAAACGAGCTGTAGTTACCTTCCACCACCCTGGGTGTGCCTGCAACTGTTCTCGCTGTTAAATACGCCACGCACACAACCACTATGATGGAAAGTCGCTTCATCAGATCTGCGTCGGATATCTTTATCCTCTGTGCGGATCGGACCCGGAACACCACGGATATCCTGGGAAAAAAATCAGCGTTTTACACTTTTTATAACATAAAGTCGGATTTCAAAATGGTATAGTCAAGGCAGTATGATTTCTTTAAAAGGTATGATTAAGCTTGAAAGTTTCGAAGCGATGTGAATTCCCGGTTACATACATTGTAATTTGTATGTGCTTTTCTTCATATTTCTATTTTTATTTATGTTCAAGCATGTGATTGCTAATGTGTTTGAATTATGGGCCTATTTGCCTTAGTTCTAATAAAATTATGTTATGTTAAAAACTAACATTCTATAACCGTTTCGTCATTTCCATTGAATAAGCGATAACACTGTGTATACTTCCCCGTAAATTGTTATTGTAATATGTATCTATTGATGAAACTCAACTGAAACATAATTTTTACACGTTGTTGTCCTTCAAGAAAAGTCGTGTACATGGATGCAAAAGTGTTGACTTCACTGCTGAGAAGATTTGAATGGAAAAAAAATAGAATTGAAAAAAAGCAGTTTTTGTATGGTTGTATGTTATACATTTTAAGTAGCTATTGAACGCATACATTGTTAATGGACGTCAATATAGATTAACTAGCTAGGTAAATCTTAAAACTTTTGATGCGCTTTCTGGTCTAGATATATGTTGATTCATGGCAAAAAACATCAATATGAACTAATTGTAATTGAAATTGCTTTTTTCCAATCCTACAAAAGATAAGATAATGTGCAGTTTTAACGATGTCAAAGTTTGGGCTTCAAAATGGTTCAATAAAAAAATGCTAAGATATTACTTTTCTTTCGATAACAGTTCGTATCAAAACGAATTGCGAAGAAGGTTGGAACTGGCCCTCGAAAACTAAGAATTGCTTGAAAAATAGATGAGTTGTAAAGTTAAGTGTTGCAGAATAATTGTCAAAGAATGTTTTCTCGGGTTGTTATTAGGTTTGAAAATGAAGCCGTTTTCAATAATGTTTCCGTAATATTATAACATACTCGTTCACTGTCCTTAAGGCCATAGCGCTTATGTAGGCTTAAAGCTTTGAATTTAACAGGATAAAGAAGTAATGCGTGTCTTTTAATTTAATGTTTTGTTCTTTTCTAACGACAATTTGATAGAATATTCGTATCAAAATGATAAAAAAGCTTATCCGAAACGAGTGCAACAAACTTACAAATATCAGGTATAGTTAAGGTAGAATACCCATAATCCGCCATTTCAAAATTCATTCTGTCGTCGGAATACTTCGATCGTTCTCGGTATACATCGGTGGGGCCCTAACTATTTGCATTTAACCAAGGCCAATCTAGATTGTATATGTCGATTAATTTGTTGAATATAAACATAAATACAAGCTACTGTCACCTACCTCCACGTTTTCAGCAATAAGGCCCCGTATGATATTGAAAAGCCGATCTCTCTGAACCAAAACCGAAGACAGCACGTCAAAACACTAGCCTCAAAATAACTCACCACAAGCTGAAAAGGAAAGATAAGCAATATAATACAAAACAATACAATATACTACACAACAATAAGATACGCTGGTTCATTTGCAATGCAATGCAAGGGCATTGTCACATTATAGGTACTAAATAACTTAATAATTTTAAAAACTTGCGGGGTTTTAATATAGGATAGTAGCAAGCGATAAATATAGGACATTGAATAAGCTCATGTCTCATCCGATTTAAGAACTTTCTGAAATAATGTACCGTTTCCATTAATAGGTAACGATTACTTTTCTAGCGAGAAGAACGCCCAATTAAGACTACATATGTCTTGAATAGCATACACGTTTCACAGTCTGGCGACGAGATTAAAACGTGTTGTGATCATATTCTCAACGTCAGTTAAGAATGTTAAAGTGTCGTTTTTAGGTTTCTAGACATATTCATTCCGGGAACGGAAACTCGACGACTATAAGATACATGATACAAAATAAACCATAATTTCACGGACCACCCGTTTTGTTAGGTAAACATGCTTACACAATATATTTCATTTGATCATATTGTTACTTTATGTCTTTTCTATTACACTCTAATTCTTTTTACACTCGGTTTGTCATTCGTTTTGTATGTGTCTTTCTGCTCTCCCATTGATGAGTTTTAACGAAAAACATAATTTGTTTACAATATCGTAATACCAACCGTTGGTAAGATGTGTTTGGAAGAAAGAAACAGCCTTTAACATATAGAGATTCAACATGGCTCTTGTTTTAAACGTATCGACACAGAAGAAAGAGTAACAACATGTTCATTAACTTGAATAAGGTTTACTCAATTGCGTATTTCGATATACGGTATGTAGAAGGATGGCCACGACCTCCAAACACCTACTAACTAGGATAATTTAAAGATTAAAAAAAAGGAAACAAGCAAATAAAGTAAGTTTGCTTGACTTGACATCTTTCACTTACATATGCGGTTTACATGAAGGAAATGGATTAAATTGGGGCGATATATTTTCGCTCAGGAATCGCAGGAAATACAGTTCCTGTGGAGGGAATGTCAGCCAATTAATGTAAACACGACGTTAGGAAAGTGATTTATATTTAATAGTACTAGACACGCGGGAAATGTTTCCTCGTCCACATAAGTAGGGATGGGCGAGTATTTGCGACGCCTGCTCCGTCTTTATGCCATTCTTTGCCTGGATGAAGGGTTCCAATATAACAATTTAAAGGGACTTTTTTTTAGAAAATTGTGGTCTGAGAGTTATAAACGGTAAGCAATAGATATCAACGAGTATCATCAATTGGGCAACCTTTCACTGCAGATTGCTGTTCGGTCAACATTTAAGTCCTTTTGCAACAGCTTCAAATTGTAGACCAATTTGGTGCGTAAAGCGAAAGGATCAAACCGGGGTGCCCGGGCTCGGATCCCGGACCCTATGCATTTCACCGCCGCATTTAGCACAGGGCTTTACACCGTGGGTACCTTAAGACTTTTCCTACGAACAATGTTCGCTAGAAAACCCCACTTTGGATGTTGTTGGGGTTCGGTCCCAGTTCGCCGGGACTAGAGTCTAAGACCATACCTCTTAGCTATAGAGTCGGCTCCGTAATGCAGCTGTTAGGGCTTGTCTTTACCGATTGTCTTAATGTTTTCGAGATTAAGATGGTCACGAGTTACTTTACTTACCGGACAGTAGAGAAGAAAAGCTCCGATCAGAATTATTCGTAACAGAACTGGACTTGCAGCTTTCAGTACCTGCATAAAATGTATCAGAAAAGAATTACTAGATACATACAAGAGTCTGTACTTGTATGTTGAGGTAAAGGTTTTAACTCAAGACGAGTTTCTGATTTATCTATTAGAAATACAACAAAAGACGCAATGGTAGCCAATGCGAATTCTCATAATACAAGTTCCTAATAATGTAAAATATTGTCAAAAAATAGAATAAAAATTTAAAAAAAAAAGTAAAATGAATGAAAGAAACGAGTATCATCTCCTTTTGAAACAATGGGTTGTCCTCATTTCACTGACGGTTTAGCGAAACTTTTTGTTGATACGACAAAAGATCAAGTGAAAGTAGATGCTTTCAATAAATCACTAATTGCCTTTCGCAAAATGAATAGTCTAAACATGTGTAAGGCACCTCTCTGCCTTAAGCCTGCATAAAAAAGAAATCCGATGATGGACAAGGTTTGAAAAAGACAATTTTAAAAGTGTCGGAAAACTGATTACTGTCACATCTGTTGATTCTTTTTTTTCCAAGAAGTTTTTGTCGACTGCAGTGTCACTGTCATGTGCCGCCTTAATCAACCGATTACCAAACAATAACGACATTAGACCAGGTTTTAGCGGACGACTCTCGAACACATTGAGAGAAAAGGAGAAATTGATCATAATGTGAAATTTCTCCTTTTTCCACAATGTTTCCTCTCCTATCAGAAGATAATTTTTCAATTTCATTACATTTCAAATGCCATCTGCGAACTCTTTAAACTTAGGACAGTCTGAAATTTGGCGTTTGGTAAAGGGTTAAAGCTTAAAACTTTCTTTCAACAGAAATTCGTTGATAAATATATGATAATGGTGCTAAGGCGCATCGACCCCTAGGTTCATTTAGCGTGCACAATGTTGATGTGAATAAAACATATATTGAATAATTTACATTCTAAACTGTGTTCAAAAATGTATCTTTTTGATAAGGATGTAAATTAATATCGTAAGTAAATAAGGGATAACGCATCTTGGGAACACGTGTACAAAATGACGGCGGTAAATTCATTTCAATTCTCGATGGTAATAAAACACCACTATAAAAAAGTGAATGCTATATCTAATTAGGAAAATCTCGTGCATAACGATCGAATTATACCTTCCTTCTGAATCTACCGCGCAAAACAAAAAAAGTCTCCCTTGCGCCTCCAGAGAATAAGAAGAATATCAAGACCGATAAAGACAGTTTGTTGTTAGCTCATTTCCTTTACTTGGATTTAACGACGATTTAAACAAATGCAACGGAGCACTAATGTACGTTTCCCTCGATAACTGCTAAAACGTGTCTTAATTAACGGAAACGAATCTATAGTCTTATACATTATATATAAACTGAGATTCTGCATTACATCTGAAATCCTGACGAACAATATTTTAATCATAATTTACAAATAAACTGATTCCCTATGTAACCTACGAGTGTTGGGCTAGGAATTGTGTCTTGCCGATGGACACCATATTTTTATTTTGGAGGACCAATAGCCGATAAACTCACAAGGCAGTTTTGCATCAAAGGTGTTTGTTCACAGAACAGAAACATTGGAATTTAAAAGAATGATTTTGAAACATTATAGTTTTTGATTTGTGGTTTGATATAGAATAAATAGTAGCTTTTGAATGCATAATTGATTCAGAAAGCTAACTGTGAATTATATATTAGTGTACGGTTTATATTATCAATTATACTCAAAAAAGCTTGTATGTAAGTTCTGCTGCAGTTATAGCTGCTTTGCTTTATGACCTGGAACCAATTTGCAAATGGGGAATGAGTTTAAAGTGTTTAATCATGTCGATAACTCCAATACACACGTATTTTTAGTTTAGACATAGAAAGTAATTTCAAAGTGAGGATTCTGAAAGTAGGGGGACAAACTATTCAATTATTCACAAAACAATAGCTAGTTTTTGTCTGCGATTGTTGCTTTAGGCTTAAAAAATTACCATACAAGAGAAATATATTGAACCTGTAACACAGTTTGAATTATCGTCTGAGAATAGTTTCTCATTTGCTCAGACGACAATATAAATTGAGATACGAGTTGAATATTTGACATCAAATAGGTCGTTTTGGAAATTGCATGTTGGTTATGCGTTTCACTATCTTGTTTCATGGAGATTGGGATCTATAAATTAAAGCTACTTGTTTACAGATGAGTGTAATTTCGGAAGTTAACATTCAACTGTAAAACAGTCGTACCTTTTTATGATACGCACAAAGGAATGGAAATAACAGCAACATTAGTATTTAATTGAACATTAAATTCAATGTTTAGAAATCTTTTGAGATCTATCGCATATACACTGTCATATAAATGCTTCCGATATTAATCATTTTCTACTCAAAATTGCACATCATAGAAGAAACACAACGCGTTTCACATACCAGTTACTTTACCAAACGCCAAATTTTGACCGTCCCAAATTAAAAAAGGATTGTAAACGGCATTTAAAATTGTGAAAGATACTGTACTGGAAGGGTAGGACTCATTGGGCGAAATTGCTTTTCTTTAGCAAGTTCTCTTTTTCATACAATGATTGTTGTAGTCGTCTGCAACCAACTGGTGAAAGGACATAATTGTTTGGTAATGGGTCAATATAAAGATTATATAGATAGTTTACATTACAGTGTATGTTGCAGACAGAACTCGTGAACACATCGCATTTAAATATATATATATATATTGCATTATGGGCGATATGCCATTGTTTACAAAGTAAAAACCCTGTTGTACAATACAAAAATCCGAAACCTTTGTTGTTTCACCGATAGTTTATTTCGACATTCAAATCCTTTCGCAAGTGCGTAAAAAACTCTAAAGTCAACTTCATAAGTTGAAATAATAAGTAAGATACAGCAGATGTTTGAGGAGAATTCTTTTAAGACGTGCTTTTAAAGCATACAAGCATCAAGCGGCGTCAACTTCAACATAAACAATTCGGTACATATAAGTAAAACCGTCAGACCCACTTTTACGTTTCTGTACTGTACTGTAAACTAGACCAGCACCAGGATCGAGCACTTGACCATAGCGAAGAGCGCCAGTATCACGTGTTATAATGAATAACGAATCCATGTATACCTACATCAAGAAGCGTTAACTTCAACAGAACCAATCCGGTATGTATAAGTAAAACCGTTAGACCCACCTTGACGTCTCTGTACTGTACTGTAAACCAGACAAGAACCAGGATCGAACACATAACCATGGCTGAGAGCGCCAATATCACGCTTCTATTGCGCCAGTTGAGGGTGATCACACACGGACTCGGGTCGTCACAGGTGTCACATCCGTGTGCACACGGGAAACAGTTAAAATGGCGGTCGTAGAAATCCGACTCTCCCTGAAAGAAAAGAAGTATTGTTCTAGACAGCTTCAAATGCATTACCAAACGATAACGACATTTGACAAGTTTGTTGCAGACGACTCTGGAAAAAAAGTTGTAGAAAAAGGAGAAATTGCCCTGAACGAGCAATTCCTCCTTTTCCCACAATGTTTTATGTCCTATCAGATATTTTTAAATGTCGTTTGTAAAGTCTTTAGATTTATCATATTTCATTGCATTATTCCTACATGTGTTACAAGGTATATATACAACAAACAGATAAACATTTATTGAAGGAACACATGAAAAGGCATACAAAATAATTACAATTGGATTGGGCCACAAGTTATTACAGCATTAGCCATTGGCCCTCTCCTCTCATGTAAAGTATTAGAATTTGGGACAGCCGAACTCGAACATTTGGTGTTTGGTAAAGGGTTAAATGTATCATGGTATTGTGCTCAGGTAGCCTAGGGTTCCGGCCCATGCGTATACCCCGCATGGACTTATTAGGGACGAGTATTTCTAAAAGAAAACTATAAATGCACTGCGAAAAAATATACGCTCTCTAAAACGTATGCATCGAAAACGAAGGCTATTCTGAAACAATTACGCACTCATTGTGGCGTGCTACATTGCTAGTAGGATTGTGGGGTAGTTGCCTCTGCATTACCAGAACCCACTTTGACCATCTTTCTTATAAACGGTCGCATATTGTCATCGTCGAATATTCCATTCTTGACATTGTCTTAGGTTCTTGATGTATGTAGACATTGGTTTATAGTACTTTATTGGACTGGATTATATCATCAGCAACCTTTAAGCATTGAAGCCTCTCGTCATCTTAAAGGCTCTTTTAACCTATTACCAAACAAGAACGACATTTGACCAGTTTGTTGCAAACGGCTCTGGAAACCATTGTAGGAAAAGGGGAAATGCTCTTATCGAGCAATTTTTCCTTTTCTACAATGTTTTTTTGCCCCATCAGTAGATTAGTTTTCAATTTCATCAAATTTTCAAATGTTGTCTTCAAACTCTTTCAATTTGGGACAGTCGAAAAGTTGGCGTTTTGTAAAGGGTTAAAGACGATCAGAGATGTGCTGCTGCAAATATACACACTGTAACACATATGTATAGAAAACAAGTGATATTTCTTAAACAATTACGCACACATGATGGCGTGTGATATTGCTAGAAGGACTATGGAGTAACTTCGTCTACATTACAAGAACACATTATCGCGTATTTCTTATAAAACGGTCGCTTTTTATCATTGTTGAAATATACGCACTGCAACACATATGCATCGAAAACAATGACTACTTTTTAACAATAACGCTTATATAAGGTGTGTCACATCGCTAGTAGAACTACGGGTAAAAAACCTCTTAATTACCAGAACACATTACAACCGTCTTTCTTGTAAAACGGTCGCTTTTTGTCATCATTGACTACATTGTAATGTGGCGTTCTCACAGAATTCCAAGAATACATTTTAATTGCCCAATTAAGGAATTTAACATCGGAATATTGCTCCACCTCCAACCAAATGTGAAGATGGAGCTCCCTTAATTACATTAACTCAATTAACAGTAGCTGTTTTAGTCGCTTAAGACGAGTCCCGCCAAAATGTGCTTTCCCCTTTCTACTGCTTTGATATCATGTAAAGAAACACACGTAAGAAGTAGAATACTCAAAAGCCACCATTTTCAATCCCCTTCTTTCGATTATTACGGTCGTTTTCGGTATACATAGATCGGGACCAGAACTGTTCGACCAAAACTGATGTGTTCTTAGAACGACTACAACTATTTTGATGAGAGAATATATTCAAGAATGTTTGATTATGGATATTCTACATAAAGGTAATCAATTGTGGATTCCAGTCCCGCTGGTAACTCTGGTTTCGTGTGGGTGTCCTTTGGCAGGACATTTCAGACCCCAAGCCTTATACAGGTGAATTCAAGAAAGGCGTTAGATAACTGAAAGGTTGTTGACACGGCGTTACCCTTATATGAACAAAAACACAATCAAATAATCATGTACATGGACTTTGTACAGACACCATTAGGTGGGTTTTCTGCCTCCGCAGCTTAGTTAACTAAGGCCTAGGCAGTTTATATCTCTCGTAGGGGAACTGCCAATAGCCTACTTAATTGTGTGCTTCGATAAATTGGCCAACTTTAATTATTTCAGTATTTCATTGATACGAACAACTTTTGATTTGCCTTGTTTTGGATATGCTTTATAAGATTTTGTCTCTAATGTTGTTAATTTCTGGAGAGAAGATTGTGCTATGACCTCAACAAACCGTTTAATTTTTGTTTTGGTACATAAAACATTGAACACAAACCGCGCTTTTTTCGAAATTGACATTCAATTAGAAAAGAAGTACTGTTATCGCACCGCAATCAATCTTCATATTTTTTGTATGTTTTCGGTGTCAATGTTTTAAGAGAAAATTTCGGGAGTGCAAGAGTTAACAGAACTATCGTGGATTGAAAGGGTCATTCCGTATATTTTCTTTTTATTTCTTACTAAAGAATATGAATTCTGAAGAGAAAAATTAGGCTTCGAAATTAGAAGTTTTGCTTTTTCGAGGAAGGAAAGGTTCACATTGGATTAATCAGGGTCTTAATGATGAAGTATGACTTAAAGTAGAATACCCATAATCCGCCATTTTGGAAATTATCCTTCCTTCGTAATACTTCGGTCGTTCTCGGTATACATCGGTCTGGGCCGAAACTATTCGCATGAAACCGAATAGTTTCGGTCTTCGATCAGTGACATACGGAAAACTGCTCTTTGCATCCAGTTTTTCTTTTTATCACAATGTTTATATTGTCTTCTCTGTGTTGTTTCAGACACACACATCTCAACTGAAAAGTAGTGATTCATCTTTTTCGATTGTCTTTCGCTCGAAAGCGCTTAGTCAATTTGTCGTTGATATTCAAACGTCTAGACGAAATATGTGTGTTCGGCAAAATGCACTAATAGCCTTTTGACACATGCGTATTTGTTTGGGTGCAAAACCCATGTAAGATTAATCCGCTCGAAAGTCGTCTGGCGTTAATGAGCCGACAGAAAGAGGGGGGTGGGGGGCGTTATGTGCTGAAATTGGTATGCAAGGAACCAGACCCAACATGCAATAACCCTTTAACCCTTCACCAAACATAAAATGTTCTCGTCACGAGCAAGTTTTCCTTTTTCCCACAATGTTTCAGAGTCGTCTATAAAAAAATTGGTTAAATGTCGTTATTGTTTGGTAATGGGTTTTTGGTTCTGTACTGCCCATTGGTTTAGAATGCGAACCTTAAACGTGGGGGTACCGGGTTCGAACCCCCTGATACGTCTGGTTTCAAGGAAGTGTCCTTTGACAAGACCCTTCAGAGCATTGCTTTGTATGTGTGTTTCAAATAAAGCCATTGCATAACTACAAACGTGTTGATATGGCACTATATCCCACATAAGCAATATTTACCATTGAAAGAAACTTTAGATGGTGCTACAAATGATTGGAGGTTTTTTTTCGAGTGTATCAAAGCAATGCGAACAGGTTTTCTGTAATAAAACAGCTTTTCTAGGATTCACCAATGCTAGGCTGAGGCTTCTAAGTGTCTTTCTAAAGGACACTTCATTTACGCTACGACGTCATTTTTGATGTTGAAATAACAAAAACCACATACAAACAGATATCAACACAATTAGTGTCATTTACCAACAAAACTCCTAACGTTTGGCAATGAATGAAATAACCCGCTAGTTAGAGGTATTTTGAAAGCGAAACATTTGCCTGCCATTAGGAAAACTAAATAAACGAGGTTAGCTCTTTGCCACCTGCAGACTACATTGTTTAATTTGAAGCAGACGACTTTAGAAAAGCTTTGTAAGCAAATGAAACCCTTTCAGTTCTGCTGTTGTGCTTTTTGGGTAGATTGAAAAAGAATTGTGGCAAAAGGAAAAATTGCTTGTAACAAGCAATTGCTCTTTTTTGCCACATTGCTTTTTGAATGTTGTCTGTTGTAAGACGTAAACATGGGGCATAACGTGATAATATGTCACAATGTGAACAATACCTACCGAATAGGATGATACAAACTTTTTGTGTATGTACTCTAAGTTCGAAAACTTTTTATTTTTACTTACGTAAACTTTTTCCCGGAAACTTATCTCAATCTCTGAGCCGTTGTACCATTTGTTGCTAGTCTGTATGTCAGGAAAGTAGAAGCCATCTTTACAGAGACACTTGTACGATCCCCTGCGAAATCCGAGACCGCTGATTGGTTCACACTACACGGGTAAAGGGATAAGTTTTAAACATAAGTTTTCCATGATTAACTCTTGTAGTGCTGGAACCGACTACATATTTATGTAAACATGTTAGATCCAGGCTAGCCGCCAAGTAAATTGGCGACTGGCCTTTGATCTGACCTGTTCGCTACTCTGAGTATCTTTCCTCAGCAAAACATAGTCATGCGTTTATTTGAACTATACATATTTCACAGGTTCCATTCACGTCTATGGAAACGTATTTTCTAAGGTACCATTTTTCTCTTTGTATTTGCGTCGACGAGGAAATTTATCCTACCAACCTCTACGAAACAGGCCGTTTTACCCATCTTTTTATGCTAAAAATGTGCGTAATTTAAAATCGTCATTCCTTCTTATCTCAATATTAGGGTTAAGCAATATTGCAAAGTCACACATTATTATAATCGGCTCTCCGAGACGCTTCCAATAACGTGTCACAATACAATATTGCAATTTTGTTAAAGACGATTTCCATATAAATCGATTTCGACTTACGGAGGTATTTGTCGTAAGTCATTCGATAAAACGGTAACCAGATTATCGCTTAGTTCTCTTTTATCAACGGTAGTAAAGATAAGGAACTCACCCTCGTGGTGTCCTTCTTGCATTTGGCGGAGTTTTCGAAAACGTTCAGTTCTTCGTTAGGCTCGTTCGGACATTGATCGATATCGACTTTCTGTAGATCTATATCTATCCCACTGGTACCCCTGTGGAAATATAAACGTGTCAACAATCAGATATATGTTAGTTAACCCTTTACCAAACAATAACGATATTTGACCACTTTGTTGTAGACGACTTCGGAAAAAATTGTGGGAAAATGAGAAATTGCTCTTAACGAGCAATTTCTCTTTTTTCCGCAATGTTTTCTACCCTATCAACAGATTATTTTCCGATTTCATCACATTTTGAAATGTCGTCTGAAAACGCTTTCAAATTAGGACAGTCGAAAATTTGGCGTTTGGGAAAGGGTTAAAACTTGAACAAGTAGTCACTTTGTACCCGCATTGGCTTTCATTTTGTATACTCCATCATCTAACAATATTCGAAACTCAAATTATGACCTGAACAATTAAACCCTATGTACCCGAATTTGCTTTCACTTCATATACTCCAAACCACCCCCTCCCCCTTGTCATTCCGGAAGTCAGGTTAGCTAGCTGTACAGTCTCTCTTTCTTCCTCCGAACCTGAGGATGCCAAACATGTCAAAGGATCAAACATTAGTCGCATGAAATAAATATATATAATGCCACCTAAACTTGAAATCCACAGAATTGGAAACAAGTTGATGTCTTAAACCCTCCTTTCATGCATACACTGTTCAATGTTTTGCAACTGCGACAAAAGATCAAATGTTGTTCTAATCAGGTCCGATTGCGGACGTAAGAACGTTTGATATCTCAAGTAGTTGTTAAACATAAACGCATACATTGCTTCAAAGAACGTCACAGTTTTCACCAGCAAGAAGACAGAATTATTCGTTTAAACCGATCAAATAGCTATTGATATAGTTTTCTCATCATATTTGACAAAAGGATAAATATGTCCATTTATATTTAATTTGGTGTTAAAGGACTAAAGCTTAACCTTCTTATAAATGGCATTATAAAAGGGCCAAAATGACATTTTTCGTATAAAGAAAAAAGAAGAGGCGCCTAACCGTGAGGTATCACTTTACGTTTGGGAATTTAGTGTCGCAGACAACGTGCATGGATTCATTAATGCATATTTGACAAAAATAGTCTAAGAAGGAAGGTAAACTTTCCGCATGGAGAGAACCGGTCCATTTATTTCAATTTTACCATCCTCCCATGAACAGATTCTATCTGCGTATAAATAATTCGTCTAGGCTACTAAATTATTGTTTTCTGTGTTCTAAGGGAATAATTCAAGGCAGCCCCGAGCAAAATAGCCTATTCAATTTATTAAATACGAGCTACGCGAGACCAAGAGGAACATTAGTGCCTCTACGTTGTTCTACTTTGTTTAACTTGGTTCTACTTTGTTCTACTTGGTTTTATTTTTTCTACTTTGTTCTACTTTGTTCTACTTTGTTCTACTTTGTTCTACTTTGTTCTACTTTGTTCTACTTTGTTCTACTTTGTTCTACTTTGTTCTACTTTATTCTCGTACTGTGTGAGAAATCACAACGAGAATAACTCTTTGTTTGAGTATTTCGTCTTTATTAACACTGGGTATACTGGGTAGTTTTCTAAATAAATATATTTGTGTCGTCTGCTTTCCAAAACCTGAAATTCCCTGCTTAATTTTGTTGAGGAAAGATACTCAGAGTAGCAAACAGTTTTGATCACAGGTAAGCCGCCAAGTTACTTGGCGGCTGGCCTGAGATCTAATCTGCTTGCAAAAGCATGAAGTCGGTTCCAGCAGTTTAAGGGCTAACACTAGTTGTGCTATACCATAGTGGTCGGTGTAGCTTTAAATAAATAGTTAAAACAACTTTGATTCACAAATGACCATCTGTACGGAATGCAACAAGTAAATACACCATTCCATATGGTGACAAGGTAACTCGGAAGCGACGGTAAAATGGCAGGGCCCGCTTGGTTTAATTTAAACTTATTTAATGTTCATCGATTATCATCAACCAAGTCCTTCAACTTAGATTAATCACGCTCTATTCTGCTTCCTTGATACAAAACCACTTCGCTAGTGTTAGACCGTCCCCTACTTCTAAGCATAGTAACGCACCGGATTGCCATGTGCTGGCCAGACTGATCACGTACCACATTCTTTCCCTGAGATCACATGAAAGAACGCCGACGAAAGGATGGGATGTGAATCCGCCTCCAGTCCCATATATAATCAAAACAATGAATCAGATTTCGCCATATTTCCTGTCTTTTTTGAGGAAGTCTTGTAATCGAATAAAACATGGCGTTTTAGGGGAGAATGTGGTTGAGATTGCATGAGTACATTGCAAGATTTTGTGTCTTAGGGCAAGGTTTGCAAATCGCGTTGGCAAAGTTTATCCAATACTAGAAAACAAACTTTTCAAAAAATAGTTTCACCAGACGACTTAATAAATCGTGATTCGTACAGAGGGAACTACTCGAAGCGAATTTATCTAGTTATATAAGTTTTCACACCATGTCTTCATTATTTCTATTGTTCTGTATTCTTTCTAACAACAAGTTCTGCAAGAATTGTTTCAATGCTTAATTCCATATGTATATGTGCATTTAACCCCCTCCATTGACCTTTTGTACATTTCGTAAATCTGTTTAATGGGCCGTACGTAAAATAAAATGTCTATGTTATGTAACGATAGGCAACTCTTCATGATAAACTGCCCACAATAGATGGTCAAACCGGGAAGTACCATCGACCTTCTTTTAGTCAGTCGGAAGGCAAACTCCAATGAAAATCCAAATGCCATCAACCCAAGTATAAAAAATATATCCACACGCCCATAAGGCCCTTGATGGTAGCGTTAAATGTTCTATTGTGCCAAATTTGTTTCCACATTAATCTTCTTTGTTTATGACTGCGCAACGTCTGCGTTTTCTTTCAATTTGAGAAAGTCTGAAGATCGTCTGAGGGATTATGTGTAAAGTTATTTCGGGGACGTCTGCGGGGAGCTGTAAGCCGACCAACAGCTGCGGTCCAATAAGCTATATTTGACAGAACAGAACACACTTTTATTGAGACTTTTTACAAAGCACACAGTCTACAACATAGATAAAGCAAAATTGATGACAACGTGACAAACATATACTGATTGTTACAAAAGGTAGTTATGATAAAAAAGATTTTTTTTTGGGTGTTCATATATACTTTTTATGCGTCGATATTCAAAAGGGCGATGTACGATGCTGTGACGGGTCAAACTAGGAAAAGAGCAACAGGCGATTCATATGAAGACTGGGAATGAAGATTCTATCATATATAATTCGAGTTAGTAACCAATGCGATAAGGTGAAAAGTTTCTCATGTAGAGAATTTAATCATTTTTGTCACAATTGATTATTTATAACGCCTTTTGTCAAAAAATGATTCTTAAACATTTCCCCACAGGTGCGTTAAAACAGGTGCATACGGGGGAAGGGGCTAGAAGTACAAATCAATTACATCAGTGAAGGGAAATCCCAGCCCAGCCAGCCATTTCCGTAATATACAATCGCAAACCGAGGAAAATTGTCTCAGTTCAACCCTTAGAATGCTGTATCATTTTCTATAGATTTATTTTTGTGTAGTGTGCTTTTCAAAGCATTAAATGTCTTCTTAATTTTGATGAGGACAGTTACTCAAGATATCAAACAGGTAAGATCCCAGGCCAGCCGCCATTGGCGGCTGACCTGTAATCCAACCCGTTTGCACAAGCATGAAGTCGGTTCCAGCACTATAGGGGTAAATGGATTGATATGTTAAAGTGCAAATTTATATGTCCTCAAGATTTGTTTGCATTTCATCATTTTTTCATTACTTGCATCGTATCAAATATATGACATTGTCATTGATCGCTTGTCTGATTGTTCATTAGAGTATAGTCAAGGTTGGCTATGAATGTACACGAGCTTGAGCTTGTTTGGTAAAGTAAATGTCGCTAAATTCATCAAATTAGCTCTGAAAAGACGCAATGACTTATGACTTAGAAAACAACCAATAGCACATCCCTTCCGCTCTCTCTTTGCAAATATATGTGAGGGTAGATATATTTAGTGATTTGATATATATTTGTATGTTATATTTATATTTCTTTTTCAGTTCTTCTTTGTAATTGTCGTGGCCATATTTTTGAAATGTAATGTAAATAGACAATGGCATATTTTGGTGCCGAATGCTTAATATACTTTATTTGATTTAGGTTGAGTTGAGATAGAGATCCTCACTAAACTATACCGGTAATCCAGAAGTATGTAAAATGTAAAATAATTTTGCAAATCCGTTGATATAATCGATAAAACGATTGAATGGACCCCATTTTCGGCAATACTCGTCAATTCCTGCCAGTATTTAGATTGAAATCATACCTAAATGGCGGCCAACATAATACATTCGATATTTGGCGCGATGCTCGATCGTTAAAAGTTTTCCGAAATAGATTTGTTATGACAACCGGAGTGCCTCCGAATTAGGCCTATTAGCCACAACATTACAGCGAATTACGAGAAAACAACGACTTTTTGGCATCCATTGCTGCAAGGTATATCAATCCCCTGCCTCTGAATTGGATAATCGCTAAAACTCCTTGCAGTATGTTTTCATCATTTTCTTGTCTTTGGAAATTACCTCATAGAATTGTGTGGCGAAATTTAAAAGTAAACGTATATATATACCTGCTGGTAGGAATATTATTGCCTTCTGATTAGATTATTCGCTCAAAGATTTATAAAATGTTCTTTTTTTCTGAAAAAATGACTTTGCTCTTTTTTTATATGGGTAGTACTTTATCTGCTTCATTTTGATGACGAAAGATACTCAGAGTAGCAAACAGGTTAGATCACAGGCCAGCCGAAGATTTACTTGGTGGCTAGCCTGGATCTAACCTGTTTGCATAAACATGATGTCGGTTCCAGCACTATAAGGGTTAATCCCTACTTTTAGATTGAATTTGGATCTTGATTCCAGCAAGGTCGTAGAGTTGGGATAGTACCAATCTGTTAGCCATACTTGTAACAGTTCACTGATATACGGTATTGCACGTTGTGAAGAAGAATAGACAAGAGTGTTACTACCGTGTACACCATCTAGGGGCCCTAACGATTGAAATTTAATTTGCCCGACGTTGCTTGTTTGTACGTTGGCTAGGGAATAAGAGTGATTCGAGCATGAACTTGATATACAATTTAAATTGATTTTGTTTCCCAATTTAAGTCTGAAGACGTGTTTCCTTATTAGATAAAATAGTCGTTGTTAAATTCTCTCAAACAATTTACGTCATTTTCCTTTTTGGTTGAAACCCTTCACTTTGAATGGGCATTTCTAACTTTGCGCAGCAACAGCAGATTATCATTTAACCCCTTAGAATACTGGTGATGTTTTAAAAGTCGATTTTTGTGTCGTCTGTTTTCCAAAATCTTTGATACCTGCATAACTTTTATGAGGACATATACTCAGAGTAGCAGACAGGTTATATCAAAGACCAGCCGCAAGTGGCTGAAGCGTTAAAAGGGTAAATAACATTTTTCCATAACATACGATCTTGGTGTAATAATTTGAGAAAAATATGTCTTGTTTAGAGTCCGATTTTATGGATGACATTGTTGTAGTCATTTGGTCCTCTCCAAATTACCATTATTATGTTCTTATAATAAATCAATCATTTGTGTTCAGTGGTAACCAAGTAACACAAAGATGTTGTTTTTATTCGTACCATTGTGTCCTATAATGTTGCTTTAAAATTGAGTCAGATAATGGGAGTTCTATTGTTTAGAAAATGTTTTGAAATTTGCTATCTAGATAAATAACATCAAGTAATTGAGGAAACATATGTTGAAATAATAAACATAGATGATCATGCTGGTTTCTTTCATCATACAGTGGCACGTTTCTATAACTGGGGCGAAGAAGGAACAGCGACTATCTTTAGACGACAGCGATCTTTAGTGATCTGACCGCCCACGGATTGGGTACAAGGGTCAATCTTATTGTCAGCCTCTCGGACATCATTATCTGTCATAGGTAACTGACCAAACTGACCAGTAGAGGACCAGAGCATGTTTGACAAAAATTGATTGTATGCCAAGAATTGAGACTCAATTCAGTCATGATACATTAAATGGTGTATTTCATATAAATCTTTTTCATTTTTTTGCAAAGGAAAACATCATCAGCTCTAGTCAGTACAAATTATCATACCTTATATATAAAAGAAAATGTAAAAGGGTCCCTTTTCCTGTGATTATTTCTTCCTTGACTTAATGAGCAGAGAAAACAATACAAATTTGCTCAAAGCCCCGTTAGAAATAAGTGAAGCACGACTTTCTATATACATGTTCGATTTAAAAGTATTGGGTGTTCTGCTGGGAATTGTGAGCTGATTTAAACAAAATACATCGTCTTATATATAATGTGATTTGATGATAAGAAATGGAGATAACTGATTTTTTGTCATGGAAGTGTAAACCCAAAATCTTTTTCGTATTGTCTGCTTTTTCCTCCGTGCAAAAACCTTTGTTGCCATTTCCTAAAACTCTACCCCTTGAGGTCTAAGATATACGTTTAAGTATATCTTGTGATAAAGGCATTAAAACATCGCATTTTGTGCTTGCTCAAATAAGCATGGCCTTATCCATCAATGAAGGACTTATCTATCTTTAACACGGGGTAAGTGGAGGACAGTAGTCCAGGGGTAGAGCGTCGACCCCAGGACACGAAGGTCGTAGGTTCGGCCTTGCGACCTTTCTTTAATCCATATTCGGCGCGAGTACTGGTTATGACCCATGAAGACGACTCAAGAGTAATTGACCTAAGTTGTAAGAACTTGTTCCACAATCGATGTAAAATAAATAAGTTTGCACTGAACACGGTGTCCAGGTTGTTAACATGTTTATAAGTGTCTGATGATGGTTTTGATAACGTCGCCAGGTCGAAATTAATTTCCATTCCGTTCGTCTTCTAGTTGTCATCAAAGGTTTGTATTGTCAAAGCCTTCGGGTCTGAGCTAAAGATCCTTACAGTTTGTAGAATTATTACGTATTTGTTAAAGCATTGCCGTTCATGAGGAACCTTAAAGGTCCTTATTCACAGAAGGAAAATCTTAAAGTCAAAGTTGAAAGAATCCAAAAGTATGACATCGCTTACAGGGTATATTGCATTTAACTGTATATAATTACATGTATATTAGTTTATGCTACTCGAATTGGTTATACTTTCAATATGTATGTTTCATTGTAAGTCAAACAGTAATACAAAACTGAATTGTTTCAACGACATTTTATTTTGACTTTCAAGTTTCCTCTTATGTGAACAAGCACCTTTAATAATGTTCGGCTTGTTGAATTCCATAGTCATTAAAACCCAACTCTGCTTTTCGATATAGTATAAACCTTTTTGATAGGATAAGAAAATGCTATGTAAAATGAAAACGTAAATACAACTTTGCTTACCATTTCTTTTTTTGTTTGATGATGCATTCAATATTGACAAGTCAAAAATTCCTACGTTAATGAAGGGTTATACTGGACTCTCGGGTAATATTGTGTTCGCGTGCTTTTATCATGCTTTTATCTTCTTTGGTTTACGACTGTTTTTGTCGAAATTACTTTTGATCATTTACCATTAATACCCTTATTATGATAAATACCTTTTAGCTGAAGCCTTAGATCTTAAAGCTGCAAAAGTGAAAAGTTGTTTTTTACTCTTCCAGGCTTTGGTTAAAACATACCGATATTATGAATGATATAGGCTTTGATACTCTTTCTCAAAGACGGCTGGTAAACACTCGTCATTGTTTGAAATATCTGCCTCTTTTATTGTAATGTTTACCATTTATTATTTTCTAAGTCCTCTTACATTGAAGCATAAAACCTTCCATTGCTTGGGTCGAGAGTTAACGTGCTTGTCAACAGTACTCCAGTTATATCACGGTTGCATTCGTATCTACTCGGCAATCCCCGTCACAAGTCGGTAGATATACCTCGTAAGCAGTTCATGAATACACCAGAAATCCTGGGGAAATTCGCCTTATATCCGGCGGATAATGCACATGGTTACAACATGCACACAGGCACTAAATATGTATTTAAATACAGACAAATTGGTTATATATCACAATTGAATGTTGTTGTTTTACTCTTTTCATTAAAGCTTGTGCCGGGGATTTCCGAGTAGATACGATTGCAAACGGACATGCCCTTCGTTGCTGGCCTACTTTTAAAATGGCTCCCCATTACATCCGAGGTTATTTTAAGAAATGGCCGAGGTGTTCCGAATGATCACGGTTGCTGATACGATGTTAAGCTATTCAACCCCTAATGGAGAAACATGGAGAAAGGTCAAAATACCAATGTCAAAGATTGATCAGAACAATAAGTCAGAGAACAATCCTGTTTCTATTTACAAGCTGAATTGTTCACCAAAGCAATGCGAATGCTCTTTTAACATTTTATGAAAGGTTTGTAACATCTATAGCTTATAATTGTATTGGTGTATTGATAATCTTTAATAAAATTACCTTCATAACGTATGGTACTCATTGAACATAACATGTGATATAGCCTTTTAAATATGATATCTTGAATTATTTTCTGCAAGTAGAATTTGTTCTGAGGATTAAAAATGAATTTGAAATGTATTTGTTATAGCTTTCTTTCGTATGTCTGTCTGAATTCTAACTTCACGGACATTTCTTTTGTAGGATTTGTAATCGCTGTAGAAGAATCGGATCATACGTCACGAAATCTCTCCCGAGTCTCTCGAGAATTGAAACAAAAGGATTGGAAGCAGACGCCATGTCATTAAAATGTTGTTTAATTTTAAAATGCTGCAGCGTTTTATTTAGGGGCGGCCTTCAACAGCAAGGATCCCTGCTAGGAAGGTCGTAATATCGTTACTTGAGCCAGTAAAAAGACACTTAACCTTTTACCAAACGCCAAATTTTCGACTGTCCAAAATTGAAATAGTTCGCAGACGATATTTAAACATGTGTTGAAATTGTGAAATCATCTTCTGATATGGCAGAAAACAGTGTGGGAAAAGGAGGAATTGCTCGTTAAGAGCAATTTTCCCCTTTCCTACAATGTTTTCCAAAGACTTCTGCATCAATCTGGTCAAACATCTTTTTTGTTTGGTAATGGATTTATGAATGGCAAATTGAAGGAGATTGAGTCGGCCCCGAGCCAAGAATGTTCATTCGGAACATGTAACCATATCAATTTGAAAACTAGCGCCCCTCATTAAAATTGTTTAAGTCAATGAAATTATTTTCATTGATAAAAAATAAAAGAGATATGACAGTAATGTTCTTCATGAATGGCAATCTTTTAGTTAAAAAGTCGGGGTCCTATTCCACAAAGATCCGTAAATCATCATCTTTGTTTACAAATTGTCGTAATTCTTCAGTGTCAAAGGTAAATCTTGTTTGTGAATGACAAATAGGCATGCCTTTAACTCTAAGGATGCTTGTACTTTTTTTTAAAATGGATGTTGTGTCGTCTGCTTTCAAAACCATGAATATATGCTCAATTTTGTTTAGGAAAAAAACTCAGAGTAGATAACAGTTCAGATCGCAGGCAAGCCGTCAATTTACTTGGCGGCTGACCTGGATCTAACCTGATTACATTATCATAAAGTCGGTTCCAGCACTATAAGGGTTTAAAGTGCATTGACACATTAAAAGTTATGCCTCGAGTTCTGTTTGGCGTTCATGACTAAGTTAACGCTTTTCTCAGGTGCTCATTTCCCTAGTCATGTTCACTTAACTGAAAAGTCTACCGTACTGACCTTTGTGGGAAAAGCCCGAGGGTTCTATATCCTGTAAGGTTACTAACATCGTCAATAATATAGATCAACACGATTTAATGAAACAAACCTTTGATGTCTGCTATAAGGGAATAAGTATAATTGCGACCTTGTGACCTGATCAATATCATCTTTCATCCAATTATCATCGGATAAGAACCTTGAACGCGGTGTTTAACTTTTGTCGTAGTAAACAAAACGTGCGATATTTTAACCCTTTACCAAACACCAAATTTTCGACTGTCATTGAACGAGTTTGCAGACGATATTTCAAAATGTGATGAAATTGAAAAATAATCATCTGATAGGGCAGAAAACATTGCGTCAGAATGAGTAATTGCTCGTTAAGAGCAACTTCTCGTTTTCTCAATAAGAATTCCAGAGTCGTCTGCAACACAATGGTTAAATGTCATCATTGTTTGGTAATGGGTTAAACCCAAAAGTAGTGAAACTGAAAAAACGCGACTGGGTAAGTATGCTTCCTTTGTCAGTTAATTTCGTCTTTTATGTTATCTTTCTGATTCATCACTATTTCTCGTTACAAGTCCTGCAGCGAATACCATTTTAACCTAGACAATAAGGTAATCATTATGTCCGCAACTGCCGAACTGCGCGGCTTTCTTGTTCATGGTACATTTTTGGCACTAGTTTAATTTTATGCCATGTCATTATTTTACGGCATGTACTTTTAACATCTATCGTCGCAATAAAATCTCTTTCTTTATACGGTGTTTAACGCCGAGCCAAAGTATTACAGTTATTTTGAAAGAGCAAATATCTAGTCTATAGGAAAGACGCCTATGTGATTCAGGAGAATTTATATAGCTTACGTTACAATTGTACATGCATTCGCAGTGCAAAATATTTTACCATGTTCCCCAATATGATAACCAAATTTTGAATCACCTGCAAACTAAACAAATAAGAAGTAAGTCGAATTGTCCTTATCTGTTTTCGTACACCATGTGATAAACACTGTATTTGTTTTTCATGCTATGTATGTATGATGATGTACTATGTACAAGTCGTAAAATAAAAATCTGTTCTGTTCTGTTCCCTATGTTATCTAGGAAAACTAACCCTTGTGACAATTGAATAGATTGCTAGATGGTATTCTCACAGTTGTTTCGTAAGTCTTCTGCGACAAAAGCGCCAAAGAGAGTTATAGTGGAGTTAAGGTTTGGTATAATTTCATGAAGTTTTGAAAATGAAATATTGACATCGATTCGGAACCTGTTATTTGTAGATGTTTGCAGGAATTAATTTGATAGTTTGTCTCATTTCAGGAACGAAAACCGTGGCATTTGATTGGGCCATAATTTCTGAGAATTATGGAAGCTGTCACACAAGTACGCCAGACCCTTTCATTTGTTTATAGATAAGTGGTGGGAATCCAAGCACTTATATATGAGATTTAATTATTTATCTTGCGTATACATAGCACACAGTTACTTTCAATGGAATGTAACGTATCTTCTACATTTTGATAGAAAGGATACGGTATACAAAATGTAATCTTAGGGCAAAGAAACTATGTCTAAAACTGCACATTGTTTAAAGGGGGCTTTTAATTACGTAATGCTAACTTTTAAGTTGATTTAATTACACATATCCGTTAGAGTTGCATTTGATATACATTGTATATGCGATTGTATTTATTCTTATTTTCATCTATTTATGTGTTTGAATACACTTGTTGTTTGATGAGAAAGGTACTAATGATCTTTGGTCATATTTGAATGGCAAAAACATGTTTGTGCTGGTTTTGCCGTGTCGAAAATGGTATTTTAGATTGACGAATAAGACATACCTTCGAGTTAGAGCGACATATATTGGTTTAATAAGGGTAAATGCCGATTTCCGCAATATTTCTGTCATAACACGGCGACCAGCCCACTTATTCATTCTCCTGACAGTTTCTCACTAATACAGCACAACATTCTTTCAAAGCAACATATTGCTTTTCTTTATGCACACAAATGAGACGGAAACATCATGCCGTAGTGACCTCATTAAACGGCGGAACAAATATTGGCCGGTTTTCGAACTTCTGACACATGTGTTCCAAGTAACACACTACCAGCTCAACAGCATGTAACTTTGCTCGACACGACGTTACACTGATGGTGCCGATATTTAAATGTTATAATTTGATTTCTTTTTTGATAAACATGGATATGATACCATTAACAATATGACCCTTAAGTTGTTTGTAGTTTTACATGAATCTTTTAGTATTTTTCACAAGACATTATTAAATTAAATACGTATTAGATAATGAATACTTCCTTATTTATTTTTTATTTCCCCCCCTACGAAGACAAGAAGACAAAAGCTCTCTCCAGACGGTAGGTAGTATGAAAGTACAGCTTGGAAAAATATCGCATTTGAAAAAGTCCAGGTTTGAAAAATCATTGCAGAATGGGCTCATGCAGATTGGTACTATAACAAAACATGTGACTTATAACAAGGCAGATAATGGTACATAGTCTACCAGGGTTCCTGTCGGATTATCTTGTTCAGAAAGCAGAGGACGTTTAAATCAATTAAAACGTCTAAAATGGGAATAATGACTTCTAAAAGACGTAAAATGGATACAGTTCCGCATATATGGTACTGAAAATCACTTTATGTTACTTCCGGTTCGATGGTTCTATATTTGCGATCAGCCTCGGTTTCGATGTCGGGCGTTTCCGGTAAATTCCGGTTTCGCTGTCGGACAATTCCGGTTGATTTCTGCTTTGATGGCGGACATATCCGCTTGATGCCGGTTCCGATGGAATCTTATGCCCATTCCAGTTTATCTTACTTTAAAGGCACTTAAAAGGAGATGAGTACAAATGAATTACTGAAGAAATATATGGGATTCTTTTATTATGTTTATAAGATTCATGAGAATTAATTTACGAATTAATTAAGACCCTATTAAATAGACTCCTTTAACATAAGTTATTTTGTGCTTGAAATATAGTTGTCTCCAATTCGAACATGTTTATCAATAATCTGTTTGTTTACAAATTCAAAATGACGAATTCTGATTGGTCGGTTCAAAAATGTCTGTATCAACTGTCAAGGTCAGAGTTGAAGAATCAGGCAATCTGAATTATTAAACTTGCTAATTAAACTTATTAAACTTGACTTACGCAGATATTTTCCTTACGTTGTTTCATAAAACGGTACCCTGGAGCACAGTGGACATTGGTTAGATTCTCTTGAGAAGCGGTGCCAACCGCGACTTTTTGTTAATCAACGTTCAGCACGAGTAGTTATTTTGTATCAAAGAAGAAGAATCAAGAGTTTCTAATCTTAGTTGATAGGACTCTTGTTTACAGTCGATGTAATATATAATCTTAACTTACATGTAAAAGTAAGTAGTAAGTATGTAGGAAAAGTAGCGGACTTTAAGTTCATTACAGCTTTAACAATTACGGAAATCATTTTGCTGGTAAAGGGTTGAATACGAACGAATGCATAAATAAACGCTTCGAAAGAGATCTCTACGTATTCCCATTTGTCCGCGGTGGAAAATAAGCGCCTTGCAAATATCGGTCTTTTGTACCTACAATCACCCCATCATTAACGCTTAGAATGCTGGGTAATTTTCTAAAAATATATTTCTGTGTCTTCTGCTTTCCAAAACCTTCGATATCTGCTTAATTCTGTTGAGGAAAGATACTCAGGGTAGCAACTAGATTAGATCACAGGCCATCCGCCAATTTATTTGTCGACTAACCTAGATCTAACCTGTTTGCATAAGCATGAAGTCCGTTCCAGCACTATAAGGGTTAAACGGCGCGTATTTAAGTAAATTACCCATGTGTCCATGGAGATCAATGGATTACGTGATATCGACACTTCCCCCTCGCAAAAAAATGCGAATGGTAAAAACTAAAAGAGACAATTTGCAAATCAGGATAAAATGTCTTTGAAACAATTTCAATTATTGTTTTGCAGCATAATATGAAAAAAGCTAATGAACGCGAAATTGATTCACAATGTGCCAACATCTACATACCGTATAAGTATGACAAACCCGTTACTACACTTTCTGATCCGAAAACATATCAATTAATTGTATACAAACATAATTCAAATATAAAATTTCCGGATTACCGAATTATCCGGACTAATGAAGCAGAGCATGTTCTTATACACATTAAGAAATAAACGGTCTGTATGCACGTAAATACTATAACCCTTTACCAAACGCCAAATGTTCGACCGTCTCAAATTGAAAGAGTTTGCAGACGACATTTCAAAACGTGATGAAATTCAAAAATAATCTTCTGATATGGCAGAAAATATTGTGGGAAAACGAGAAATTGCTCGTCACGAGCAATTTCTCCTTTACCCACAATGTTTTCAATAGGTCGTCTGCAACACACTGGTCAAATAATTGCGTTCCCTTACAATTCCGTTCGGATTGCGAGACATCCGGATTATCGAGTCTTCAATTTATATAGACACATGTATAATTATGTAGAGGACGGGTATAGTGTAGGGTCAAAGCGTGGGCAATATGTATAAGTCACGTGTTACACATACCTTGTTTCATGCATATAGAACACGTGACCGTCTAGAGTTTCAATGCAATAGCAGACAAAGAAATGCTTGTTCTTTATGATCATTGTAGAAACCGTTGTGACAAATATTTAAAATGCTGACTTTCTCGTACTATTACTAATCAAAGAGAGCACCGAAACTACACGATTTAACACAGAAGGCAGTTTTAATTCAAGATCTAAATGGTGATATGTCATGACATAATGTCACTTTTGATTTTTTCCAACGTTGATGTTTGAAGACATGCTTTGAAAGGATACTTTTTTTTTATATAATTCTTGTGAAGCGATCAATCAATACATATCATTGCACACCTAAGAGGGCCTATGTAAGATTTTGCTTTTTTCAAATGTAGAGCTAACCCATAAAGTGCTAGGTAATTATCTAAAAAAAATTGATTTGTGTGTCACCTACTTTCCAAAGATTTTAAACATCTACTTAATTTTGATGAGGACAGATATTCAGAGTAGCAAACAGGTTAGATCACAGGTCAGCCGCAAATTTACTTGGCGGCTGTCCTGGATCCAACCTGTTCTAACCTGTTCGCATAAGCATGAAGTCGGTTCCAGCACCATGCGGGTCAAACGTGCTTGTTCAAAGATATGACGAAATTTGGAAGTTCAAATTGAATTTCTTTGAAATTGCAAAACAGCTGCACTGTAATTTGATACGTACTGAAGAATAATTATTTGAAGAGAATTATATCGTTTTTAATTCTTTAAAGTGTATAAAGACAATTAAAATGTATTTTAATCCAAAAGCGTGGCATCGCTTTTGAGATCAACCTTATATAAACTTGACCGTTTAGATGAAATTGACGCCTCCTGGAGTGATTATGCTTTCAATAGCTTACTTAAAGAGTATATCAAACAACAATACAAAACCTGTTCTGTTTCTATGACATTTTATTTTGACTTACATATTTTCAATTCTGTGAATAAGCAACTTACATGCCAAATAATATTATGCCAAATGCTACATGATAGATTTTAATTAAAAAAAAATGGGTACATTAAAACATTAAAGTTTGATATGGCTGCCAATACAGATTAAACGTAATACATGTAAAAGAACTGTTATACAAATGAAAACCAAACGAAACGGCGCCCTAGAGGTAGGAATAAAGTGCGACAAAAAGTTTTCCTGCTTCATTTGACGATAAAAACGTCGACTAAAACACGAGGATTCTTCGCCCAAAAAAGAAAAGTTTGCGCTAAAAACCAGAGCGTCTCTGTATCTTTTTTACCCGAAACTGTCCATAAATCCTGTTCACATTATCTCTGTGGGATTGAACTCTCGGCAGTTGTACTTTAATGGGAATCTAAAATGAATCTTATCAGCTGTTAAAATAGACGAGGTTTAAAGGCTTCTGGTCGTTTAAGAATCATTTATCGGCTGTCTGGTTTTAGGCGTTTTATATCAAATTTTAGAGAAATCAACACTCTTGCCATCAGCGCATAAATTCTTTGCTTAACCCTTTACCAAACGCAAAATGTTCGACGGTCTCAAATTGAAAGAGTTTGCAGACGGCATTTCAAAAAATGATTAAATTGAAAAAATATCTTCTGATAGGGTAGAAAACATTGTGGGAAAAGGAGAATTTGCTCGTAACGAGCAATTTCCCCTTTTCCAACAGGGTTTTCCAGAGCTGTCTGCAACAAACTTGTTGAATGTCGTTATTGTTAGGTAATTTGTTGTGGAAAACTACAACGTGAGGATGAATGACTTATGTTTAAACACTGTTTCAACTGTGGTTCAGTTATTTTGCGTTGTCAGTATATAAGTTAATACTCATGATATTTTATCACTAGGGACTGTCTAAGAAAGGTTTGCAAAGTAGATTTCTCCGTAAACGTAATAGTGTTATAAAAGAGGAGAGTACTTCAGAAAAAGGTAAATTTTGACGTGAACAGAACACGAATTCTATCTATGAAATGTATCGTACTGTCAAACACATGTTTATTTTCTTTTTTCAACGTTATTATGTCAAAGTCACCGACTGCTTTCCTTTAGGAAAGTGGTTGTCTTATGATAAGAGACCTGCTTAGCCAATTGTATTAGTTAGCTAGGGGTCAAAGAACCCGGTAAATACCCGGGATTCAAGATTCGAGCACCGCTTGTACCTCTGGTTTCGTGGGAGTGTTCTTTGGCAAAATACATCAGAACACTAGCCAAGCACTGATAGATCAAGAATTGAAAAATATTTTTTTTTCATTTTCATTAAACCTTTGAAGAAATATTAGCCAAAAATGGGTTTCGAATCAGGACTTTGGCTTACAAGCTGCACACGTTACCGAACGAGCAGACGAGACTCAACACCTGTCTCTGCGTCTCATTGGAATTGTTTCTTCAATAAGCTTCCAAACCAAGTCATACTGAAATATGTTCACGCTTTTATTCAAGCACATCTCTTTTGATCTTACGAAACTTTATTTTGCATGAGGTTTAGCCCTTATAGTGCTGGAACCATCCTTATTCTTATGCATACAGATTTGATCCAGTAAACTGGCGGCTGGCCTGTGATCTAACCTTTTTGCTACTCCGGGCATTTTTCCTCAACAAAATTAAGCAGATATCTAAGGGGTTTTTTTAAGTTCTTTTTTCAAAAACCTACCTAGCATTCTAAGGCTTAATAACCCAAATGTCGCATGAAATTCTCCATTGGTCTAAAGATAATGCTCCGAGGCGGATAAGTAACACACATCTATGAGATATTTTGGGACACCATAAATCTTTTTGCGGCTGCTTTGTTTTATGTGTTACTTACTGTTTGCGCTTATTTATGGGAGAACTCATTTCTTCCCCAACCTTTGTTATGGGCGTATGGCAATATTTCACACAGCAGACAAAATGATGAGCTTTTAGGGACATCGACTCACTTCTCGTTCTGGACAGCATTGATTAACCCTTAGAATGCTGGGTAACTTTCTGTGTCGTCTGCATTCAAAATTGTTTTTTGGCATATATGCTGTTCTTTGCATATGCATATCTTTTCTATTCTGTTCTGTTCTGTCACCGATATGGGCCTTCATGGTTTAGTGGTTAAACTACTGAACATAAAATTATAAAGCCATTCTCTGAGTCAGCTCAAATAACGGTGTCTGCTGTTTTGATTTTCATCAGAGAAAGTATACATGATGACTTAAGGAATGTTAGACCCGTCTTTACTGGTTCTAAGGGATAGTTTAGTAAAGCTTCCTCCATCCACCAAGACCCGGGCTTCACAGTACCACCGACATTTGCGAACTCAAAACCTATTGCAAAGCACATCATATTTCTTCTACAGTAAGAATAGTAAGTGAAAACGATAGCATGCACATTACGTGTAACCTTACACAGTCCTTGGAGCTTAATAAATTAATCATCAATCACTGCTCCCAAACTTTATAGCCACAACTTGCACTGGTCTGTGGGGTAGTCTGCATATTTCCATCTCACAACTATCCTGGATCAAAGCCGGGCGCCATCACTGTCGCCCACAGTCTTGTTTCGGGAGACCACGGCTATGATAAAGGTTTTTACATAGGTCTTCCAACCAGCCTCGTCCATAAAGGCGCTTTCTTAATAGATATAAATAATGGGAATCCAGTCAACAGGGGTGCTTATTACGTAGCGTGCTATGTCACGTGGCTCAATGCCCGCGAAATAAGTCATCCCAGTGGAAACATCAGTATACTGTACAAGAGGTACATCGGGTCTGAATATATCGACTTTATGCGATTCACTTGAAAACACCAGGTATCATGTAAATTACCGGTTCATTCGTTTCTTTATGTATTTATTTATTCATCTTTTCATTTATTTATTCATCTTTTGATTGATTTATTTATTGATTTATTGATTGATTGATTTATTTATTTATTCATTTATTTATTTATTTATTTATTGATTTATTCATTTATCTATTTATTTATCTATTTATTTATTTATTCATTTATTCATTTATTTACTTATTCATTCATTTATTTATTTATCTTTCTATCTATCTATTGATTGGGGAATGAGTGATTTATTAGAAGGTTAAATGATAAATTGTTTGGTAAATTGATTGAATAGCATAAGCTTGTTGGAAAGTAGCAAAGACGACACTAACCATTGTGAATAATATGCAGCTTTTTCTTGTTGTAAACGAATGAAACAAACCATAGCATGTTATGTAAGGTATTAGGCGATGTTATTTAAGTCATGCTAACTACGCATCATGATACAATCATTTCCTCTAAAGATTAAGCCTTTACCAAACGCCATATTTTTGACTTTCCTAAATTGAAAGAGTTGGCAGACGACATTTAACAATGTAATGAAATTGAAAAACAATTCTCTGAAAATGCAGAAAACTTTGTGGGAAAAGGAGAAATTGCTCGAAAAGAGCAATTTCTCCTTTTCCCACAATGTTTTTAAAAGTCGTCTGCAACAAACTGGTCAAATGTCGTTATTGTTCGGTAATGTATTAGACCATTTTAGCAGTATCCGATAGATATATAAGTGTTTATTGCATCTAAAGAAAAGTACGATGATGTTAGATCTGCGCAGCAAATTTCACAAGCGATTATCAACGGAATGCAGTCGGGGTGCTTCCTTTAATTTGTGCAAACAACGTATTGTATATAAAAGCATGACTAAAACATAGAATTAATGGCACAATTATTTCATAAAACCTCAGAGTTCATAGAGCATTGCTACAATTACGTTTTACAGCGATTGTTTAACAACACTTCAATCATGTTTTACGAGGCTATTTCCCTGAATTGACAGTCTGTATTAAAAGATGGATGCAGGCTGATTTATAGTTAAATAATATGCCGATTTTCACGTCATTCATCTCTACTGGGGATGTAATTGTTGACTGATCTGACAGTTTTAAACATCGGAACAAATCATTACGTGTATTTTGATACAGATCGTTCCTATGCTTGGAATGGATTCATACCATTGGTTTACCCTTTACCGAACGCTTAATTTTCAACTGTCCCAAATTGAAAGAGTTTGCAGACGACATTTGGAAATATGATGGAATTCGAAAGTACTCTTCTGATAGGGCGGAAACCATTGTTGGAAAAGGAGAAATTGCTCCTCACGAGTCGTCTGCAACAAAGTGGCTAAATGTCGTTATTGTTTGGTAATAGGTTAACTTCATTTCTTTATTTGGAATTTTAGGATTTTGAACTTATTTCACCCTCTGTCAACATTCATCAACGTTTCTTTTGTGGAGTTGGAAAGACGTCATAGCGACAATAATGAAAATTGTTCGTTACTTCTTTATTCGTGATGATTTCTGCATCCATATGCATAAAGTATGTAAAAACTCGTATATTCATGGGAAATTTGATTCACGGTTTTGTGTATTTTAATGTATGTTCCGTACCTGTCTTTCATAAGAAAGGAATAACGCAAAATATATTCACACATAATGTCGGTAATTTAGTCAATTAGCTGCTATGAAAACTGTTATTACGGAAGGTGTATTTTATGTATAAAATTATATCCTTTGATTACGTAAATTTATATGCTTAGTTTACGACGCTGCTTGTTTTATTGGTATTTAACTGAAAAGATGAATGTTTGATTCATGTCTGTAATAAAGTGTTTAGTCGTAAAGGAATCAACGTAAGATCGATTAACTTTAGTAAATGATAGGCTGCTATCGCTAAAGAACTATAGAATGCAAGATGTAAGAAAGGCACTAACGCATTCGCTCAATTATCTCTACGGTACCTTCTGATGGTTCGTCTCCGAGGGTAGCTTTGTCCTGAACGCTGAACGTTTTACTAGGTTCAAAACCACACCAATATCGAGAAAAATAATATTGCAAAGTAACACTGCACTGAATTTGTTTGTTTGAGAAAAAATGTTAAAAATGAATAAAATGTAGAATGATATTTTTGAATTTGAATTTGAGAAGATTCCAGTGACATGTCACAGGATGGCATTGTTTCAGATAGAATCCCTGTTTATCAATTTTCTAAAAAATAAAAAGTTACTCAGGGATCGATGTAGGGTTGCATAATTATACCGTTTCAAATAGAATCTTTGTTGATCAAAGCAATCAATTGGGTTAAAGGGTCATCACGTATTTGCAAGGCAGTTTACCCCTGTTGTATGCCAATAAGCTTTTTTCAACAAACATACAAGAAGAAGAATCTTTACAATATTCATACGTCGCATTAGGTTTGTTTTAATCATTATCCGTGTCGTCATTCCGCAGGAAACAATATGGCGTCATCCATATCATTTCAGAGGTGTTTTCATTGGATAAACCCGATGTGTTAAAATTGAGATAAGTTTTGCAAAATGGAGGCAAAGCATTTTGTTATGAGTGCCAAACGTCATGATGAATAGATATAACATTTATTTCGACCCAACACACATGTCTGCCTATAAATATCATGTACGCCATGTCGATTTGAAGGTGATTGTATGGACAATGGATATGAAGACTTTTGTTACGAGTGCGATTAATGTTATGATGAATAGATAAAACATTTATTTCGGCCAAACACACATAACCGTCTTGACATATAAAGTACACCAAGTTGATCTGAAGGTGATTGTATGGACAATGGTTATGAAGACTTTTGTTACGAATGTGCCAACAGTCATGATTAATAAAAAGATAAAACATCTATTTCGGCACAACGTACGGTTCCAACATGATACATCCTTGTAAACACAGTTGCTAGGACGGAGAATGTTTGGCCAATGAATGGAAAGCGTTTCGTTAAGAGAGTGATGAATTTCATCATTTATTCTGGCACAACACAGATAAAAGAACAGAATAGAACAGAACTGAGAATTAGTTCATGACTTGAGCACTTGATGTACATCGTTATTACAAAAAATAAACACATACATGAAAAAAGCACAATACATGTGAATACATACTAACAAACCTTAACAACCTCGAAATATATACTATAAATACCTCCAGTAGAGATACTTTGTACAAATGATAAGAAATATTTCTATATAAGTGCCAAGCTACATAACAGATATAACATTTATTTCGCCACAACATATAACTTTCTTGATATGTCTACAGTATGAAGATTTTCATCATGAATGTCATGATAGATATATCATTTATTTCGCCACAACATATGATTTTCTTGATATATCTATGTACACAAAGCTACTTGCTCCCACCAACATTTGACCACGTATGCCTATGCTTTCAAACTAGCCAAGTATATGCCAGTGAACTGATACTATGGATTCAGTAAGCAGTCGACCGTACACCCACGTACTGGTTTTCTCTAAGCCCTTAGAATGCTGGGTAATTTTCAAAAAACATATATTTGTGTCGTCTGCTTTCCAAAACCACAAATATCTGCTAAATTCTGATTAGGAAAGATACTCAGAGCAGCAAACAGGTTAGATCACAGGCCTGTGATCCAACCTGTTTGCATAAGCATGAAGTCCGTTCCAGCACTATAAGGGTTAAGTGAGAATATGTTTTTCTTTCACTTTTCTAGTTGCCTCACGCGATCTTGTTTCTCGCAGAATCACCACCAGTTCGTCTACTTTATTTCCTTGCATAAAATTCCCATTATTACCTATAATTTCAGTAATCTAGCACTCGCTGTGAATTGTGTTACATAATAATCTATTCATCACGCAATGTTTTGCTATAATAAAAACGTGCATATGAAAAATACGAATTCCACGCACGAATTCAATTACACGATCTTTACTCCCCTATCGATGATGGTTTGTTTCTATTATACCTTACAAAAGATCATTGCTCTCTCCCATTTTTGCAATCCTGCGTTCCATTAAAGATACTATGAAAAGTTTCCCGGTTAGAGCCTCTAGTTCCCGGTTAGTGCCTCTAGTTCCTGGTTAGTGCCTCTAGTTCCTGGGAAGTGTCAACACGTTTTAAGTTATGTTATGGCTTTCTTGGATTCTCAAGTTCACAAGTATGGCTCTTAAATATCATTCCAAAAGACATGAGCAGAAGCAGGGCAATGGCTTTCAAACCCTTTTCAAGACTCTTTTAAGCCTTTTGCCACGAAATCAGAGTTACCGTCCGGGACATCTGAGTTCTTAGACCACGATCTTAATCACTAGACCACATATGTAAGGTGTCATGGTCTTGTTACCTGAACTAGATAAGTGAAATATTTTATTGTACGCATTGATCAACATCACTTCCGTCCAAGGAAGACATTATAGGGAAGTTTGTATAGCTCGGTAAACTATCATGAGTGCGTTATTTGTTTGATTGGGCTTTATGTTTCTAGTTTCTCAATGTTATTTCAGTTGTTCTATTGCAATCATTGTCTGAAATGCATGGACGCAGAACAATTACTTAATTGACGATGAGGGCCCAACGGCATGCTGTTAGTCAGTATTCTGATAATTTACCGCTAAAGCAATATAAAGTGCACATATTCATTACTATCCTATGTGTTTATGTAGATTACCCTCTTTAGGAACAACTATTGCCCAAGTCCTATAAAGTGTGTGTAATCAAAAGTTATTTATCTAACACCGATTGCTAGACAAATACATGAAGACAATATGAAGAAAACAAAACAAAACAGGTAAGTATTGGACAGTCGTTGTGCTCATATTTGTCTAATGGACAAGCCAAAACTAGCCAGAGAGGAGCATCCGTCGGGCGGGTACAGATCTTGAAGAGAAATGAAACAACGTAAACTAGTATTAGACTGAAGTTGAGCGATAATTATATATTGATATTGAGCCAAAATAAATAAGTATTGGACAGCCTTTGAGCAAAATATAACTATTGAACCTAGGTCAAAGCCAACTAGTTTTTGACAGCCGTTGAGCAAATATAGATCTTCATTTAAAGTCAAAACAAACTCAAAAAGATTCAAACGTTAGAAAATCACTCTCGATTCTGCTTCATGGATGCATCCCAATACTCAAGCTGAATTGCGATTACCAAAGGTCGCAAAGTGGGTCCTGCAATTCAAGGGATTCGTACCAGAGACCCTCGTGTACCTTTTTTTGGACTGTTGTCAAAGGAGAGTCAGTTATTCGCAATGAAGAAAGTGAGATAAGCATACGTATGTGAAAGTATTCCGATAATCATCTTGTCATGATAAAACTGTTAATGTTGTGTTTCTTGATGGAAAAGCGTAGGCTGTTATTTTGTTCAATGTGGGTTTCTAGACGATTTAAAAACGGCACGCATCTCCGCGTAATATTAACCTTATAGTGCTCGAACCGACTCCAAACAAATGGAAACAGGTTAGATCAAGGCCAGCCGCCAAATAAATTGGCAGCTGGCCTGTGATATAACCTGTTTGCTTCTCATGGTATCTTTCCTCATCGAAATTAAGCAGATATTTAGGATTTTGGAAATCAGACGACACAAAAAGCAATTTTTAAATTATTTAGCATTCTAAGGCTTAAGTGCCTTTTTTCATTCCCTTATTGTGGTATGAAGGTTTAAATTGACATTAGCAGGTTGGAAAATAAAAAGGAACCAAATGCTATCCATGCATTAAGTGTTTCTTCCCATGCATTTTGTATCACATTCAGATACACTCGGTTCTTCTAGACAAAGGTGAATGAACTTATTAAATAAATAATGCTAACATGTAAACACGTTATAATTTTGTTATTTTTGTTTATATTTGTTTTTATTTTGTTTGTACATAATACCTGAATAGAAGAGAATGAAAAGAAAAAGAGAAACCACAAATAAGCTCATTTGCAAAATGATACTGGGTAAAATTCGTTTTTACTAGGGGACGGATTGTCCAATTCGAGTAAATCTTTCTTTAATCACTCACTGTGGTTTGTAAAGACTATATCAGCAAGTTTGTATTTGGTGGGTATTATTGAATGGTGTTACTCAGTGGTCGAAACTGCGAGGAGGAAAAATCCTTGCTTCTTGTTCTCTTGAATATGGTTAAAGCGTTTTAGTGTGTACTTAAGGAGATTATGTTAACAGCTAACCCGATTCAGTTATTTTTTGTTTTCTATGCAGGTCAATGGTCGGAAATCTGATGTACATATTTAGAAATCATAAACAAAATATGGTCGTGACATATATATTTTAAATGAAATATGGTGTTGTTGTAGTTATTACAGCTAATTGGTCAAAGATGTGGGGAAAATTTGATATCAAAATATTGTTTCTTTAGAGCTTGGTTGTTGTAAAAGATTCCCTGGAGAATAGCCATTATAAGTAAAAATATTTCGTATGTAAGTCTCTAGAATCTTTATACAATGAATAAATAATTATTGTTATCCAAAATCGTTACAACGAAATTAAAATCTTACATACAGTCAGTACATACTTAGATACATTGACACTTTGTGGATCAACCTTGCATTGAGTACTCATTTTCCGTTGAAAATAATTATACCCAAATATAAAAAATGAATTGTTTCAACGACATTTGATTTTATCTTGCAATTTCTCTTAAGTGAGAACACGCACATTAAAGACATACTTCGTTCACTAATATAACACTTTATTTCAAAGGTTGCGACCATTGTCCAGTTTTACATTGAATATAACGAAGAACATATCTTCATTTCTTTTTCGTTCTACACGTAAATTCTTTGAATACCAGGAAATTACTGAATTTAACAATGGACGGATTTACTACAGACACTGACCAATATGAATGTTAATTTGAAACTGTTCTTTTCAATTTGGCTCAGCCAATTATTCTTATATGGAAGCGAAACTCGGTAAACCATTCAATATGACCTGACAGCAGGCGATTGCCTTGATATATGACGTAGCTGTTTATATGGATATGTTGTAAGATCCCAATTACGTAAATATCCGAGTACGCCTGGAACTTCCGTCCGCCATTGATCAAACCACGTGTAGGCGCTTGATAGGACGATGGCAAGCGTCTGATAGGACTGATGGGACGATAAAAAAACGACCGTGTGTAAACAATTTGGCAAACGGATACGTCTATGTAATAAATGAGTTTTCTGCTCTATTTTTTATTCTTTTTTTCTTTGCATTCCTTTGTCCTGAGATTACGTATCGTTATTGCTCTCAGTTTTGCTGTGGAAATGGCGGGAATTGACAAATTCATCATCGCAGGATATGTAATGCTTGCGTAGTCGACTCATTTATCTGTCTGCTGTACCCCACCCCCATCAGTCCTATAAGGAAAGGCATCGAAGCGATGATGCAGCGCCCGCTCGACGATAGAACAGTGATTTGTCTAGATTTCCTCCATATGCATCACGGTTCGGTTTCACTGACAGGCGGTCTGACACTCTTGTTACCTTGTGTGCTCGTTTGACTAGTTTCAATGATTGGTCATATTTGAAAGCAACAACAAGCGACAAAAAGGTAAGGCCAACGATACCTATTTGTGAAATTGGGTTGAAATATTGTAACAAAAGAATAATGTTCAAGGCTAATTATAAGCAATTTATCCGTTTGTCACATTGGAAAGAATAGGAAAGTATATGTCTCTAAGATATGGTTTCATTGAATAAAGCGGTCAATTTCATGACACTCTGAATATATGAGGAAACCAAAACGAAAAGAAAAATCATTTTATTATCGACCGAGGCAAAAGCTCTTCGTATCCAAAGTGGACTGAAACATTATCTGTCACATTCATATTGTAAAATGTTAGTGGATAATAGCGTTGAACCCCATACGACAAATATAATATTAGGGACTTTAATGAAAAGATGTTCCTCTCTTATGAAACATCCATAAGATTGATTGAACTCCCATAAAAATACAGTTTGTTCATGTGCGACAGAGAAGATATAAGTGTACCTGTTTAAGAGTCCAGTAGCCATACTAACGAGAAGGAAGGCGAAGCACACAGTTAAATATTGATGCAGTTATAACAGAAAACACTATGGCGCATAAACGCAAAGTTGTCATTTCTTCAGAAACATCCATACAATTGAACCCCCTTAGCAAAAACATTTTGTTTCGCTGGAATGCAGATTCAGATAGTTTATTGCATTTCAAGCCTACGGCCCATACACAAGATACAACATATATACAAATGATAATGAAAGGCAAGTTCACTTTCAATCAACACGTGTTTATGTTTTAATTTTAAACAGGACGAAAGTCAGAAGTCATCAGACTGTAATTTACGTACAAAGCCGTTCTATAAATAGAAATGCCAGACTGTGGAACCTCTGTGTGATTATGCAGATTACGTGCATGCTAATTAATTTCATCATCAGTTATCCTCGATGACAGAGATTTGATTTGTTACCATGGAGATTGACCTCGTAGCTTTATTCAGTTCGTTACACATGCCCTATGACAATAGGCTGCATAAATAAACACCATCCATGTGATGCACCCTTTATCTTGGGTCAACAGTATTTCAGTTATATATCGGCTTTCCCGGATTCAACCTTACATGACAGGACTTTGTAGTGTATTCCTAAAGAACCCTCCCACGATGCACACTAGTGTCCATCAGGGCCAAGGAAAGGTCCGAATCTCGCTGGCAAGGTTCGAACCCGGGACCCCCGTGTCAAAATTACAATACCTCAACCACTTAAGTTATATATAATACTATTATATATATATACTTCTTATAGATAGAAGCCTCGGTGGCACCGAATCAAATAAATACAGTATGATCATATGCATGTAAACCTATACAAACATCATAGTGTGGGTTTAAGATTGAATAATGCTTAATCAAACACCGCTTGAAGTGTTTAACCAGTACCCTCTTACCAAAGGGCTCCAGGAAAAGTGGTCAGTGATAGTCTTCCCACACTCGTCTATTCTTTTTTTTCAAAGATACATTTCTAATGAGTACTAACATCAACGGTTTCCTTCAAGAATTGATATTGATACCACACAGCACATATAAAAGTGTTATCGTAAATAAAAAGTTTGGGTTTTAAACGTTAAAGAAAAAAAGTAGTCAGTGAAGGAAAACATGCGTCCCCTCTACATGGTATACCACTTTTGTATACGCAGGCCTCCACAGTTGTAAATAAATCTTGGCGTTTGCTGGTCTTTTTCTCGCAGAAATTGAACCGCTGATAACATTTTTTATAAGGATGAATTCACATGTACATGAGGTGATGGTGTTAGTTTATATCAGTAGACCTCGAAATATCTTTGTATCCAACAGGCTATTTATGCTAGGGCATCTTGTCTAAATACGAGTTTCAAAAAGTTCTAGCAAAAGGAGAAAGCATGTGAAAAAAATATACATTCCCTATAAATGACCTTATCCAGCGTGCATATTTTTGGTCCTTAGAACTATTCACTACGGTTTCCAAACAGTTTCAGAAAAGGTAGTCCGCCTGCATCCCCTCAAAATGGTCTACTCAATCTTGAAAACGCGCGCCCTCCGAGACGGAAAAAGCTTTCCAGTTAAGCGTAAACAATCTACGGTAATGCGATCTATCTAACCGGACTTAGACTGCAGAATCAATGATATTTCCGGGGGATTCCGTTATCATAGATAGACGTCATTGATACAGCTTGAAGGTACCACAAGTCGACCAAACTTCCGGTTGGTACCGGTGTATGTGCATGGTAATATCAACATCCGGTACCAGTGTTGTCCATGCTATATCAACATCCGGTTGGTTTTATACGCATGCTAATATCAGCATCCGGAAGCGGTGTCTGCGCATGTTTAAGTCAACAATCAGTACCGATTTCTGCCCATGCTTATATGTATATGCATATGTGTATGCGCATGCTGCTATCAACATCCGGATCCGGTGTCTGCTTATGTGAAAATCAACATCAGGTTAAGTGTTTGAGCATGCTAATATCAACATCTGGTGCCTGTGTCTGCTTATGCTTTTTTCAACATCCGGTACCCGTGTATGCGCATACTAAAGTCACCATATGGTACCGGTGTATGTGCATGCTGTCTGCGCATGCTAATATCAACATCCGGTACCAATGTCTGAGCATGACAATCCCTACCAAGAGGTCAATATTTGTGTAATCCATTCAGTCACTGTGTTAAACTATCATTCTGTTTCGTCCCAAATGTCTCTCAATTCATGCACGATTAATAAAAGTTTAATCTTAAAACTTATCGTCTCCCCTCCTCTACTTGAAGCATAGACAATGAAAGAATACAAATGCTGTGACGTATTATCAGATCAAAACAAAAATAACTCAAACGAGCATGATTCTCGACAATGGCTTAATTATAAGTTTAGACTATAACCTTAGATGATACTTAAAAGTCATATGGCAAATTAAGATTCACAACACTCAAGACACTATGCAATAAGCTATGATACATATTGAAATGAATTCGCAAAGTCTCTGAATATGTGATGTTGATTAGAATAATGTTTTATTGTAATGAAGTATGGTTTGGTATGTGATCATGTGTTCTAAAATGTTATGATTTCTTTTATTTGCAGTGACAGATGCAGCATTTGCATTCGTTTCAAGAGCTATACTATTTAAAACCTTGTTGCTTTAATGTGTCCGGTCGATTATCCCTTTTCCAAACAATAACGACATTTGACGACTTTGTTGCAGACGACTTTAGGAATCATTGTGGAAAAGGAGAAATTGCTCGTGACGAGCAATTTTTCCTTTTTTCACTATGTTTTCTGCCCTATCAGAAGATTATTTTCCGATTTCATCACATTTTGAAATGTCGTCTGGAAACTCTTTCAATTTGGAACAGTCGAAAATTTGTTGTTTGGGAAAGGGTTAAAACCAATAAGATGTTTATCATGAGACGATTTATTGTAACGAAGTGATCATGTTGCTATCCATTTATAGAAACTTTTAATATACCGGGATTATGACATTTAAGGTCTATTGAAATAACCAAAGATTATAAATTGTTTGTTAGCTTTAATAAACGAGACCCATCCCTTTCATTCTAGGCCCTTTTCATGTTTCAGTGTCATTTGTATCCACGTTCATCAATGAAATTAAGTAAGGCAATTAATTTCGTCTCGAAATATGTGGACAATTCAAATATACGTTTAATTTCAAAATGTGATTACACTTTAAAGTAAATTACTTTACTTGCTGTGTTTATTAATCTTCCTTTGCTCGGTTCGTGCTGATGTCGGGTATAATGGTTTCATGTTACATCCCTCAATTCAGGACACTTGCATGTTGTCCGCTTATGTACAAAAAAAAAAGATATACTTGTGTAATGGACGGCCGGCTTAAATTATCGAAAACAATTATACTGAATTTGATTATTGTATTGTCTATTTCAGTTTCAACATGTCTGCAGATGCCAAAGGACCACCCGTTATGATGATTAGTCTTTGAAGCTTTGAACTTGTGTTGCCTTTATAAATACGAAGTAACGTTTAAAGGTCATATGTACAGGTTAGGTTTATTTCATAAAATTAAAATATGAAGTAAAAGAATCACATTGAAACTATTTGCAACATTGTAGCATAACGCATTTCGTCATAAATCACCGTCATAGCGCACCGATTAATAAAAGTTCGTATGACTTACTTCCCTTTGCTGTGACGTCACTCGTGATCCACTGAATGCACCATGTAAAGGGCGTGAAGAGCGATCGCTGGTTAGAAGTGGTGTTTTTCTTCAAATAAACGATCCTAAAGTCATTGTTTGGATTGACAGCGCATTTTATTTATTGAATATGATTCATTTTATAAGAATATCAATTTGAAAAAAGATAAATTAATAACTTAACCCGTGAATTTGCATGGATTTGTCATTGCGTAAACCTGTACATATGAAAGGAACGGCTTGAAATTTGGACGATTTTCCTTGAAATAAATGATTCTTAAGTCATTGTTTGGATTGACAGTGAATTTTCTATACTGGATATTTTTCATATTATAAGAATATCCATTTGAAAAAAATAAATTAGTGACTTTACGCGTGAATTTACAAGGATATGTCAATGCGTTCATATGAAAGGAACGGCTTGAAATTGGGACGATTTTCCTCGAAATAGCAATCCTTAAGTCAATGTATGGATTGACAGTGCATTTTCTTTATTGAATATGTTTCATATTATAAGAATATTCTTCTGAAAAAAAGAGTAAGTGACGTAACGCGTAAATTTGATCGGATTTGTAAATGTTATCATATGTAGGAATCGGCTTGAAATTTTGTGAAAACAGCTATTTCTTTTAATATTTGTTGAAAAAAAAACCACGAGTACTTTTTCGTCAATGATCGTGTATTAGCATTAAGGTTTTAATTGAGTAGTAAACAAAGACATAGATCTGAATAAACGAATTGTCTTAAAACCGTACATCGTATAACTATTAACTGTCAAATTCACCCTGCATTGTCTTATCAATACATGAAATGAAACGGGAGAAGATCATAAATTGCGAACAAACAAACCGTATTATAACCCAACTTACTTGTGATACGAAGGTTATCCTTTAACTCACATCTTAACCACACATCAACTTACTTGTGATACGAAGGATATCCTTTAACTCACATTTTCACCACACATCCAAATTTCAAAACTAAACACTGGCACATTCAAGAGTATTTGTTAAAATCATCCGGCAACTTTCCAGTAACTCCACCCCCAGTAAGAGGTCTATGATTTCGAAATTGATTCCGATGTCGTCTTTCTAGATCAACTGTTTTGACTTAAGAATTGTTCTTCATATTCACTTTACATTTATGTTCGTTTTCTCTCGTGTAAGTAGCCTTGACATATTGAGCATTTAATTTTTCGGACAGGTTTAATAATTAACAACTAAAACAAAAAAATCCTCATAGTTTATTTTACTAACAACCTTAGATAAACATATTTGAATTTATTTTTTATGATTTTGGAATTTAAATATCAATTTGACAAAACTTGATTTTGATGTTTAAACGTTGTTTTTGTTGAAAACATAGAGTTTATACCGTTTTGGTGAATACTGATTCTCATATACTTATTGAAGTGTCAAACTATTCTAATAGAAAAGACAACATGTTCACTTCTTTGAATATCATAACGACAGTTGTCTTTGAATATCATAACGACAAAGTATCAGACGTAAGTCACATTGAGAGATAAATATGTCCTGACACCTTATTAATCCAAACATCCTGTGAGAGTTTGGTCTTAATTGGTTATATCTTAAGAATGGATTGTTTAGATAAATTTAATAGCCGCGCATTGAAAGTGTGAGATTTGCCGCTTGTTATTTCATGTCTGGAATAGCAGAACGTGTCAGACCTGTTAATTAACAACAGAGATATTTAAGAAATTAACGCCAGAGGCTATCTTTCGCCTAAACAATAAAGGACTTGAGACTTGAAACATACTGTGCAAATGTGGCAGATCGGTGTTAATTTGCATCACGACCCTTAATCCTTGTAATGTCCGATGTTTGTTGATTGACCCTTTGTATGTGAGGTAAACTGACAATAATCATTTAAATTGTAAACAAAGAGATTATGTTCAAATGTGTAAATTATATATTTAGTGATCTTATTACTAAATTATCAATATAAATTTGTAATAATCATGTTTGAACACCTGCATTTCAGTGTGACACGTCATTTAAACCAATATTACCAATGGCAAAAAAATGAGGTGTGTGATTTAAATATTTCCGAAAAGCAGACGCTTAAGTTAAGATCGAACCCATTATCATTTGCGTTGATGAGTTCAGAGACAGTTTGCGGATATCAAATATTCATTATTTTGAATTTTCAATCAAAGACAACGGCAGATAAAAGAAACTTGCTTGTTTTAATCAGTTTGTTATCATAGCAATCAACGTACATTTATCATTTTGTCTCATTTATGTACAATGGCAACGTTTTTACGATTATGTTAAAACATAAAACAAGTTTTGCAAATAAGAACAAGATGCCTTTAAGCGTTTAAAACCCAAAGACATGGATATACAATAACTTATGATGTTTGATGAAATTAACATATTCTTGCAACCCTTTGAATTCTTACGTAATATAATCGTAAAGCAGCCTAATTAAGTATTCCTAACTAAGTATGTAGCATAGTTAATCTGTTCCAAACAAAACTAACTTGGCGAGTAAGAGAGCCATTCAAGGAAATTAATTTTCAAAAAAGGTGTAATCAACGTGATTTATCCTTTTCTTGAATTTATCTACATTTACACAGTGCAAATTCTATATAAAGATCTAGCAAGACTAGTGAATGTTGTCGGTGTGTTTCAAATAAGGGAAATATAACGGTTACTCAATAAGTAGAATGAATTTGAAGCGTCTTCAACTGTATAAATTACTTTGAATTGAGTCCGATCATTTAAAGATCAATAAAATCAATTCTCTGGAAACGCCTAAAAAATGCGTAAACTTGCCGTCTTCGAAGTGAAAGTAACACAGCCTACTGTTCTTGTTTGGGGAATACATCTTTTGCTTATTTGTAAAGTAAACACGGTCCAGTTTACTTATCGAAACTTTTTGCAGCTTTTATGTTCGTCGGAAAACGGGAGAAACTCGCATCCCTGCGACCAAAAGCAGAATAACACCAGAAGACCTGTCAAAATACCATATTCAATATCCAATTTACGTTTCCCAAAACACAATTCAACACTTAAAATGTCCGAAATTTGTGCAAAAACACCGTCGTTACTGAGAACTAGATTCTTCTTACTGATAGTTCATATGACTTTGAAGCACAAATGACGTCACAGCAAGGGAGATAAGTCATTCACAAAAATCGATAAAGGTGAATAAAAGTAGTCAAAAACAACATTTTTCGCTTCTGTATGAGAAAAAAATCATTACATCCGTCATAACGAAACCATAACCCAATTCAAAAACCATAATTAAAGAAAGTTTTGTTTATCGGGAAATATGACTTTTAACAATAAATACATAATCGTCTTCCAACTAAATTTATGTAAATGATAGTCAAATGTAGAGCTTGGGGAACTTTCATGACTTATGAACATTCTAAGAGAAATGATCGAGTTGATATTTAATATTTGTCACAGGACGCTCATTGGACTTGAAACACAACCATTCTATTTATTCATTTATGTTGGCTCTGTTTTTGAGCAGATGTTTTAAATGTATCTAGTGATAATTTCCAGTGTTATCATGATAAGCTTCTTTTTTAAATAGCTCATGGAACATATGTTTGAGCGAATATAAGTATCGGTTTAAAGGAGCTCGAAAATTTTATTTGTAATTGACAAATGTTAAACATGTAATTAAGACAAACGACACTTTGTATTTCTTTTTTATCTAAGACATCAAAACACGTGTTTAGTAAAAGAATATTTTAAAACAAGTTTTAGCATCTTTGAGTGCTTTGTTTTTTTTTAAAACCTTGATTTATGAACAGATTTGGGATAACTCTCTGACACTCATGTTTAGTGTCTCATGATTAGAGTGTTGACCTAATTCGTATTTTGGTCCCAAGACACTTTTAACCTTTGTGATGGTATCATATGATGATAATAATAGGTCATGTATTTTAAAATAAACCGTTTGAATAGTTTATCGCATCTCCTATATAAATGAGCTCTATCCTTATCAATCGTAACGGACGGATTTGAAAAGTGAATCATTGCTCTAGCTTTTATAAAACTATATTGATGTGAGCTGTTATTTTATTCGTGAAAAAATATTTTCAAAATATAAATATCTAAATCTGTAAGACAAACCCTTTAACTTTGGTCGCCTATCCATTCGTATGAATGAAGGGTTGGATAATTCTAGAAATAATGACCAAACCTATTAATATATCCTATAAAACACGTATGTTCGCTTACTTCTATCTAGTTCATGACAAATGAGACCCCGTAAATATGTCGTTATTCACCGCCAACTATGATCTTATGGATGTTTATTGATGACTATATATAAAGGTTCCATATGATATCTTATATCGTAATTGAAAGCGTTCAACAAGATATTTTGATCAATGGATAAATTGCTAACGTCATTCTATGGTCAAACACATTAGACCAATAAAAGGAGAACAATTGAAGGGTAAGTATTTGAAAGAATATGGAGATGTTCTTAGAAACAAGAGCCGCACTGACCCAATATGTTTCTTTCTCAATTAAGTAGAAGAAATTGTGTGCACTAAACATACGCGTTCAGCAATACATCAATTCGTCTTATGTTTAAATTACTTCCGATCAGGTTTAAAAAAAACAACAACAGTTAAGTCATTTAAAATGATTAGATAGAATGACGTAATACATATGTCATTTCATCTTACCTTGACGCATCTTCAACGGAAAAAAACCTTTATGACAAAAATAAACTTTATCGTAACGACCAATTTCGTTTCATGTAACATTTATCATATATTATGAGTGTTGCATTTGGTTTCCATCGAATTTTAAGCATCCGGGTATTCAAGACTGATACTCACATAGTCTCACTTAAATGACATATGTATCATGTATGAAATTTAATTATATTAATACATAATTTGAAATTGATATACTGTTGAACTCGCATAGAAAATAACGTTTTGTTTCTTTGGATATTGTGATCAATAAAACAGCGTGTTACGGGTATCTCTACGCGGTACATTTTCCCGTAAGATGGTCGAGGTAGTCTCCTTCCAAAGACACTAATCGCCATATCGGTTATCCTATATCATGTGATATGTTTGTTATCTCGTAATGTGAAACGGATTTTAATGACTTTCATTAAGAAATTTCCTTTGGCCGAGGTTGTTGGCCAGGAAAACAATACCGGGTTCGATTGGTAACCCCCCCCCCCCCGCCCCCCCGCGACATTTCTCTACCTGACTATTCTCTGTGTTATTCGGTTTATGACGTCGAATTTTATGCCATTTTGCATTCTGGTTTCTTTTATTAAATTGTATATATTTTATCATTTATGATGACATTTATACCTCTATAAATAAAGAACACTTTGTCATAACTACTTTTACAAACCATTTACCTACAGTGTAAAATGATTATTTAGTGAAAGGAGATTTTGATAGATATGCACGCTTTTAAAAGGCCAAAGCTTTGACATATTTTTTGGAACAACTTAGGGCCAATTCAATCTTTCATGAAGAAATGTGTTTGATCAAGATTTCAAAAGCGGTAAAGAACCAGGTTAAGAATGCGTAATGGTGGCACCAAGTAATATATACCTAGGAGTGTCATAAAACGGAGGCCCTTTGGTTTCATAGTGAAGGCTATGAACAAATTTGTCGTTTTGGTGACAAAAAGGTTACTTGTTTTGTAAAACTTTGAAAGTGTTTTCCAAGCTTTCTTCGTTTCCACGTGAACGATCACCGTGGTCAAACCTTGGTCAAGTATCAATCTTATTGGCACGGATTATCCGGGGATGTTTTCCTTGTGAACAAAACATTGGTGCAATACAGAGGAAATTGTGAGTGAACTGGGGTGTAAGAGTTTGCTCAATAAAGTAATCCTATCAGCGAACGATTGCCTGGCTCACCTGGTGAAAGAAATAGTCACGTGACATGGTTCAATCACTGGTCATGGGCACAGTTTATTTACTTCATGAAGTCGGTGTACCTTAAATAGTAGTTCTAAGAAAATAAAAAATCTGCATTTTATGATAAGCATTGGTCCATAAAATACAAAAGGGTGTCCAGTTCACTGATTTTGATATTTTAGGGATTCCTTCAATGATTTTAAATGGTTACTTTGTTGATTATCTTGGAACTTCTTGCTCTCTAAATTATGTTTCTAAGATGACGGTCAACTGTCAATTTTAGTAAGTAGAAAATAGAGAGTGGTGTAACGAATCTGTCGATAAAAGAGATTCAGATAAGAATGTGTGTTTGCTTTGGCCTTTCGGTAATCGAATAACTATAACTTTTAATTTAAGGGTGCTCGTTGGATACGCTTCATAATGTGTACTATACTAAGGTGTACCTTTCATAAAAGACTTAGATAAAAATGATAAAGTAAAAGTCAGCCTTGAATGGTTATTAGTGCAAGGTCTCCTGTCAGAAAAAGTCGCAGTTTCAGGTCCGAGACTCCGGTACGCTCAATATATTGTCTGCGTTGCATGACGCCATTGCAACATGTTAGTGATCCTTACAATTAACTACGTATGGTCAAAGTGTGGGAATACAAGTGATTGCTGGATAATTATAATGTACAGGTGGTGAAATACCAGGAACTTGTGGTATGGCCAATATACTGTCCAAAATAATGTTTAGCTTATTCCAAACCAAATCAACATTCAGGCAGTGCTTAACACCAAAACATTGAAAGAGATGTTACCTTTCCTTAACATCCCGTATTCAACGACCAAACGTTAGTACACAATCAAAACCAAATCCAACAAAATCTGCATACGGCTGGATATTTAAAACATTGTCAAGGAAAGTAACGGAAAACACAGGCAACACATTTCTTTCGCACATATAAGACAAAGCAAGCGACCAGGCATCTGGACTTATATAGTTTCAACATAAAGCAGCTATCAAATGACCAAGCGTCTAATTGACCTAGATAAAGTGTTTAACACTTTGTCTTGGAAAAAAACCAGAAAATACAGTGGAAACACATTTCTTTCGTACATATAAGACATAGCAAGCCACTAAGCTTCTGGACTTGAATAGTTTAATCTAAAGCAGCTATTTAACGACCAAGCGTTTAATTGACCTAGATAAAGTGTTTAGTCTGCGGGTCCATACGGACGAGCAACCGAATTTTTGGCGAACTTTGGTATTTACCGGCAGGATAAGAGTACACATTAGATGCCAGCGAGACTGATTGACATATAATTCCACAAACCGAGGTCATAAGGCGAGGGACAATTAAATTCCGTCAATCAGAATGGGCATTGTCGTTCGGGATGAAAACAGGGCTATCCTGGAAACCGAGGAGTTTGTGTAAGGCCCTAAAGCCGTTTTAAATAGATATTCGGTAAAGCCACATGTTTTCTTTGAGCCAACACAGTACTCCTCTTTCCTTACAGTGTATTGATTTTTCAAGTCGATGTGATATCACAATTGTCATGATGAGAAATTAGTGCATCCGCTCATTTATTTGGTAATTGATGCATTTTTTTTTTATTGTTGCTGTTGTCTTTGGTATGCCTAGATGCAAGTACCCAACAACCATCCTTTCATACAGTAAGCGTGTGCTCTAGACTTTGGACTGCACATAAATCAAATGCTGAAATTGGTGTTAGTTGCTTGACATTGTGCTGTCTTTCAACAATGTATGTTTTTGATACATGTAGCCATGGAGTGAAGAAAGATATCACAGAAGTGGTTCTGTTTAGTTTTGGTCCTTTATATATCAAAGCGAGCGTGTGCAACCAGCAATCTTTCAGACCTTATGTGGACACCCTAGCATTGCGACTGCGCGGTAATCGAATGTTAAGATCATCGTTACTCGCCTGACATTGTTCTGGCTTCCCAGTCGATATGGTATCCAGATAACTTTAAAGTGAAGCATTTTTGCCTTTTGTGTTTGGTCGTTGGTATATTAAGATGCAAAGTAGGGCTCTGATTCGTGGTAGTGTATTTCTCGTAAACGAAGATTTGAATCCACTCACGTTTGGACGTCTTTTGAAAATTATTTGTGAGATCAAATAATACACTTACTTCCTCTCTATCAAGTCGATTGGATAATTGTGTCTTGAAGAGACGAGACGATTTCTATCTGTTTCTCATTTGCATCGTTATGAACAGTATACACCCTTACATGATGTTTTAGTGCATATACCAGTATATTACATAATATGTACCAAGCCATTTTCAGACTTTGTAATAAGCCACTACATGAATGACACATTTTTTTCAATATGGACATTTTTTAATTTCAGTTTTGATTTATTTATCTTGTATTGATTGTGATACAATATATTGCAACTTTTATTATCACTCTCGATTCTGTTTTTTATACAGTTATACACATTACGGAAACAAAAAACAAGAATAAGAACAAGATAATCATTACTTAAACAAAACAAACAGGATTACTGTCCGACTTGGGTGTTAAGATACATTTAAATTGTTGCGGTGGAGTTAAGCAGTCGGACAAAGGCGACTATGACATCTTATTGTTTTTTTCAGGAAATTGAAAAGCCCGGGAACTGTGTCACTCGGATCATTATATAGAAATGACAGTCGTAAAACAGTATTGCTAATTCAATTCGGAATTTGTCAAGAAATATGCTTAAATTGAATTTCACCACATGACGCATGTCCCACGCTTTTCTCTCCTTGAACCGTAACCATTATCATGCTGGGTAATTTTCTGAAGAACGACTTTTGTGTCGTCCGCTTTCAAAAAAATAAATATCCGCTTAATTTTGTTGAGGAAAGATGCCAAGAGTAACAAAAAGGTTGGATCACAGACCAGCCACCAATTTACTTGGCGGCTGTCCTGAATCCAACCTATTTGCACGAATATTAAGTCGGTGCCAGCACTATAAGGGTAAAAAGAACTTTAGCAACGATAGAGATTTTAATCTTTTGAAAATAAACTGATTTCTTTGGATAAAATGTCATCCTATATCTATCGAAGTACAAAAATCAAGACTATTGATACACTTTCCTCTTCCTTTTATGAGTGTATGGTTGATCATTTGATCATTAGTAAATCATTTGAACGGTTTAATTCGTTAACAATGATTATAATTACATAAAAGGGAGTGGAGTAATTTAAGGTACAATCATCACGTGAGTATCACAAATAATTGATTGTGTATGTGTTATCATCCTTTCCTCCATGTTATGTGAAATAATCGAAACTGTAAAGAAATTGACATCAAAGCACTGAGAGGCACTTGCACTTTCCTTGATGAAAACATGGGTACGCAGGAACCTTCCAATAAAAAGATCGATAAACTCATATCCAATAATGCTTGTTGTTTCGACTATAACAAGTATTGATTGTTGACCTACAAAAAAGGATTAACAAACTCTATTTTTGTTTTGATTTTATGTTTAAATGCACAAAATCTAAACGGGAAAAACGTCTCGTCTATGTTGTAGACAAAATCATTAAATATAAACGATTGCAATGCTTATTTTTGCCGCGATTCCACAGCATCGTTCGTACACAGAGGAATTCGTACCGTTTGAAGTCATGTTTGGTGACCTTTTAAACCTCCTGTTAGGAGAGTCATTGATTGTATTCGGGTCCCCTTTGGATGCTTCGTTTATCGTTTAATATATGGTACATTTAGCAAAACCACATTGGTGACGAACATTTCCATAAAAGAATGCAAAACGAGACTTTTTCTTAGACGTATTGCATGTACGCTTGTCTGTGAATGTTTTACCCCAAATAAAAAACGCCTTTCTTGCAAAACTCTGAATCAGACATTTAAATTTATTTTATTTTCAAATCTTTGTGTTACTTTTACATGATAACTCTGACATATCAAGTTTTTATACCCGGAAAACAATTAATGTATTTCATGATTATTGTATCCACAGTACCCTCTATCAGTTTTAAACATATGTGAAGTATATTTTAGTAGCTAAGAACTACAAAAGCCTTTCCAGAAATATACATGTATATGTAAAATATACTGTTGTGTAATTTTCAGCACATTAATAGCCCTTTTGTTCCTCTTCTTGCGAATCTTGAGTTACAATATAACAGATCAACCATCCCCTATAGAATGAAATGATTAACCTCATCATGATTGAAGATCTATTTTCGAACCGTGAGTTGTCCAATTTACCTTTATAGTGCTGTAATCGACTTTATGACAACAGGTTAGATCCAGGCAAGCCGCCAATTAAATTCGCGAACTGGCCTGTGATCTAACCTGTTTGCTACTGAGTATCTTTCTTCAACAAAATTTAGCAGATATTCAAGGTTTCGGAAAGCAGACGACATAGACATCTTTTTTAGAAAAATACCCAGCATTCGAAGGGCTAAAGTGAAAATACAAAGCGATGCAAACGCTTAACTGATGGCACCAGTAGCATAATTCAAACTGATAGTAGTGCTACCATACGTAGAAGAGAATGTGAGTCAGTAACCCGCACTGATGGTGTAATGAGCAATTGATGCAAATTAGGAATTTATGTAACATCGTTCCGTCAAAGTGAATGAGTGTGGAACATCCATAGAATTTGAGAAATCTTAATCCAATTGTAACCCTTCATGCACCATGCGACATGCGTTCTCCTATCTTTCTTAACGATGTAATATTGGTCCTGAAAACAGTGTATGGGACGAAAATACTAGGGTAATGGCATTTGAGCGATATTGATGGAAGATAATTGACGTTTCGAGATATTGTGACAAAAAGACAATTTGCTCATCATATGTTTTTCTTAAACAAATTAAATCATTACGGAAAAACTGGTTTGTCCTACACTTTTCTGATGAAAAGTGGAATCAGTGTGCTGTTAAATACATATGTAACTTGATAGAGGGTAAAAGAACAAAATGATCAAAATACGAAACTGCAATATACGTGAAACATCGAATTATATTATCGATAGGCAATATCTTGTTGTTGTTGCCAGCCTTGCATTTAATAAGGAAAGTTTGCAAAAAGTTCACGAATTACCGTGAATTTGTAAAGTTTTACGACAAAACCGCAGCTAACGTCCGTAGATTTCACATGCGAAAGTCGGGTTTGACTCTCGAATAACAAACAGGCAAACTAAAATGGTGTACATTGAATTCATTCACTGCTTGTTGAAAAGTTTCCATTGACTGTATAATGAATTTGATACAATTCTATTGTTTTGTAATATGCAAATGATTTTGTAAAGTATTGCAAATAAAAATGTTGTATTTTATTGTTTTGAATAAAAGATGTATCATAATAGTATTGAAAAAAGTGTTTTACTGTTGTTTTTATTTCAATTTACATCATCAGAAATGTAGAGCATAATGTTCTGCCAATTCTGTACCTTCATGACCATGTTCGCACACAGACCTGTTTGTAACTTTTTTCAATATATGGTTGTTGTTATTGTTGACTTATAAGGAAGTGATACTTTATTTATCTATCTAAAGTGAACGAACGTTTGCGAAGAGTTTTTCAGTTCAAAGATGTCTGTGGGACAAATTGTTCGCCGCAGACAGTTTACCTTATTGAACGCAAGGCAGGACACAACACCGAACTATGCCGAAGATTTCCGATTGATGTAAGTGATATTCAAGGGAGAGGAATAAAATTCGAAACTACGTCTTGGCAAGTATTTAACATTACCGCTGGGGACACATAACTGAATTTGTTGTGTTTTCAAGTAGAACCAATGTTCTCGCTATTTTATTAACCCTTTTTAGTATTTGAACCGACTTTATGCTTTATGCTTATGCAAACAGGTTTGATCCAGGCCAGCCTCCAAGTAAATTGGCGGCTGGCCTGTGATTTAAAAGGTTTGCTACTCTAAGTATCTTTTTTAACAAAAATAACCAGATAATTAAGGTTTTGGAAAGCAGACGATACGAAAGTCTATTCTTAGAAAATTACCCAGCATTCTAAGGGTTGAGTGTTTACGGGGCGCTTTACAAGTCTTCTAACAAGATACGGGAGAATCATTGTGCTGTCGGTATTTTTATTTTCTTTCCTGTTATTCTATCTAAGGGAATGCACACATCTCCATATACGAGAATTAGGCTCGCTTCAATTATGGATTCCAGTCAAATTTTACAGACCGGGTCGAGCTTGAATTTTTAAGCCACTGAAGCGATGCAGGAAAGAATTCATTTCAGTCTTGGAGGTATACGGTTTTATTCGATTTGGCCGGTGGCTATACATTGTAAAGCATCCCATTGGTTGATGCGAATCGGAACACCTCGGTTTCGCTGAAAATGTTGAAACGGAAACCTCATTTAGCGAAATGTACCGATTACCATCAGTTCTAAGAATGATTAGAAAACATTACAAAGAACAGAGATGAATCTCGTGGAATTTGAGTACACGGAGTTCATATTCATCAACCAAGCGACAACACACATTTTTTGATGATTATGGTTAAGAACGTTGCATTTGTATACCATTTTACTAAAACAGCTGTATGCCTCAATTATGATTGTGCGCGATTTGAATTTTGCGAAAATTTTGAATAAAACAAGAAAATAACGTATTAAGTATCTTAATCCTTTGTCATATTACTAATTTCAATCTAATTTCGCTAATCAGATTAATTCTCATTTGTTGACAACTAACTGAAAAAGAAAGCCCATACATGAGGGAATTGGTTTACGAAACAGAGCTGATTTAATCTCTCTCTATAAACCGCATTGAAACGAGAAGTTCTAATTAAATGAAGGCTTTTGGAAGTAAATGAATTATTTACGAAAGTCGCGCACATCAATTCCGGTAATTAGTGGTTCGACTAAGCAAGAGTCTTGCTATAAACCAAAGAACGGTAACTCTGGTATTTACGCGAAATAGTTAGGATGTTTGTGCTTCTTGGCAAAAGGTTGAGTTGGTTATTAACAAACTAGATTGATTTCAGTCTCCGATACTAGGGAAAGATTAGTTAGAAAGATTTTTTTCTATTGCTTCGGTTGTAGCGTTTAAACACTGTACATAATTCGAAGGTTGAAGGAACCATTATAACAACAAAACAACAGGTATAAAGCTTTGTAGATGTCATTTCTTCGATCTCATAATTCTCCATGTGACATAACAAAAATAAAATCTTATGTTCGATGCATTGTAATCGTCGCATGCTTTTTGCATTCAATTTATAAGTGTGTACAAAGCCCATGCAATGACTTAAAGGTAAGGATAAAGGATCAGTATTCGTTTCTTCTGCTTACAATGCAGTATCTCTCCATCTAAGAGTCATTAACCTTTCCGGCTATCAAATGAAAATACTGCAGATATACATGTCACTCGTGTATCATTGTATATACATGTATATGGTACGTAAAAGGCTTCAAACAAAATAATCTCTAGTCATTAGAGTTCTCAAAGCCCTTAAAAAATATGTTGGTGTGTTCTGTCTGTTAGGGTTTACATCGCATCAACAGTATTTCGATTAAATTGCAAGGCTTACAATGGCTGGTCAAGCCTGTGTTATTTTAAATAACGGGGAGAGAGGGTAAAACGATTTTGAAATATGTATTCTTACCACAAGGCCATGCTGCCGTAAAGTTTGACAAATTGTAACTACTTGGACATTTTCAACACAGGCTTGATCAGCCATTGTGAGCCTTGCAATTCAATTGGCGGCTGGCCTGGATCCAATCTGTTTGAATAAGCATGAAGTCGGTTCCAGCCTTAAAGTGCGACAATTGATGCGGGTTCACGTAAAAAAAGAAAAGAGTCACTTCAGGCTAAAATACTGAACGCATCGTGTTTGAATTGAATTCGTGTTCAGAAAAAAATTTCGCATACAAAATGAAGAATTATAAAACACAAATCGTCATCACCGACGCAGAATTCTTGTCGAGTTAACGATGCAGATCTGACACGCAACCGGACTCTCATATGCAATATAATTCCTCTGTGTATAAACCAGTCGTCTCGATTCTTAACACATTTCTTCTCTGAGATATTAGGATAATTAATGTGTTAAAAGAAATAATTTGCATTTGTCTTTTAGACTGCAAAACAACCACATCTCAAGAACTATTTCATGAAAAATGCAAAATAAATAGAAAGACCTTTTACATCATGATTTATTGTTAAATGGTTATGTTCAATGCGATATCTTATATTCATTTGTCCGTAAATGCCAATTCCTTTCGTTCACTTGCACGTTTAGTGGTATAATGTTTAGTAAAAGTCCATTTATCCCTCAATGCTTTTGTCCAAACTGGGTCATACAGACAATTCATTTTTCGTTTAATCCTATGTATCATGAAATGATTGAGAAACAAGTTCTTACAATTAAGTTAAATTACTCACGATTCTGCTTCCTGGATACATAACCAGTACTCCGAGTGCGGATTAATGAACGGTCGCAAGGCATATCCAACTTCTCACGGTACCCGAACGTACAACCGTCAGGAGCAATTTCTCCTTTTCCCACATTGTTTTCCAGAGTCGTCTGCAACAAACCGGTCAAATGTCGTTGTTGTTTGGTAAAGGGTAAATTGGTAGAGTCGTTCAGTTAGAAGTTACTTTGGTCCTCCACTAAAATATGTACCACCCCTGATATATACATACATGTAAGATCACTTACTTGAACTTGAACGTTCCGTTCTCATAGCCGAAGAACGGCACGGTATAGGTCATCATCCATATATAGCCGCCCCCACAGTCGAAGTAGGGCTTACTCCAATGTCCATCCTCATAGGTAACCGTGATGGCGGCGTCCTCCAGCAAAGGACCGTGCGAGGACTGGTTATAACGTTCACGGTACGTTCCTGGAATGAGAAATTTGTTAGTTTGAATTGATGGTTCATGTCAATTCGCTTTAACGATGTTGGAGACGAAAAAAATGTTGTGTTAATATGGAATGTATCTTTTGGTTTTTTTTGCTTGTTTGATATCTTTTTATATCGATTTATACTAAAACAAAAGTAGTATTTAACTTGGAAATCTGTTTTACGCAGAGCAAGTTCTATGCTATAGTTATCCATATCTTATTGGAATTCGTGATAAGTCGAATTGAAAGAGATGACTGTCAACAAAAACATATTGTTTTGATAGCGTTCACCTCGTGTTAACAGTATTCAGGTTCCTAGGTTTCACAAGGTATATGCTGGGTTTTGCACTGTCCTTTCCAAGAACAGTTGAACTTGTGCGGTTTGTGAGGATTGAACTAGGGTAGGGACCTCTGTTTCCAAGTCCTATACTATTACCACGTGGCCACGCAAAATGTACAATTTTTGCAACTTTGTGACAAAAAGATTAATTCATCATCAGGAGAGATGTGTCGTTTTTTATAAATGGTTTGTACGGATTTTGCAGCAGAATCGTTAAAGTTATATTTTATGAATTTACACATGTTTTTAGACCGTGTCGATACTATTTTAGTTATGATCGATGCCCTACTCATAATGATCGATGAAGACGCAAAACTTAACTGCCCATAACAGCTAGTCAAGCAGGGTAGAAACAATGGCATTCCATAAGTCAGTCAGGAATATGTCTCTCGTGACAATCCAATGTCGTCACAGATATTTGAACGTAGGTGGAAAAGTGTCATTTGATTTGGAGTTCCGAATGTTTCATGGAGTAAGTGGTGGATAACCACATATCGTATCGTCACATGACCACCCTAGATATTTTACTGTATCCAGCGTTTCAGACCACTCATATGTCTTTCAGAGATGTTGTAATACAACACACTTCTGCCTACGGTGTGATGTCATGTGTAATAAATGCTGTTACCAGAGAGTGCACTGAGTACAGACAAAATAATTAAACAATTTGTCTCTAGAAAGAAAAACAACCATACGGAAGATACAGTTCTGTCTGTTTTCATTGTCATGTCTTGTTTGTGATAAAAACCTTTACCTGTTAGTTTATTGAGAACATTAAAAGAATTCAACAGTTTGTCTCCGAAAAGAACTAATACACCAATGCATTTCTGCACTGGGATGTCTTATTTGTGATAAATAACTTTACTAGTAAGTGTATTGAGTACAGGAAAAGGAATTCAACAATTTGTCTAAGAACTAGGACAATAAAGAAACTTTCAGGTCTGAAAGAATTATTGTGTACTATTTGTGGTAAATGTCTTTATATTCATGTTAATTACATGTAGTGATAAAAACGATTGTCACGTCTTTGTCTTCCAAACCGTGTGTACCTCTCTAAACAAATGTATTTGTAAATGTAAGCATGAATCGATGACTGAAAAAAAAGCATTTAAGATTAAATCAATGGAAATTTAGTTTTGTTGCAGTACAAAGGAGTATGTAAATACAAGTTTTCATTGAGAAAATTGAAAAAAGATGCCTTAAATTTTCTTTCAACTGTCGACCAGCCCCATCCAAACGAAGGACAAACAAAAGATTATTTTAATCGAGCGTAAGAAATGGCAAGATATACGATATACGTGCGGCCATATTTGTCCACAAATCAGGACAGGTCATTGTTTTTCCTATTTCTCTTTCGTGTTTATAAGCCTTGGTCTAGATTCATCAAAGTGAAACATTTAGAATCATTATTTCTTTAATGAAGTGCGATAGTATGGGAAACAAATCAATAATGAGTCAATCGTCTGAAAGAAAGAAAAAGATTCCGGAGACCATTCACAAAAAAATAGATTCTGGTATAAAGGTAATTTTACCGCGCATTAACCAATTTATTGCTTAAGCAAAAACCATTGTTGTTGGTACTCAAATGAATGGCTCTACGAGACGATTCTAATGAGAACCACGAACGTTGGTCTTTTAAAAAGAATGACGCATTATCCGTTGCCATGTGTAGGCTTGTATATAAAGTGTATCGGAGAACAAGTATAAAAGACAAGGGACGACACTATTTCTTGGGGAAATAAATGGAAGTCTTATTTCTATTTCGACATTAAGCAGTCCGTTAGACAAAGTACTCCAAGTCGTTTATCATACTTCGTATGGAGAATTGGAGAATAACTATTTCATGCTGGAAATAAAGAGAAATTAACAGGGACCCTTTAGCGATAGCCAACTGTAGATGACGATTTGGTCAGTGAACGACTAAATTTTGAAAACATTTAGTTGTTTTTTTCAATTATCGTATTCTATTCGTTTAGCATATGTGTCATCATGGATTTCATTAACCGTCGTTATTTAAGAATGTAATATCCATAATCCGCTTTTTTTAAAACTAATTCTTTCGTCGGATTACTTCTTTCAATTTCGGTATACATCAGTCAATGGTGGGTACCATTCGATGTAAAAAATGAAATAATCACTAAATAGTAGTACTTATAACAATGTGTTTGCCAAAAACGATTCCTCATTTCAACCAGTATGTATGTTAACATTTTCGTGCACAAAGCAGCGGGCAGAGAAAGGATTATGCGCCAAGAAGTTTACCGTTGCCCGTAGAGAAGACGTATCCGTATAGTAAACACAGATACAGTGTTGAATATCAATTGGTCTACGCACACAATCATCAGCAATAAGATACGATTTCTTCCCCTAAATTGTATTCAACCGTCACAGACTTTGCTTTCCATGGGTATCATAAAGGAAACTATTCTCAATGGAATACACGCTTTATACTTCCGCTTCATATCGTGCATGCTTAACCCTTAGAATGCTGGGTAATTTTCTATAAATACATTTTTGTGTCGTCTGCTTTCCAAAACTTTCTGGTTGATTTTGATGAGGAAAGTTACTCAGAGTAGCAAATAGGTTAGATCACTGGTCTGGATTTAAACTGTTTGCATAAGCATCAAGTCACTTCCAGCATTATAAGGGTTTATAGTCTTATAGTCAATTCTGGTTTAAGCAACCACTTTTGAACATTGTTTTATTACAAATTTCTGCGATTGAGCCCATGCCATGCAGAAATACGCGACGTTAGTACCAGTTGACGATTCTATTCAGAGCTACGCATTCTAGGGGAAATTGAGTTTTCTATATTCATATTTATAGTAAGCTGTTACTTTCAATTTGAACCAATCTTATTTTGACAATTAGGGTAATTGGGTATCATAAGCAGATGATAAAAATGTCATTCCTCACTTCGCTGATATATCATGAATCTAATATCCGGGCAATTGACCATTTGCCAATACGACCCGATTTTAATATTTTTAAAAATTTACCCTATGAAATAGTGTACAAAACTCCGACAAACAAATGCACGTGTGCTCATACATATTGTTTTCAATGGCTCTTTTGGGCGGGGTTTTGTCGACTGTTCATTTATGGCCTAGTGGTTAGAATACAGAGCTTGACATCTCATAGCTAGTCTCCGCATACGGTCTTATTATGGTAGCAATTAATTCTGATTTCAACGTGAGGAAAGGGATCCTGGGCAGTTAAGATTTGCATTTTCACCAATTAAGTATTAGTTAGGTATCGCAATATAGCCCTAAACTGTTGATGAGATGAAAAAGCCACTGCAATCAAACACACGTAGTATCAGAAAGAGGAACCAATATGTATAACTTTCGTATAAATAACCCCGAAGTCCACCATTCCAGTCCTATCACGTGGTAATAAATGAGAAAAGACGAGATTTATGTTAGATCACATGACCAATCAGCCAATTCATATTCTTAACGCGTCTGTGAAGCGACTGTCAGATCCGATATATAGTAACAGACCATGTCTGTTTCGCTGTTTCATCGTTTGTAAAGTGCCGCTTAACGCTTTATCTGTGATAAACGTCTTTTCACAAACAATTCATCAAACACCGTATAGCTCTCTTTGCCCCCATCTGTTACATACTGGCTTTGTCCGAGCAGAATCTTGGGCCAGCGTTCTCCCGACAGAATTTTGAAACAAAAAGAAATGTGACAAAGGAACATTTTCTTCTCCATGAGAATATTCTTTTTTCTTCAAATTGTTTTAATTTGAGTCAAAGTACACATTTTCATATAGTGTCAGATTTTTTCTGCACAACGACGTGTAACCAAGGTTAAGAAAATATGCAGACAAACCGGGACTCGAACCAGGGATTTCCGCGAACCGTGCAAGCACAATACCAACCGAGCTATCCGGAAGACTTACATATTGAAAACTACCTTGTAAATGGAGGCTCCTACTATAGACATAGAAGCAAGGAAAAGTAAATATAAAAGAAAAAAGTCGAGGAAAGGCTATTGACTTATGGACCTTGAATTAGGCGATGGTATCTTACACGACCGTTTTACCAATTACGAGTTAATAGATGGGCTCGAACAACGCCATATCTGTGTAAATTATCTAATTGGTTTGGCAACGTAATTGGCGGTCCATTGCTGTGGGGTAGTTTGCTTATTGCTTTATGGGAACCGTACCGTACTATCAATCTATGTGTTCGATGTGTTCGAACCCTTTGGCTAGCGGAAGAATTGTGCAGATAGATACACTGTAAATGAGATATAAAGTCAGTCCCTTGGCAATATGTATTTAAAGGACGTACATCGAGGGTTCAATGTAAGACTATAGTAAGTGTTTTATTAACATGAAGCACTTACTATAGTATTGTGTTGAACCCTCGACATGTTTTCAATCTTGCGTGAAAGAATATCTACACGATTAGTATAGTCGCCTTAATGATAAGACGTATGTTTACAAATAACCTTGAAAGGGGTTATGTAACTGGTCAATATAAGAAGAAACCACCGATGAATATTGAAAAACAATATGCAATCAGCTTGCTTTATAGAAAACAAAATGACCAATCTGTCGTAATGTGCACTTTCTTCTGTCACATCCCCACAAACCCTCCAAAAGAACACCTACTCAAGAGTATCATATTGATTGTATGTAGGAAGAAATATGTTAACCACCACACATTATCAAAATATCTTCTGTAACGTGATTACTAATTGATTGCTGTATTACTATAAACCAAGAATGGATGGTTCTTTACCAACCAATACAGCAATGTATTATGGAAGTTTTGTTAATGCCTTATGTCCTACTTGAAAAAAGGGGCTGACAAAATTACACAATAGATTATAGAGAAATTGAGTGGATAAACAAGATAGAGAGGTGGTGGAGAAAATGGCATCAATGAAGAGAGGGTGAGCAATAGATAGACACATAGAGAGGGAGAGAGAGTAAGAAAAGAAAGAGAGAGACAGAGAAAGATATACACGCAGTGAAAGAAAGAGAAAGAGAGAGAGTCAGAGAAAGCGAGGGAGAAAGTGATGGAAAGAGAGAAAGAGTAAAACATCGCTGGTACACAGCTTGCAGACAGACAGACATAGAAACAAAGATACAAAGAGACAGGCGTAGAGACCATCCACAAAGGGTCACACAGGGAAGCGAAAAACTTTTCCTCATTTATGTTACCTCTTTCAAGATTAACATCATCCAAACATCATACCGAATCAATTATAACGCTTCAGTAAAGTAAATAAATCAGAACTGTACAAGGCTATCCGATTGAACGTTAAGTAAGCACAGCCATTAAAATCCCATTCGATAGTAAGATATATATCCCCTTGAGGCGGTATATCCTGTAGATAATGACGATATTGTTTGAATTAACGGTTTATCTAGCTATGTGCATCCGGGATGATTCTCTAATGCTTCGTATTTTGGGAAATATCGTGTTTTTTGTATTGCCCATGTTTTATTTATTGCCCATATTTTATGTATTGCACATGTTTTATGTATTATCCATGTTTAATGTATTGCACATGTTAAATGTGTTGCCCATATTTTATGTATTGCACATGTTAAATGTATTGCCCATGTTTTATGTATTGTCCATGTTTTATGTATTGTCCATGTTTTATATTTTGCACATGTTTTATATATTGCACATGTTAAATGTGTTGCCCATATTTTATGTATTGCACATGTTAAAAGTATTGCCCATATTTTATGTATTGCCCATGTTTTATGTATTGCCCATGTTTTATATATTGCCCATGTTTTATGTATTGCCCATGTTTTATGTATTGCCCATGTTTTATGTATTGCACATGTAAACCTTACGCAACATTTTAGACGCAAATTCGCTTAAGAAGCTTGTAGTTGTGCTGTGCTTACATGTTGAGCTTGCAAATACTCGAAAGCCTGAGGGAGAATTGTGCAGGGTTTTCAGTATGAAACACCCCACCTCCCATGCTAACAACGCAAGTACGCGTTCGTCATTGCAATATTGTGTTACAAAGAAAAGAATCAAAGATTTGAGTCTGGTATCGCCTAAGATCAGAAGTTGATATCATACAAATGTACAATTGTTTATTCGAACATATGTTAAAGAGACGTGCAGTCCTTCTCTTAGTTAAGACGTTAAAAATAATAAAAAAAGAAAAGAAAGGTTTATGGAACAGAGGTATTTTGACTCGTACTTGAAATAATGATGACACCTTTTTGATTGCTATAAAATTATGTTAATACCGCAATTATCTGCGAATACTTAGCCCGAACCATTTGTTTCAAAGTTTTTATTCGAGAGAAAATATCTTGATATCGACAACCAAACCTAGCAAATGTGAGGCTTACAGGCTGATCTGAGTCATCAATTGACTCACATACGGATAGAAAATAAAACATATTTGCCACCATTCATTCAACAAATGTTCACTTCCGTGGTTCGCATTTTCCGCTTCAACCTCTGCACCGATAGTCTTTATACATCGACAACCAAACCAGTTATATTTGAGGCTTACAGGCTAATCTTAGACCCTACTTAGCGTATAAATGGATAGAAAGGGAGAACTATGATCAAATAAACTTCATTTATAACTGTAAAATAATCGGCGTACATTCAGCTTAAACATCTTTATCATAGTGTTTATTCTAGAGAAAATATCTTATTATCGAAAAAACAAACCAGTCCAATGTGAGGCCTACAGGCTAATTTAAGGCTCAACTTGGCGTACACATGGACAGAAAATAGATCGTAATTGCCACCATTCTTTCCACGCATGTTCCCTTCCGTAGTTCACGTTTCCCGCTGCAACTGCACCGATATTCTTTATACATTGACAACCAACCAGTTATATTTGAGGCTTACAGGCTAATCTAAGACAATACTTGGCGCACATATGGGTAGAAAACAGACCATAATTGCCATCATTCATTCCACACATGTTCTCTTCCGTAGTTCACATTTCCTGCTGCAACTGCACCGATGGTATATCAGATAACACACTCGCTTGGCAAGCCATGAAAGCAATTAGCGTTCATGAGAATCAGGATTAAAATCTTTACGTCGAGTGCGATCTTGTTTCCCATAGGGTATGTCTACAAGGAATCATGAGTAACGCATCATAGAGTAATTCGGGATCAATTAAAAAATTATTCGTAATTTGTTTTTTTACATTAATTAATTCACCATCAATCAGTTTGACTGTGCTATTCATTTATGCAGACTGATTTATCTCAATGATAAGTTTATAGTTGCCAAATCTGTGTCTAGAAACATAGCCATTAATTTCACATTTTCTCCGTTTCGATTGGATTCTCGCTCTTGGGGGAAAGATTTAGACTTGTTAATTCATATTTGATCGTTTGATTTCCTAAGTTGCGTGGTTAAATGCATTTCTTTTGTATTACGTTTAGGACTTATCGCTGCAATGGTTAACATTTCAATGCGCCTAGGTGCCAATCTTTTGTAACATTGTATGCAATACATTCAAATGCAGCCATTTTAATACATTATTGATTTACGAAGCTTCAATATCTTTAGGTATGTACAGTTTATATGCGTTAGATCTCAACATCGCTGTACCGTTTTTAAATCTAACACATAACAATTTAATATTTAGAGGCTCTACAAACTTATTGCAAACTTATAGTTTCAAATCGCTTTTCTCCATTCAATATAAAACAGCTGGTTTTACATGTACGGCTTGATAGACGTTAAGTTTCGACTTCATAATTTATTCACATTTGTGAAAAAGTAGCTTGATTAAATCATATTTTATTGCATACATACTAAATGAGGTACAAGACATATTTACAGCAACAGCTATACATGTATTAAAAGAGGGTGTGAACAGGCAGAAGATAATTATAATAGGATCGGGCCACAAGTTAAAGCAACATCATATAAGCGATTTTAGCCTGTTTTGTAACGAATATTTCGACTTTACTTTTAACGAGTAGCTGTGGGAAAGTCCATGAGTTTGCATAACAGCTTCATGATTGTTTCACTGAAGAGTTGTTCCGTGCTTTCGTATCAATTGATAATTGGTTATCTATACTTGATTGCGTTGACAGGGACTATTATATTGGCGTTTGTCCGTTTGATATGCTCGTTTGGTTTCTACGCTCTGCGCTCGCTCATTTCCGTTTCCTGTGCAGCCCATTTCCGGTGCACCACCATGTTGCCTTTCCACGTTTAATTGCTTAGGTAAGTACATGTATATACAAGCTACAGAGATGAAACAAACGGTGCACCACCATGTTGCCTTCCCACGTGATATTGCTTAGATAAGTACATGTATATACCAGCTACAGAGATAAAACGAACGGTGCACCACCATGTTGCCTTCCCACGTGATATTGCTTAGATAAGTACATGTATATACCAGCTTCAGAGATAAAACGAACGGTGCACCACCATGTTGCCTTCCCACGTGATATCGCTTAGATAAGTACATGTATATAGCAGCTACAGAGAAAAAACAAACGGTGCACCACCATGTTGCCTTCTCACGTGATATTGCTTAGATAAGTAAATGTATATACCAGCTACAGAGAAAAAACAAACGGTGCACCACCATGTTGCCTTCCAACGTGATATTGCTTCGATAAGTACATGTATATACCAGCTACAGAGATAAAACAAACGGTGCACCACCATGTTGCCTTCCCACGTGATATCGCTTAGATAAGTACATGTATATACCAGCTTCAGAGATAAAACAAACGGTGCACCACCATGTTGCCTTCCCACGTGATATTGCTTAGATAAGTACATGTATATACCAGCTAGAGAGATAAAACAAACGGTGCACCACCATGTTGCCTTCCCACGTGATATTGCTTAGATAAGTACATGTATATACCAGCTAGAGAGATAAAACAAACGGTGCACCACCATGTTGCCTTCCCACGTTTAATTGTTTAGATAAGTACATGTATATACCAGCTACATAGATAAAACGAAAGGTGCACCAGCATGTTGCCTTCCCACGTGATATCGCTTAGATAAGTACATGTATATACCAGCTACAGAGAAAAAACCAAACGGTGCACCACCATGTTGCCTTCTCACGTGATATTGCTTAGATAAGTACATGTATATACCAGCTACAGAGATAAAACAAACGGTGCACCACCATGTTGCCTTCCCACGTGATATTGTTTAGATAAGTACATGTATATACCAGCTACAGAGATATAACAAACGGTGCACCACCATGTTGCCTTCCCACGTTTAATCGCTTAGATAAGTACATGTATATACCAGCTACAGAGATAAAACAAACGATGCACCACCATGTTGCCTTCCCACGTGATATATCTTAGATAAGTACATGTATATTACAGCTACAGAGATAAAACAAACGTTTAGGGTAGTTCCCTTAAAACGATTTGCAATAATTTGAGTGTTTACTCGCTCACAACTATTGTATAGGTATCTGAATGCTTTTTAGATATATATACACATTTTAAGAGCGATTGTTTATCCAAAATGCTTTGGAACCAACACATTTGGACAACAATCCAGGCTTTCTTTGGTTTAAAGTTGACCAGCTCGAATATTGACCAATCAGAAGTCATGTCTTATCCCTTATAGTGCTGGAACAGATTTCATGGCTATGCAAACAGGTTAGAACAAGACGGCCACCAAGTTAATTTGCGACTGGCCTGGGATCTAACCGGTTTGCTACTTCAAGTATCATTCTTCATCAAAATCAAGCAGATAATTAAGGTTTTGAAAATCAGCCGACACAAAAACCTTTGTTTAGAAAAGTACCCGGCAGTCAAAGGGTTAATTGTCTGGCTCCCAGTGGTCCAAACGCTTGTTTGTGACCATGCAAACCTTTACTGTATATACACAGGGTTATTTCTAGTTCAGAGGGGTGTTAATGTATTAAGACAATAGTTACTTGCGATCGGTATTCAACGTTTGTAAGAGAAATTGATTGCATCGATAGATAATCGTACAAATCATTTTTTGTCGAAATGATTTGTTATTGAACAATCGAGTCATTTAGTCTAACATGAATTGTTTCAAAATGTTCTCTTAAACATTTTCTTAAACCAAATGACTTCTTTAGCCATCGGTTGCAGGAAAGACTTTCGAAAAGGATTTCTATGTCAAAAGGTGACTTGCTCTTTATAAACAAACATTGTTTTTTTTTTATTTCGGTCAGCCTTACATCTTATGTAAAGGGTTCGTTTAAACCCTCGATCACTTTGGCCATAGTCATGCATAATGAATGGTAATAGCTTAATGGACACTCTATTTTGTACTCAGGGGAACATTTTACGCGAATGATTTTTGTACCTACAAACAAACAGATATGATGATTGAAAATACTTAATGACTGGTCAAACCGATCGATAAAAATAGTTTCTAACTCTTTAATAAACAATTGGCTTAAACCATATCTGCAACACATGATTAAAATTGTGTTAGCGAAATTTAAGTTTATATGAGGTTGTAATTCTAATGGTTTATACGCTCAAAACACATACTATAAGACATTTAATCACCAATCCCTCTTTATTTACCAACTTGATGACTGATATTGCAATATAAAGTAACTTAGTACATACTTCCTAATTTAAGTTTTAATTTTTTTATACGTCTTCCATCGGCTTTTTTACATTGCATCAATATTGTTTTCCAAATATGTTACGATTCCTTTTATTATAATGATTGAGGAAAACCATTTATATATAACTGGTCAATGCATTGACATTCCATGGGGCATCAAGGAGAAAATATCTCTCGTGACAATTCAAATATACCATTATTTAAACTCGAGGAATTCTGTGGTTTCAGATTTAAACATCTAACCATTTGGCCACAGAGACCCCGGTCCCTTGAGTTTCAAGTGCTTTAATCCTTACAATGTTGGGAAATTTTCACGAAATAGATTTTTGTGTGATCTGCTTTCCAAAACCTTAAATATCTGCTTAATTTTAATAAGAAAAGACACTCCAAGAAGCAAACAGGTTAAATCACAGGCCAGCCGCCAATGTACTTTGCTGCTGGCCTGTGATTTAACATGTTTGCAATAGCATGAAGTCGGTTCTAGAACTGTAAGGGTTAAGGTAAGTGGTGAATACGTAATGATTCATAAATTTTTTTATTGTTTTATAGGTGTTTATTCGATAATTATGAAATTAAACATATAAAGATTTCATTTAGCATGGTTTACGAGAAGAACCTGTAAAGTCGATTTGTATGCTAATAAGCTCAATTAAACCTCGTTTGAACGGCCCATGAAACTGATTAAAAAATAAGCAAAAAATATCTTATAAGCTTAGAAATAAAGCTCTTCCTTAGCGTTAAAGGCCCATTAAAGGAGATTAATGCTATATCTAACTATATTATTGGTAAATTTTTGGACAGATTCAAAAAGTTATCACAAGAAAACATCATCAGCACAACTTAAATGTGAAAGTAAACTAGAAATAACCAATATTAGCAAGTTTCATAATTCAGTTTTCCTGATTCTTCACCTCTGACCTTGGCAGTTGATACACACATTTTTGAACCGACCAATCAGAATTCGTTATTTTTGAAAATGTAAACAAACAGGTTGCTGATGAACATGATTGAATTGGAGACAACTATATTTCAAGCACAAAATAACTTATTTTAAATGAGTCTATCCAATAGGGTCTCAATGCATTCATAAATCAATTCTCATGACTTTTATGGTCATAATAAAAGAACTACATAAATCTTTTCACTATTTTATTTGTTCTCCTCTCCTTTGATGTGCCTTTAAGATGTGAAGAAGCTGGTTTGAAGGATTGCTGCAGGACCACCCTGTAATTTTATCGACAACAATCTGCTCTGAATGATGAAATTAATAATGTTAACTATATTCAGTATTTGTGGCATCGGGCCAATTTTTACGACATACATGAATATATTTACTCTGACATGAGAGACAAGATACATTTTTGAAAAGAATAAAACAATAGCGTTAAATGAAATTGAAGTTGCGGAACTAATATTTAATTAAATTGCTGTGAATGTGATCTTGTTTCCGTCAGATTTAAGTAACAATGAGGTAATTAGAACACGCCTGCCTTCGCACTCGAGGGTTTTGGGTTCGATTCCCACGAGAAGAGGTCCACCTTGAGACTTTTAATATTCCATCAGTGACATTCATCGTAGGCATGTGTCCTGTATCAGGTAAACAGAATCGAGAGTTACCTGCGTGGTAAACTTAATAAGCAATCGACTTTATACCATAACTCTTAAACCATTACACAATACAAGGTTTAGTTTGCTTGTTATCAACATGGTTGCTTTTTATTTCCACACGTTGTAATAGCCAAGATGACCTATGCATGACATTATCACATTCCTAAGGCTTTATTTTTACAATGGCTCTTAAAAGGTACAAAACCTTAACAAAATCACCCAAGACGAAAGAACAATTCGTTCAAATTGCCCAAAGCGATTCCGAATATGTACTCTATACTGACGTTGGGTTTTTATCGTAGACGTTTGATTTTAGGCGCCCTCTACCGGACCGATGTCTATTTATAGACCAGTGTGATTGATGTACAATCCCATTGACACTGACTCCGTCCAAGTACGCTCCGTAATTGTGATAAATCGGTGCCTAAAGTCGTCGGGGTAATCACTTCCGGTATAAAAGTGGCGCCATCGAGTTCACTTCCGGTTGGATTCAATCCGCCATCATGCGAGGAATTGAACAGCAAAACTCGGGCACTCAAGGAAAAGTGTGTTAACTGATTAGCATATATTTATATGGATGTTCGTATCTATCCTTCACGTCACAAAACTAAGCCGGGCAACATTATCTTCACTTCAAGTCTGGTCTGACGGTGACTTTATGATATTATCAATACCCATTGGTTTGTTAAATGTGTTTGATTAAAGTGTTCGTTAAGAGTGTTTGTTAAGAGCGTTTGTTACCCCTTATAGTGCTGGAATCGACTTCAAACAATACAATACAATTTATTTCAGTAAGAAGCCCTCCGGCCCACATTATTGGCTTGTCTGTGATCCAACCTGTTTGTTTCAATGAGTATCTTTTCTAACCAATGTTTAGCAGATATTTAACGTTTTGGAAAGCAGACGACAAAAAAAGTATAGTTTTCGAAAATTACCCAGCATTCTTAGGGTAAAATGTGTTTGTTAAGGGTGTTTGACATTCTTTGCTTGATTTGGTTTCTCATCACACCAACAATTCCTTCAGTATATTGCGATGGCTTTCTTAACATTGGGGAAACTAAACTGCTTATTTGGACGTAGAAATCTTAGCAGTACCAGTGCAATCCGTTAGTCATAACATAACATAACATTATTAAAAATGAAAAAAAAAACATGTTTATAGCTTACAAAATATATTCATAAAACATGCATGCAGACGTTCGTACAAATCATATTTTCCAATCGTTATCAGAGAAGTATTGATGAAGTTATGATGGAAATATCGGAGAGTAATCTGCTAATATTTCTCGATAACTCAGAAAGAATAAGATTTTGCAGGACGTTGGTATTAACTCTTTCAATTTATAGTCAGCCAGGTTTAACCTCTCATTGTACAGGGATTTAAACTTCCCGGTATTGTGATTAAAACCCAGGGGCCCGTTTTACTAAACAACTTACGGAAAATGTTTGCGTAAGTCATAATTGATTAACATGGATAATATCTTCAATGAAAGTACAATATTGCAATGTGACACGTCATTGGAAGCGTCTCGGAGAGACGATTCCAATGATGTGTTACTTTGCAATATTGCTTTGCCAAATATTGAAATAAAAGGACGTGTTGTTTTAGACTTACGCAAATCTTAAGCGTAAACTGTTTAGTAAAACGGGCCCCAGGTGTAGACGGGTCATGTGACTTCAAACTGTGTACCCGAACCACATCCCCACAGGGGTATATACATTCAATGCTTATATTGGAATAACCGTAATGTGATCGAGAACATTCGTCGGTAATAACAAATAACCTTTCTTATTGTGAATGACATATTGAGGTCAATGGCATACTGACCTGTGGTGAAAACATCTAGCTGTAGTTATATTGTTTACAGAGAATATAATAGTTTCTTCACAAACCCCGAGCAAAAAACCGTTTATTTAGGGAGCATCATTTCTAAAAGAAGACGTGTATTTATAGATATTATATGCCACATGACACGTAGGGATGGTTCGTTACATGTTGTGATGAGAAAGAGGACATATCAAGAGAGGTTATTTATTTACATCAAGTCGAAATAACGTTAGATCCCTTGGGAATCGACAAGCATGGTACAATGACCTCTGGGTAATGGCCAATTAGTTTTGTAATGTGTTTTCGTGCTCGATGCGGAGGTTCGGTGGAATACATTGTTTCTAAGCATATACATACACCTCTAACAAACTTTCTATCTAAAAGATTATCCCGTAGCCAGGTCAATTGAAACGTCTCCCAAATAGAATAATAAATGAATCAGAACGCGATGAACAGGATTTGGAAAGAAAAGTAACCAACGTGGATCTGATTTATATGAAATCTGATGTGTACATGTATTAGTCTAATCAGGCTGAGGATTTTACCCTTACAAAGCATGGTAATTTTCAAAGAAAATAGATTTTGTTCGTCTGCTTCCAAATCCTTTAATATCTGCTAAATTTTGATGAGGAAAGATGCTCAGAGTATCAAACAGGTTACATCACAGGCAAGCCGCCAATTTACTTGGCGGCTAGCCTGTATATAACCTGTTTGCATAAGCATGAAGTCGGTTCCAGCACTATAAGGCTTAACAAAATGGACTTCTACCCAAAGTAAACAACATAACCTAAGTATAGGTTAAAATCAGAGATTGGTTTAAGGAAACGAAAGCGCAAATGTCAACCAAAAGACGGAATCCCCAATGAGAATAAAGTGAGGTTATCGATTCTAGGACTATTAATGATTCTCATAGAAGGGGTTGTCTGGCAGAAAGATGCCTCTAACGATATCATACGGGCTGTAATAATACAGAATAAAATAACTACTTTTATCTAAAAGAAAAAGTACATCATCCACGACTATGGATATTACATATTGATGTTAACGGGACAAACATATACCCATTGCTACAAATAAAAATTCAAGATTGATAAATAAAACATTGTTGTTGTAACATGTATCTTTGGAGGAAGACAAACTACATGTATCTTTTGGGGTAGACAAACTCTTTCAAATTGGGACAGTCGACAATTTGGTGTTTGTTAGGTACCCATGTGCAGACCCAACCCCATTATATTGGGTTTAGAAAATAACTTAGAAATTCACCCCTTGTCCTTTTCTCTCTCTATGTCTTTATACCCCGGATAGATTAAAAGTACTTCGTGCGAAATTGTTGATTGACAATCCAAATCCCGATCATCTCGTGCCTAGAGCCCATTCCCTTAGGGGACAGTTCTTTGTGTTATTGTGCCATACTCAACCCTTGACTTTTAGTCAATTTTTTTCTCTTCGAATTTGGAAGAGTGTGCAGACGACAATTTTAAAATATGATGAAATTGGAAAATAGTCTTCCGATAAAGTAGAAAACATTGTGGGAAAAGGAGAAATTGCTCGTTAGGAGCAATTTCTTCCTTTCCCACAATGTTTTCCAGAGTCGTCTGCAATAAACAGGTAAAATGTCGTTACTGTTTGGTATTGGGTTTACATATGTGACGCTACCAAACGTCATTTATCACACTGAAACGAATATCAAAATACCGCGGAAAACCGTATTCCCAACACGCTTAATGTAAGTTGTAGTTACAATGAACAATACGAGTTGCCAACGCTATGAGCAGTACGTCCTTCGAGAAAACAAAATGTCGTAGAATAATTTTGTTGAAATACTCCATTATCAACAAAAATGGTACGCCTTTTTCTTTTCGTTTACGAGAAAATCTATCCTACCCTACGAGCTTTTTGTTAGAGAGGTCCATGCCTTCAAATTTCATTAGCCAATAAGACGATGAATAATCTATCGAAATGATTAATAAATGCATAATTTTGCCAGTTTCGTCATCCAATTTCGTTTAGCAAACATTGACTTCCTGAGCCGAGTCGGCAATCGGTAAGAATGATCGTTAATACTCGTTCATATTCGTTTAAGTCCGTGATCGATGTAAATTATTTGGGAATTATATTTATTTTTATTTACATAGAATGTCCAATGATCCAAAATATCCATACTCTTCTAGGTGGTATGACGTCGTAATTCAACAAGGGAGGTCAGTGTTCTACTTTACACTGCTTAAAGTTCCTGTGCGTCATAGGATTATTTTTTGAAACTTTCGAAAATAAAGGATTGAGAATAGTTTAACATTTCAGCAGAGAAACCAATAGCATATAAGATGATCTAAATATAGCGTCAAGCTATGAACAACCGGTCACGTGACGCTCACGTGATACTAAGACTACAGGCTGAAAAAAATGGACGCTGATGCTAGTATCTTTTAAGTTAGGTTTACATCGAGACAGGCACTTGACAGCACACGTGACATAACTAATTACCATATAGTTGTAGTAACATACAAAAGTAGAGGCCGTCGGGGTTTTCCTTCAATAGCTTCATCTAAACCACGATTTCGGCCATTTTTTAAATGAATATTTGTTAGAAGCATAGCTGAATACCATACGCAAATTTTACCTTTTACCTTTATATATTTAGTGTATGACGTCCAGGATCTTTAACGTCTCTGTTTAAGTCATATCCTGTTGAATGAATGAGTGGTGCTTTACGTATCTTACCCCTTATAATGATCGGCAAATGTCGACAAATCTCAGTAGAAATCGACAATTACCGAAAAATCTACTGACGTCACTCGGCGATTTCTGCAAATGTCATCGACATTCACGGAAATCGCTGAGTGATTTCCGAAAACGGTTGATGTCGGAATTGGCAAAATTTACAGACTTTTATTAGGGCCTATATACTTTCAGTTTTTACCAATGTTCCCATTAATGAATTTGTGAATAGCCCGAATTGAAATCAACGAACATAGACGATCAAAGACAAGAATGTTCGACCGAGTTCTGATGATGTATTAAGAAAGCAACAAAGAATGATTTATGTATGTTGTTGGAACTGATTTCACAATCATGATTTAAAACGAATAAGTTTAAAATGCAACTAATTAAGAAAAGACATGTTCACGTGCATGGATATTCGTCATCAATCGACGCAATCATCAAACGAATTTTGTCAAACTAAAAAGTCGAAATTCCTTTATTTATGTATAGTAGGGGTATTTTAGTTTGACAGTGACAATATATCGTCTAGAATTTACATGTAAGAAACCTTTATTCGCAACACAATATAGGCACCAATTGCAGAAAGTACATAAAACTCAGAGAACAACAAACACTAACTGGCAAATGAAAAATGAGATTATCGGTCCAACTAAATGCTTTTGCCAAGAAAAAACCTATAATTCACTCTAGATAAAAGTTAACAAGTTTACAAGTGTTTTATAATCTTTTGAACTTTCCTCGCAAAATTCCCATTAATCTTATTTCGGAATTAATTTCCTTAAACCCTGTACGAACACGGGAATAAAGGACTGTAACAAACCTCTGAAATGGAACATTTGGTCCGTTTTCATTACGACTATACTCCAGGGGCCCATTTTACTAAACACTTTACGGAAAATGTTTGCGTAAGTCATAATTGATTAACATGGATAACATCTTCAATGAAAGTACAATATTGCAATGTGACACGTCATTGGAAGCGTCTCGGAGAGACGATTCCAATGATGTGTTACTTTGCAATATTGCTTTGCCAAATATTGAAATAAAAGGACTTATTGTTTTAGACTTACGCAAATCTTAAGCGTAAACTGTTTAGTAAAACGGGCCCCTGTTCGCTCATTGTATGACTTGGCGGAAGAAAGCAAATCATTTTGATTTGAAATACATTGTGATGCATTGAATGATTGGATGGGAGACTCATAATAATTTGTTTTGAGGGATTGAATAAGATACTAAATTCGATTTGCATTTGCTTTGACATTCGGTACGAATAAGCTACACATTTTCCTTTTTCTGTCATTGTAATTTCTACACTTATCTGTCGTTCCATTTCCAATCCACATACATATGTACTGTTCAATAATGATAAAAACGTTCATAAAGAATCTTTCGATAGACGTTTCCCATTCTGAATTATTCTTGAAGGTTGGTTCCCATGCTATAAAAGATGGTGTCCGCATTGTAGGCATCATTTACAGTTTATGACAATTACAAGTGATTCAAACATGGAACCTGCGTGCGTGTTATTTATATAAGTATCACGAATATTAACACGCATTTAATTTGTCTCCGACCTAAGTATGCTTAAAGCACCCGGGACATGTGAGAATAAGGCGGTGTTTTGTTGGGGTTTAACATATTGTCAACAGTATTAAAGTATTATATGGTAGGCTATGCAATGTCTTATTCAAGGACACTCTTTGTTCTTTTTTAAACTGTTCATAACGTCGCCTAACTTATATTGAATACAACATTTAATACATCAACAGGGAAACAGCTTACAAACAATTCCAACGATTTTGCATGCATGAAGACACGGTTGAACGTTATTTACATCTTAGTTTTTGAGTGAAGGAAATTAAAGTTAACAGCCCTCTTTCAATGATCGTGTATTTGATATTGCTGTTACATGTAACATAGTCATTAACAAATCATATCAAATGTATCATTGTAAAGCTTTCAATTGGGATATTCATACAGCTCCAAATTTTAAAAAAAAAATCTGTTATTACATTTCGTCTATTTACCATTCTGATTGTATGCTTGACAATGCTATGCGTATTCTTTTCATAATCTCTAAACCACACGAGTGTGTAAATAAAGACAAGCCAAGTGCTTTGAGACAATTAATTCTATCTTTGAGAGCAAAATTTAGGCGAAGGTTTATTCTCTTTTTTTGACGGATTAGTTTTCCATGTTTCCTATATAATTCAAACAAAAGCCTGATGTTAATGGCCAAGAAATCAGGATGTTTCTTCGAATTATTACGTCCTATAGTGTCTGATTACTTCCAATATTTCAGGATTTGATAAATAGTTTCTTGGAAATATTCTCGCCGTGTCTTCAATTCACAGACATGTCACTGCAAAATATTTCAATCATTTTTGTTCTCTGTGATTTCTTGCGGCATATTTGAGTTTGGTCCAACACCATCATATGATTCAAATTCATCTTTGTTGGATAATGTCACGATATCAATGTTCATACTACATCAATGGTTTAATTCTTCCAGTTTGTGTCACTTATAATTTCTCCGACCGAAGACACATTTGATTGAGGTAAAATACCCATAAACCACCATTTTGAAACTCATTTTTTCGTCGGATTATTCGTTATATTATCATTCTATCAAAACTCCCAAAGGCAAAAATCAGTAAAAATAAAGAAATTCGACCAAGAAATTCATACCGAAGTTTTTGTGAATTTGAATTTCTATTCCATTTTATAAACAACATCTACATGTACACATGTATAAAAGGGCGGTTACAAATATCGACAATGAAATATTGTTCCGCAGAAATTAGGAAGCATTGCTCGAAGCATTTGGAACATCTGAAAGATAAGGAGTAAAATCAGCAAGTAGTGTCATTTTATGACAAAATATTCGACGAGGTGTGGAACTTTTTGAAGACAATGTAGAACTCTCAAATGATGTAACACATTTCATGATATAACCTCAAATTGCGTGCGCAGGCTTTGGATGAATGAATAAAAGCTGTGATAATTCCCATTAACTGTACCGACTGTCATATCGTTTATGTCCACGACTTAAACGAAAAAAATAGCAAATCAATGTGGCTATGAGTCAGATTAACTCGCAGCTTACTCTTGTATGGTGGTTTGATGAAACTTGTCTTGTATTTGATTTTCGTTCTTTATCATATATTTATTATATGAGATAATTCACATCCAACACAAATGCTTTTTAATAAAATCACGGCAGAATTTTGACACTAATACTGTAGATAAAATATATTGTACTTTAAGGAAGCATACTTGCGCTTAGAACATCTTGTTAATCAAACATCTTTAATTTGTTTATTGGTCTCTCAATTTCAATATCAATTTCATCTTACTTAATGGTTTCTATAAGTGTGTATTTTGTCATTCGTGTTTAAAGATTTATTCGTATATGTTGTTCAAAAAGGTCTAAAGCATATACTTCTGAATAAAGTAGTATTGAATTGTACTAGACAGTATTATATTGCCAACCACTAATCTAATCAGTTATAAGATAGATGCATTGTATCGTTGTCAGTTTTATTCAAACAGTGCAACAAAGTATATCTTAAAGCCCTTTTCGTCGCATAAGCGTGGGATGATAGCTTTTTAAGCATCAAACTATTACAAATGTATAGATACCAATAGTAAAACTAGTTGTTTGTTCGCAAACTCCATTGGAAGCAAATCAAGATTTCAGTAAACGACATAACCTTCATAAAGATAAGTCTATGTTATTAGGCATCTATACTATATATAAAGAATAAAAAATACATGTGTAGAGAATGAAGTCTGAGAAATTAATCAATTCAGACAGTTTTCATTATTCTAACAAAATAATAATATCACTTCCCTATTTGACATTTTACCACCATCAATTTTTATTGTTCAAATTGAGCTATATTTAGTTCATGCGGTTTGTTAGGCATCTTGCCTTTTCTCCTGAATAAACCATCTACACCTATCTGTAACATATTTAACGTCTATATACCATGCCATACATTTTGTAGATACACACGTATATACATATAACTTATGTTAAAATCATCTCATAGACCAGGACAAACAACGTCCACGTAAGTTATACCCCGATAAAGACCCCAAGACTCCCTTGTTCATTTATAACATGAATTGATTTCCTAATAAATGGGGGAAATATAATCGAGGACATAATTACATACAAGAGAATCCACGTCTGGGACATAATGGTACACTTTTTTCCACAAACCGGAAGCACCTGCCATTTTCGGTTTAACCCGTTTCGGTGACAACCGTCCTAGATATGGCGTATATCCCGCAACAGAACATCTTCTCATTTAGGAAGTCACATTTTGGATCCCAAGATATTAGTCTATCAGGTGGAGGACCCATTGTACCAATGTTTAAAGACACATCAAAGGAGAGGAGAACAAATAAATTACTGAAAAAATAAATGGAGTTCTTTTATTATAGTCATAAAAGTCATGAGCATTAATTTAGGAATGCATTGAGACCCTATCAATGAGACTCATTTAAAAAAAGAAAGTTAGTTTGTGCTTGAAATATAGTTGTCTCCAATTCAATCATGTTTATCAACAACCTGTTTTTTTACATATTCAAAATAACTAATTCTGATAGTCGGTTCAAAAATGGGTGTATCAACTGCCAAGGTCAAAGGTGAAGAATCAGGAAATCTAAATTATAAAACTTGCTAATCTGGCTTATTTCTGATTTACATTCACATTTAAGTTGTGCAGATGATGTTTTCTGGTGATAACTATTTGAATCTGTCCAAAAGTTTACCAAATAATAAAGTTTGATAAATCATTTATCTCCTTTAATGGGCCTTTAAGATATAATGTTCGAACAAGATGGCCGCGCCCGTGACTGAACGGGTACTTTTACATTTTTCACCTACGTTTGCCAATAATAGTCACATTATATACACCGTATGAGTTGCCCACCAACTGTCCGAGTCTCGTGATATATGATAACACATACTTTATAACGGCGTTACGTCGAACACTCGGCTGAGAAATCGCAATTGGCGAGCGATGTTTTAGGCCATTGTATTTGGCTAAAGAATCCATCGCTAGGTTCACGTTAGTTAGAACTTATTTAACATCGATTGTGACGGAAGCTTGAAGCTTATTAAATTCACTCTCGATGACTGCTTCATGGAAAATAAACCACTAATCGTACCGACTTAATGGCTAGCCTCGGCAAATTTAGACTCGTCTAACAGGGATCAAACCAGGACCACTTGATACAAAAGACCGATGCTGTACCACGTTACATACACAACTGGCTCTCTCTAGGTTAACATTGGTGTGCCACAACCATGAGCAAGCGTAAAAAGCGACAATGCGTTTCCTAAAACCCCCTTCCCATATTTGTCTGATGTCCACCGACATAAGATCAATAGTGTCGCTGCAAACAATCCGTTTATAATGAAAGTGTCCATCAAAATGTGATAAACCCCACAACGTCTTCTTTGACGTCAGACAATTCAAGCGTTTATTGAAAATGGTCAGAATACAAAAATGACGATCTAAACCAATAATCTGCTGCGTGGGTTCAGGCGCTTAGCGATTTTTTTAACCCTAAGAATGATGGTTTTTTTTCTAAAACTAGATATTTTTGTTGTCTGCTTTCTAAAACCTTAAATATCTGTTCAATTTTGATTGGGAAAGATACACAGAGTGGCAAATTTACTAGGCGGATGGACTGTTTCTAGCCTGTTTGCATACGCATGAAGGCGGTTCCAGCATTATAAGGGTTAAAGTCTTTTCATTTGGTAGTATTTCTTATGACCTTGCAAAACGAGAAACTATCTAAAGAGTTATGATTTCTTTAGGAGGACTTGTTGAGATTTGCTTTGCCATGTTGCAATTGTTCCAGTGTACCGACTTAACAGTTCTGTAGGGTTTCTTTTTAGGTAAAATAACCATAATTCGCTTTTTTAAAATGCATTCTTTCGTTGTATTACCTCGGTCGTTATCGGTTTATTGGGAATAGTTACGGCCCAGGCCATGCCGGGCAATGTTTCGAACTCAGATGGGGTTTAGTTGATTTGCTTGAATGTAATTTTCATGAAAAACATAGAGTGTCAATACTTAACACCGTCTTGGCTTGTCTTAACGAGACCAGCATATAAAGAACTGAACGCCTTCATAGAATACGGCCGCTATATTCGCAATAACAGACTGTGCTTACAAGTATGCACATTATCTATGCACAAACTGTTGTTTCCCCACGCAACGAGTTCATGTTGGTGAGTCCATTGGGATACGATAAATCTGATATTACCCGCACGAAATGCATTTATGGTTTTAAATTCCTTTGACCACAGCCAAAAATAATGTCCTTGATACCTAAAGAAAGCTGTACCGCTGCTTTATTCAACTGAAATTACTTAGTCTTCATGTATAGCTAACCGCCTGCCCAACGGTCACTAGACATTTAGTCTTTAGTTCAAACTAGTGACATAGGACATATTCATTTACATTCGATTGATATCAAACATTGGATAAAAATGAATTCGAAGAACGAGTTTTTGTCCTGAATAAACCCCAATTTGGAAAAACAGTTGAGTAATCTATTTAATTTGTTCCTATAAGAAGGACCCGTGCCCACCATATCGTGTAGTTTGTATGAAATGTTGAAGGATTGGAAATGTGTTCTGTCGAAGTGATATCGTGACTAGTGGTGATATTGACTGTGACTGTAAAAAGAATTTAGTGTTATCAAGAATTTGTACTGTATTGTATTGAATAAATGAAAACATAATAGACAGGGCAGTCCCAGTATTTCACGGTTGGTAACAGACACAATTCAGAAAATTTGAATGATGTAGCTTGCCATGCCAGAGCCATCGGGGACGCTACCTAAAATAAAATGAATGTACCTATAAAGAATAAGAGAGACATTAAAACGAAGCCAAGTATATAGCGAGCTGAAAGACAATGTCTTAATGTGACCTACTGCTCCGAAAAGGAATTTAATGCCCCACAGGGAATATATCAGCGGGTTGTATATCTGGGGAGCAATACTAATCGAAATCCGCACTTTTAACCGATATTTGATATCAACACAGATTATCCAAAAATAGAAAATTGTTGGTTTATTTATATGAGGCTTGACGCTGTGTCAACAGTATTTCAGTTCCTTTATACGGCGTTCCTCGATTTCATTTGTAATAGGCAGGGTTCTGCAGTGCCTTGACCAAGGACTCTCAAACAAGCATTGAAGAATACAAAACAAATTAAGGGAATAGTTGGATTCGAGCAGGATGGTGTATTCAACAGATCTTCAATAGTTCAAAACGTCCACGTACCTAGTTTTCCCCTTGGTATTTATTTTACAAGAAGTAAACCATTCTTTTAAAGTAATTGACACATATCCCACATTGGAATACATCTTTAGTCGTAAAAGAAGACAAATAAAGACATCATTACCCGACAGCTTCATTAAACGTCAAATTCAAGAATTCAAAGCTAAGATGTCAAATCGGAATACCAGTGCACTGTTGGTTAGAACCACTTAACCCTTAGAATACTGGGTATTTTTCTAAAAGTATATTTGTGTGTCTTACGCTTTCCAAAACCCAACATATCTGATTAAACTTGACGAGGAAAGATACTCAGAGAAGTAAACAGGTTAGATCATAGGCCAACCGCCAATTGACTTGGCGGCTGGCCTGGATCTTACCTATTGCATAAGCATGAAGTCGGTTCCAGCACAATAAGGGTTAATCGCCAGAGGTTGAGCTGATAGTGCTGAGCTGATCGTGCTGGCGAAAGAATACGGGTTATATATACTAATTTATACTAATACTGAAAGACAGCGATGTGGTACCAAATTAACTTGTTACATTTTCCAAATCGATCAATAGATAAGATATTGTGGTAGTTTCAGAATACGTACACGACTTAGACAAATACACCACACATATAAAAATATACGAGTTTTATTTATTTCCTCTCCAGAGATGAAACCAAAATAGAGTTTTATATCGGAAGTACTGGCAGAGACATCGATAATCCAAAGGCTATAAGCACGCAATGTTAACTGTCCTAAAGAATGCGCGGAGTTGACATAGGGCCGGGTGAAATGCAAATAAATCAATGCCCGTGGGAATGATTTAAATGTTAGAGCTGGGTGAAACAAGCAACGGTCTTGTCAGACGAGTTGACAGAGGCATACGGTGGTACATTGGCTGTTCATGTAAATACGATCGTTTCGTTAGATTTTCTGAGATTTACAGCGCTTCTGCAATGCTTTCAGTTATGTCGGAATGCCTGGTTTGTCATAAACGGTTTGGGAAAGATCCCCGATTTGAATTATATTAAAGGCTTGTTAGGAGGGATAGAAACAGCAGGATATCATAAGTTTGCCATGGTACTATTTTTCATAAGCGTTCAAACCTAACTCTACCTGTGTTTTGAACACATGTGGTAAGGGGTAGTATACTACAGTGATGTCTCGTTAATCCGAACACGCCCATTCCCAACAAAATGTCCGGATTACCGAATCATCCGGACTTATGAATGAGAGGATGTTCTTATACATATTAAGTCATAAATAGTCTGTATGTACGTGTATACTTATAACCCTTTAGCAAACGCCAAATTGTCGACCGTCCCAAATTGAAAGAGTTTGCAGAGGACATTTCAAAACGAGATGAAATTAAAAAATAATCTTCTGATATGGCAGAAAACATTGTGGGAAAAGGAGAAATTGCTCGCCACGACAAACTGGTCGAATAATTCCGTTCCCTTACAATTTCGTTCGGATTGCGGACAATCGGGGTCCGGATAAACGAGGCTTCACTGTAATAGTTTTATAACTCTTCCCACTAGTCCACGGAGGCCCCGTATGTATACAAATATGCACATACACCTCACCTGGGTACCGTTTTACTAAACAACTTACGGAAAATGTTTGCGTAAGTCATAACTGATAAACATGGATAGTATATTCAATTAAAGTACAATGTTGCAATGTGGCACTTCATTGGAAGCGTCTCGGAGAGACGATTCCAATGATGTGGCACTTTGCAATATTGCTTTGTCCAACATTGAAAAAAGAGGAATTGTTGTTTTAGACTTACGCAAATCTTAAGCGTTAACTGTTTCACTAAGCTGCGTAACTTTACGCAAATTATTTGCGCAAGTATAGGAGTTACGCAAAACTTACGTTCTTACGTAAAGTGTTTCACAAACATCAACGTAAGTTAACCATTTCTGCGATTTGCGTACGTATGATATTGAGCAATAAACGTTACCGGAACGTAACATTATTTAGCAATATTACCGAATCGACAATCTCGATTACCAAAACCTTACGGTGCCAACAGTTATGATAAATTCCTTTTCAATTATTGTTGGGCTTTCATTTACAAGTGAAAACGAAACAAAGAGAAAAATTGATAACAATGATGTTTAAGCTTCATATAAATAAGTTTGAAAAATATTCGGCCGCTATTGCTAAGCGAGTAATTAGCGGGAGTCCGTTGTTTTACCAGGGAAAAACACAAACGCATAACTTCTAAAAAAACAAATAGATGTGTCGAATGTTACTTTTCCTTTAAGTTAAAATCATCGAATTGGTAGTGACTTTCAACGTCGGCATCGTGGCTATTTTTCAATGTGGTTTTAACGATGTTCTTTTGACATTTTACAGCACAATACCATAATACTGCATATTGTCCGAATACACCCTCCTTCAATCAAAATGTTGATTAAATCTATGAAATGACTGACAACGTGGAAATAAGAAAGTTGAAACCATTTGATTTACTTAACCTTTGTTTCAATATTTCGTTTCAAGATCCAATCGGATAATCATTAACATCAGGAACCGCAGATCGGCTAAGTTACGGAAACTCGAAAATTCTGTGGAAATGCATCTTCACACTCTATTTACGAAGAAATGTTGATAGTTGGTTGATATAACCCGATTTACACACATAACTAGGCCAGTTGATGCGCCGTGACACACAACATAACAACTTCATCCAATGAATCTTGATATATTTACGCGGCAGTTTTACGATAATGCCACTACATGTATGTATGAGTCTGTCTGAAATTTCTCATCTGATGGATCTGTTTGGTTCTTAAAATATGACTAGTTTCGCACAATTATGCCTCACTTTTAACCCATTACCAAACAACAACGGCATTTGACCAGTTTGTTACATACGACTCTGGAAAACGTTATAGGAAAAGGAGAAATGCTCCTAGCGAGCAACTTCTACTTTCCCACAATGTTTTCTGCCCTATCAATATTATTTTTTAATTTCATCACATTTTGAAATGTCATCTGCAAACTATTTTCCATACAAGGACAAGTTTAAAATGCATGTTTTGATACTGTTTACGGCGTTATGAGAAATTCCTCAAGACTTCTCATTTCAAAACTCCCTGGAGCCAAATAAGCACAGTGTAATTTCTACCTTGATCTCTGTCTGGTCTTTGCCAATTAACAAGACTACTGTGCTAAACTTCTTTAGACCTTGGGAAGGTTCTGCCTGGATTCGAATACACAACCTCCACACAGTAGGCAGACACATTAGTATATGAATGAAGACTAAGGGAAGTTAGGGTTTCGGGGATACACCAGGGTCCACTCATAAGAAAACACCTTTTACAACAGGCTGGTTCATGTTGTTGGTGGGCAGAATATAGTAACTTTATAAACATATAACACTGGGGTATCTTGTCGGTGCATAGATAACATCGATTATATAACATAAACTAAAGCTCTTTACCAAGAGATAAAAAATGAAAAAGATGACAAAAACATCAAATAACAGAATATGTTTTATTCAATTGTAGGTTTACATTCCCTTTATGCTGCATATACCACTATATTTAACTTTGATTTTGATTATTGGCTTTACATATGATTTGTTAATCTTTTCTCAATCAATGAAAGACGAAATAGTTGAAATTGCAGAGGTAATCCTAATATTGAAAAGGAAACATGTGTTCATAAGCATAAAAAATGTTCTAAAAAAGCTTTGTTAATGAGAATTAATAAATATATCAGTTGCTAGATTCACATAGCAAAAACGCATATTTAGGTATATCTAGAAATTACTGAGCTAAAATGGCCCTTTATTTTGAAATTCTAGCAACTTGGAGGTATTTTAGACTATCTCCCAATTCAAATATTGTAAAAAATGAAAATCAAAAGCATCAACTCCCAAAAATGTGTGCTATATGAAAATATTTGACAATTCATGTTAAAATGTTTGAAACACTTAATCAGTTTCATCATATGTTTATTTATAACTGAAAGTTATTATTCTTTGCTAATCTCTTAGAATAATGTGTTGATTGTATAACTGACATGAAACTCTTGGATGAAGTCAAACAGTCATTATAAAAAACACAAGTAATAGTTATTTCTCTTCATGCAGTATCTTTGCTTTGATGTGGTATCTTCTCTGTTCACTGATAGTAGTCCCCCATCCATTTGATGAAATTATCTAAAATATAACAAATGGAAAGTTAATAGGTTATTACCATGCCATCTAGTTTGTATGTACTTCAGCTGTTTGCCTGTGATATGCAGCAAACAGGATTATGGCCTTTATTGAAGAGACAATGGATATCTCCTGAGTCCAGCATCAATAATGCATACATTAAACACTTGTAACAAAAGGCCAGTTAGGACACTATGCTCATTATGTGCAAATCATTCTTGAGACTATTTGCGTTCAATGACTAGATTCAAGGGAATTATCAAAGTAATTTGATGTAGATAGTTTTCTTCTTTATTTTTCTTTGAATTGTTGAAATACTACCATAGTTGCTATGTTGGTAGAATTGAACATTTTGAGCATATGCTAATGTTTCTTTGACATACTTATTTCCTTAAAATACTCAGAGTTCACTACACAATAACCTACATAGTAATACATAAGATCATGTTGGAATATGAAATCAATGTGAATGGAAAAATGGTTTTCATTGCTATCATTGTAAATAGATGTAAGCTATGTAACTGGTCCCTGTAATATAATAAGCACATGACAGAGAGGTCATAACTACTGTCAAAGATGAATTTAAGCATTGCTTGAATCATGATGAGTGGTAACTGTATTTGTTATTGAATAAGATACTTTACCTGATGTGTTTTACTGTTGGTACTCCACTCCTATGTGTAAATATCATACCATATCAACTGGAACTTATCAAACAAATTTGCCACTTGTCTGAAAGAAAAAGATATACTAATGCAATATTTCATAAACTTTGTTTTTAATTTTCCAAGAAAACGCCATCTTCAAAGCCCCATCATCTACATAGTTAAGGCATTAAGTCAATCCAAACTTACTTAAAAGCGAATGAATTATTTATCATATAACTAGAAGTTGTAAACGGGACACAAATTATTAGAAATCAACAATCCTCAGCCTTCAATACACACTGTTGAATTTACATAAAGGTACGTACATCACTGGGTTAGAATCAAGTTTTATCAATTGTCAACTACATTCATGTAGATAACAGTAGTAGCCTATAATTAATGGATCGAAAATATAAATCTTAACAACAAAAGTATGCTTACCATACCAAAAATAGTATTTAGATCGACATTTGAGCCACCTAAAAAGAGTTGAAAACACAAATGTCACCTTTCGCTTGTACACAAACCGCATTATTGAAGACCTATCAAGGGACACAACTGCATGTCTACGAACAATCAATAATCATAACAAAGGATGAAAGCATCCTTTATTTCATGAACAGTGTTTTCCAAACGCCATAATTTATTTATATACAAAAAGTAAACATACCTTGATGTCAGAGTTGTGTTGAAAACATCCCTTACTTTGGCAATAACCCGTTTTTCGACAATGAGACCTTCTTTTGACATCTAAACTCTTCCGATCGATGAATTGTAACATTTAACCGCTTCAAAATCTCCGAAATAGCTTGGCAACAGCTCCAATTCAAAATATTTCAGTTTCGGTCCCACAACTTCGACTTTTTGTGGTTGGCAGCCATGACGCTTGCGCAAATTGAACAACTTACTTGACCTATCGAGCTTGCGTAGATTTACGCTGATATTTACGCAAAACGTAAAGATACGTTGTTTAGTGAAACGGTCTTTCCAGTCAAATCCTTGCGTATGCAAAAACTTACAACAATTTTTTGAGTACGTTGCCCCTGGTTCTTAGTCTTGTATGGTTTGAGATATTCTTTTCGTTTTTTAGTTAGATACAGCACTTAATTTCGATTCCCTTTGGTACATGTCTAGCAAACTACTTTATAAAGGGTAGTCATTGTGACAAAACGCTGAATAACTATGGGCAATTTCTGTTTTAACGGTTATTGGGTTTGTACCACATCAAGCATCTTATAAGGACGACAGCTACATACGGTGGAAACAAGACGGCAATTAATTAAAATTAATTAGTAAAGCTGCTAGCCATTTATTTAAATTGCACCTAACCAAAAACGTCAGTATTGCAGATTTCGTATATTCCTTCGACCCAGTCTTACATTTAGTTATCATCAGATTCTCTCCAGAGTTCTCGCGCACCTTAATTAGGGAAAGAGGGAGAGAAAAGAACGTCGGGAAACATAGTGATAAAGGGTGAGAACCGATGGCCGGGGCAATTCTTTGGCAATAAAGAGAGGGAAGCCCCGCGCTTCCAAACTGCGAATTCCAGTTTTCATTGGACGTTTGAGTTATTTCTTCCCAGTAATTGTATCATTTCGACATTAAACCGGGGGAATTTTATGATTAAATCAATCTTGAAGGTAGTAAAATACTCATAACCGCTTTTATGGACCTCCGCGGATGAGCAAATGCGACTATATTACCCACCTCCTCCCATTATGTCGCAATCACAGTGGACAAGTTGTCATGATCCATATTGAATTAGAAACTCACCACAGTAATCTCCCCTTGCTACGCTGCATCGATCACTGCCACCACAAGATCTTTATTCAGATCTGGATGAAATTCAAAATGATGGTGGTTTTTGTTGTCTTTTTTTCAATCATTTTACCAATATTAATTTAAGTAAAAAATGCCATCTTGTGTTGATTTATTGCCGGTCAAATTGAAAAAAATCTATAGTTTTCTTTACAAATAAAGCACAAATGGATGATTTTTTGGTTCCCCTCAATCTTTAATAAAAACGCCATTTTCGTTTTTAAGCAGATGGTAATGTGATATTTTGGTTGAAATGACAAATCCGATAAAGGGAGGCCATTGTGAAGAGTTTGGTCAAATTAGTGCCCAAAACAAATCGCTTGTCATTGAATGTTAGAAAATCTTGACAAAAGGGGCTTTATGGAGTATTTTACATTCAAAATTGAAAAATATTCGAATGCAGTTTACTGAAATGTGAATCAAGCACATTACCTAAAGTTTGTATAAATAGCATTCACCATTTTGTATAATCGACCAATATCATGTTGTCCAAAAAGTTACGTTGATAGTAAATCGTAAGTACACAAACTATCCATATCGAACTACTTAATTCCGACTAAGACAATTTTAATGTGTTCAAATACACACTGTCGCGTCTGCAACAGAACTGAAGTAGCAACAGTTACTATTAGCGCTTTATTGAAAGAAAGAACTTTCCTCTTTAAGGTCTCTTTAGAAACAACAATCCCCACAGGTGATCAATTTAGGGATATATAACAGTGTATAACATTAAGCCTCATTTAAAAGTCATACACTCATTGGAGGTATCTTTATATAGCTTTAACCAATAAAAGGAGTCTGCTACAGGACAGGATATCAATTATCACTTTTGGAATTATGTCAACTAAGTTGATATTTCTAAGCAAAAATAAAACGCTATATGGATAACAACATGTTTAGAAGGTGGACGCTTCAAGAATGTCAAACAACCTCTCCCGACATTGAACCATTATCTAAGCACCGTGACCAGCTTGACATGTTTATTGTAATCTAAGCAAATACTTGAATTAAAATACAGATTTATTTCGACAAAGATTCTGCGAATAGCGTTTGTACAAGAATAGAATGTAGACCTCGATATACAAAAGTAGTCACCCATCGCAAAAGACTTGTCTGCTTTGGAAATTAAGTCTGTCTGGATTACGTTTTCAAACTTAGATAATATACGAACTTGGTCTTTGTCCATAAGTTGGTGCAAGTATTATGGCATCAAAAAGAGATATAATGGCCAATAAGGGCGTGGTCAAGATTCCCTGCATGGTTTTGTTATCGATTTTCGCTAGATTTGTACTAAAGCATCATAAATTCTGTACCATCTGTCAATTATAATATCAAAAAGAACCTCCGTTATCAAGGGATTTGTACAGCAAATTATTTCTCAATTTGATTCCTCATGCTCTCATTGTGAGCCTTTATGACATATGACTTGAGGTCACAGATGAACACTAACAAGTGATCATAAGCATCGATACTATATGTCATTATCTTAAGGCCCCCTATGTTCAATCGTGTCTCATTACGAAAACTAATTTTCTGGTGTCAATGGGGTTTTGTTAAAGGTAATCCGGCGAATCTATCGCAATGGAAAGAGACATCTTCTTATTACTTTGTTTACCCATTTACACTGTATCCTTTTATGGCCGGAGAACCGTTATTTACACTTCAGGAAACCATCTTGGTGCGCACGAATACATTAGTTTGCGTAGTTAGCCCGGAAACGTAGTTCCCATTGTTGCCTTCTGACGACCATAAAGCCCACCAGACGATGATCGCAGTCAATTAGCGAAAACTCGTACAACTTAATTTATAGAAATTGCTTGCGTTTACTGGACGGCATCCATTCGCTTTATCTACAATTGATTTCAATTAACGCGCCGGGATACACCAATTTTACGGCCTGTGATTCGCCGAACAATATAGTCCCCCCAATATTGCGTTTTACTTTGTCCTGCGGGGATTGGAGACGGGTTCCGGGAATTTTTTCCCTAAATATTGTTCAATTCAAACGACTTAATCCAACACATTCGGTTATAACAGCTCTTATATGTTTAAAAGTAATGAATCATGATAACCGATCCTTAAAGTGTGTAATTCATAACGCGCATGCGTAGAGCTTATGAAGTAGAGCTTTAATTTCAACAACATCCTTTTTAAAATTCAAACACTGTTAAGAACAGGTTGTGTTTATCCGAATTATATGTTTCTTCGCAAGGGGAAAGGGTCGATTAAGACATTTGTTGTTTTATCGAGGAATCACTGGTGGTATACCGTGATAAACCGCACTCTAGGTGGTGTCTGAAGGAAGCGGCCATTGTTGACGGAAACCTTCCTATTTACGCGATGCCCAAAGTACCGCATCGGACAGGCCTATTGAAACAGCATCGTTCTGATCTTAGATAACGGGTTTCACATCATGTGTCTGTTTATTAATAATTTAATCTGAATAGTTCATAATATTTGGATATGGGTGACGTTTGTTTGGGCTAGACTGTGGTGCGGTAACCTTCTTGCTTTATTAAGGCGACACCTTTTTCTCTGGTTTTATCAAAGAACACTGTGGTGTCACACATGTGAACTGAGACAACATAAGTGCAGTCACTGTTGGTGCTTTATATCCATTTTCTGTTGTTATGTTCACTAACAGCTATGATCACGCTATCTCCCATTCGCCGTGGTAAACACGTTTGACGCCTGTTGCGGTCGAATCCCAATGCGTGTATGCCCGAGAAGGCCTCGTGATGGTTTTAGAAATCTGTGCTGCCATAGATACGTGTCGAAAGCAAATAAACCAGCTCTTTTTAAGCAATTTAAAACCGTGTAGAAGGGTTTGGGTTATTGTTCGCAAAGGTATATGTTATGTTCTTTGCACACTATTTTGTCATGTCTAAGGTTGGTCACATAACTTATATTTCTTCTGTTGTTATTTCTTTTGTTAACATATATATTTTTCCGGATTTTATTGCGTTGTTTATTTAAAATTATTAAACTATTAACATTTATTTATATTGCCATATGATTCAGGAGGGGTTGTGGGATTATAAGTTTGACCAAAAGACATAAACGACGACAGTCGATGTCAGATCTTTTCATAATTCCTCCATTAGGGTGAAATGAATATGTTAAACATTGTTTATATGAGCAAATGCTCCATACCCTAACTATGATTTTAGATATGTTCTGCAATAGACCGATACATTCCCGGAATTGGTCGGTAAAGGGTTAACACAATTTTACCAGGAACAAGTCCATTGTCAATCATGTACCATGACGTATTAACTTGATATTAACCAAATTATATGGAGCGATCCATCAATTCGGAGTATGGGCATGATTTTTGCATGGAGGGACAAGAAAAAAGGGACAAATACTTTACACCCAAAATGCATTGCCGTTGACCAGTATATGTACTGTGTACTAAAATACCACTACAATTTTCATTTCTGTTAAGACTTTTCTGGATTGACCAATATTAGGCTATGGTTCTGAGGCGTAACACTTTCTGTTTTCTAAATTTTTTAAAACGACCAATTTACTAGCGTTGCAGGGTACCGTTTAACTTAACATATTATGCTAAATATTTACGTAGATTCAAAAAAACTCTTCTTTTTATATCAATATTTGGCTAAGCAACATTGCGTAGTTTCACACAATCGGAATCGTCTCTCCGAGACGCTTTCAACTGTGTGTCACATTTCGATATTGTGTTTTCATTTCAAACACAGCTTCTTCCCGACCACACCTAGGCTATACAGAGGAAATGGTCATCAAGTATGTTTGTGTACGCTTTAGTTTTGATGATTGTACCTCAAACTGTATTATGTTACAGTGAATGTGACGGAAGCTTGAAACTTATAAGATTCACTCTCAAATACTGATTCCTTGATGCATATACAGTAGTCGTGAACATGAGTTTTTATAAAGTATTATTTCATGAATAAACAACAACGTCAAAATTTGAAATATTGCGATTTCTCTTTTTTTCCATAGTCATTTCTCAATAAAGAATTTATCAATGTGCGTAAACATGAGATCATATATAAACGAATTGTTCCATAAAGCTTTGATTTGATACTGTCCCGAGTGACCCACCACACGGACATAATGATTGGAAACGAACAAGAGTGATATATCGCCTTGTTACAGTGTTCAGCGACCCCGTACATTGATCAAAGGAGAGATACAATCCAACTCAAGATCATTCGTGTACTCGATAAGCAAGTAGCAAAAGTCGTGTTGTTTGTGTAATGATGCTAGACGATTCCTTTTAAAACTTAATCACCTAACGTCACAGTTTTGCGTCTTGCAGCAGACGACTTTCAAAAAGCACTGTGACAAAAGGAGAAATTGCTTGTCACAATAATTTCTCCTTTTGCCACAATACTTTTTTCAATCTATGTACATATCACAATAGCCGAACTGAACGGTTTTTAACATGTTTACAAAGCTTTTTTTAAGTTCTGCTTCAGGTAAAAATATGTCGTCTGCAAGTGGTAAAGAGTTAAAGGATCACAATTGTCATGCCGACATGTGGGAATGTAAAGGATCAATATCAATCAATCTGAAAGCTTTAAAGTTGCTTGTTCACACATGAAGAACATGAAATGTCGATTGTTGATATCTACATCAAGTCGAAATAACGTTAGACCCCTTCGTGAATCGACAAGCATGGTACAATGACCTCTGGGTAATGGCCAATTAGTTTTGTAATGTGTTTTCGTGCTTATTGCGGAGGTTCGTTGGGATACATTGTTTCTAAGCATACACATTTACCTTTAAAGGTTCAGGTCACAAGAGGGGAACGATTTTGTAAGTCAAAATGAAATGTCATTACAGCTTTTGTATTGTTTTATGGAATCCTATTAAAAGTACTGAAAGCATTATTAATTGATGACACGTCAATATGTCTTTGTTTGTCTAGTCAATGTGCGGTGAATCTCAAACTTTTGCAACGCATTTAGATCAAAGTACGGATCAAGTCATTGCATCTGGCTCTTAGAACTAAAATCCTAACTGCCTCTGCTTTAAAACACCATCCTTCCTTTTTTTAAGAAATACAAAGGGGTTCAAAATATACAAACCAACCAAGCAAATCAAGGTCCATGACCGCAAAAGAAATAAAAAGATGGCCACCCTTTTAAACTAAAACGCCATATGCTCTCTATGTCAATGAAGGGGATAGAGTACGCAGTAAGATATTGACGCTGTGTATCTATACATATACAACGATACCAGAGCTTTTACGCCATCTAAGTGTATTCCCAGACCAGAGCCTATCTGTCAATGATTTAAGTATCGAATGCTTTTAGCGAATCTCGTTAATTTCCAAACATCTCTTCTCGTGTTTTTGTCTCCTCTGGTAAGTTAATTTTACTTCACACCATCAAGGCATTTAATTTCTTTCAACCATTAACGCTTCGCCTTGTATTGAATTCAGCAATGTATTTAACATCATCAAAAACAGTCCCTCGGTAACCATCAATTCAAAACGCGTCATATTTTCAATAGTTTTTTGCAAAAGAAATGCAATGTCAATAAGGGTTGAACGTTGTTTTAACCCTTTAAGGTATAGAGATAAGGCTTATCAGTGACACTATAGGTATAAACCATCCGATTATCGAAGACCATTAACGCATACATAATTAGTCACCCTGGGTACCTATTTGCACAGGATTATCTCCGATAATTGTTATTGATTGGGGTACTGTTAATCAAACCCAAATTAATGCATTTTACATTCATCTAATAGATTTTCTCAAAGACTAAAAGACGACGAGTACAAAATTTCCTTTAAGTTGATGTTTTTTTCTTTATTTAGTGATACATTCATATCAGGATTAAGTTGTAGAAAATTAAACAAACAATGAAAATGTATATTACGGTGTGAATTAAACAAAATCAAAAGTAATAATATGACTTATGTGTTCTCCCTGAGAGATCCCTAATTTGTTTTTCTGTTTTGTCATCAATTGCAGGGAATTTTGTTGCCGAAAAATACCATTCATGACTCGACATACATACTTTGTCTTTGCATATTTCTCAACAAAGCTGAATCGTTTTACTTCAATTCCAATTCAAACCGTTTCCAAAATGAAGAAAAGAATGTTTTTCAACGCAAAATTGCTTTGTAAAGAAGTTAAACCTTGTCCTTCTAATAAATGTAAAACAGTAAAAATCAACTCATTTTGGCAACGAAACATGCTAATATTTCCGTAAAATACGTGTCCATGGGTGATGAATTTACCAAAAGCTCGTAGTTGTAGTCAAAGTCGGAGAAATGATCTAATTTGCTTGTCCGTGAATTGGTAATATTTATCAACATTTCATCATCTTCAGGCTTAAAGAAACCCGATCAAATTACTGCTCTGAATCTACATTGATGTCTGACTTACGATCGGAAACACCAAATTGGCTAAATATTTTAAAAAGGCCGTCTTTATAACGTCAATTATTTGACGGCTCGATTTTCAATCGCCTTTAAACTTTGAACAATAGCTCCGTGTCATAAACATCCTTTACAGGTCGCGTGCCGTATGCTCTCGTTTTAATTGGATAGTATTTTTAGAAATGTGTAAAGTTACTTAAGAATTGCATGAAATCCTTATCGAGTCTTTACAAATCGGCAGTGTTTTCATCTTTTATGACCGGAAGACTTCTCATTAATTGGATTGGTAATTTGGATTCCCTTCATCTCAATTTGATAGCGTTATTTCCATAAGCGTGTCGTGAGACCATTATCAAAAGATTCTCTCTAGAGCAAAAGTTTAAACTTTGACCCTATAATTTTATCGTCGGAAATGAAAGAATACATATTTATTTAAGAGGAAAATAAACTTTGGAGAAAATGACGTGTGTGCAAAGATGTGTTATTGAGAGCTAAAGTTGAATCAATTTTTCAGCTGTCAAAAAGCGTTCTATGCGGTAATCGATAGAACGTCAAAATAGGTTTTTATACAGTAATAGGTATAACGGCGAAAAGTGTTTTATACGGTAATCGATAAGGCGGCGAACGGCGCTATATACCGTAAAGGGTTAAGGTAGAATGCCCACAATCCGCCATTTTGAAACTGTTTCTTGCATCGGGTTACTTCGGTCGTTCTCTGTATACATCTGTCTGGACAGGAACCATTCGCTTTACGACGAATAGTTCCGGTCCGACAGAAATAGTCAGACGAAAAAAATGGTTTAAAAATGGCGGATTATGACTATTCTACCGTAATCAAGTTTTCTGATTTTTTTTTTGGACAATACTGTTTACAGTTTCCTGTGTAGTCTACCAGGACAAAGCTATCGTTAAACATAACAACGCATTGCTTTTAAAGGACCAAATTATCCTTTTGATTCAGTAATTATAAGGACACATGCATAGGATGCGTCAAATTGAGTTGGTATGGTGTTGTGTAGTAAAAATCGCAACGTCTCTGGTATTTCTGTGACCTGAGAAATACATTCATTGGATAAACCCGGTGAGTTCAGATTGATGTGGTAAGCACAGTACCGATAACAAAAAGTTGTCTGTTGTACTATATGTATTATAGTATAATACAAATTTTTGCCACAGGTTACAGTGATGGTAAGCTGTTGAAATAGAAAAGATATAGCAAACAACAGCGTGTCACGTGCTATCGTCTGTAGGGTGTACAGTGACAGACATTCAATCCAATTGGCTGTAATTGCATCGATAACAAAACTCTAGAAACTACGCTTCTATTTCAGTAATGTCGTCGATAGGCAAAATATGGACAAAAGCCGCGCTTCTATCAGTCTTCCTTACCGGGTATATTGTGCAATGACTATTTTGAATTACACATTTTTCCTTTAGGGATGTGGGGATTCCTCCAAATTGAAAGATACCTTATAAAGTAAATATTGACTCAATTCAAAGCACCTGTCGCAGCCGACTAAATAAACCACTGTATTAATAAGAGAATAAGGTTTTGGTGATAAGAATTTTCAATGTTGTTTTCTTTTTAATCACAAACACATCTCAGCCATTCAAACATATAAAAACGTATGACGTGCCTTTGGAATTAAGATCAGCTGCAAACTCCCATATGGGTTAACCTTTTACCAAACGCCAATGATCGACTGTCCGAATTGAAAGAGCTTGCAGAGGACATTTCAAAATATGATGAAATTGAAAACCAATCTTCCAATAGGGCAGAAAACATTGTTTCAAAAGGAGAAATTGCTCATTAAGAGCAATTTATCCTTTTCCAACAATGTTTTACCAGAGTCGTCTGCAACAAGCTGGCTAGATAACGTTATTGTTTGGTAATGGGTTAACGTTGTCATCTATGTTCCAAGCACATACGATTGTGACACAGAGGTGGAGGAGTTGGGTTAAACAGGGAAAATCTGGCTCTAGCAATAAATGAGCATTTCGGTCACGTCGACGCTTGTTAGACTAGTATTCTCACAGTTTCTTCGTCCCCGTAATACCCTATAGACGCTTTCATTTGACCACAGTCTGCTGATGTTACTTTTCCTTATTACTCACGTCCGAAGACGCGGTTGTAATCAGTCCGGTATCTATAACAGCCCAAACACTCAGGGGATCGTCAGACGTTTGGACACTGATAAAAAAGACGTTCGAATCACACGGACCATCGTGGCCTGGTTCCCTGCTCAATGTATCTACACGAATTTCGGTGAAAATGTTTTTGATTTGTGTTGTATCAATCTATTCTATGATTAGCTTTGGGATTTGGGCAACGGATAATTTTATATGTGTATAAGAGATGCAATCAAGATTTCCTGCTTCATGTGTGTATGCTTACCACGGATATCTTCATTAAGAACCAACGTCCTTATTACACATTACATCTCGGCCTGGTTCCCTTGTGTATGACATAATCACGCGATCGTTTCGGGTACCAAATTGAAAAATGAACAAATGCCAGTGGGGTTTCTTATTCCTCGAATACGATTGAAGATTGACGTATACACTGACCATGTGACCATAGCCTTGGGTCATGGCCCGTGCATATACCCCACGGTTCTGAGTAAACGGACCGGTAAGAAACCTACTCTATTGGGACAACTGCCACCTTAAACGTCGCGTACCTCTATAGAATACTACGACAATTGTCACGTGACATTAAAAAATAGTATGCCAAAGAAGATAACGAGAACGTAAGAACGAAAGCTGAAAATTTGATTTGTCCTTGTCCTTTATTCACCTGAGAAATTTCCTTTTAATGATCCTTTCTTCTCTATTCCAAACGCAGGATCATGTAGTGCTAAAACGAACGTTTGATGACTCGGGATTGTTCGTCTAAATACTACCGAACAATTGACTTGAATGCAGTCGTTGGTGTAAGTAGTCACTGTGAAACGTGTGATATAAGATATACTTTTAACTGTTTTGAGGCAGCGCTTACCCACCATACACAACGATATGTTCATTCAATCCAGTACTTTTACCTCATTTGTACATGGGTGTGGATTTTCATCGCGTCAACGTTATTTCAGTTATGTTATGATGTCCGACCTGCTCTTTATGATGGAGGGAGATCCAACTCTCAACTAGCAATAAGGGCTGGTCAACTTGAGTAGAAGCATCAGCATTCTGTAAGTGAATCAGGAGATAGCTCTAAATTCCCAATGCCGTCACCGGGATTTGAATCTACAAAAAAGGCCCTCAAGAACGCGCCTCAGTCTAGTGCCGTTATTGAAGAAAACGAAGGAAAATATTTCTATTTACTCTCATTGAATGGAAGATAAAGTAGCTATTCCTTTCTACGTATTTTGGTATACATTGAATAATGACGTTTGCCTTTGTGCGGGTAATCTAATCCGAAAGGAAAACATTACTCGCGGAAACAATACGAATCGATATCTGACAAATCTGTTCTCCGCTCTTTAACATGCATATATACGTCTGTTTTGCCTGAGGTCATCGATAAAAAACAAAACTGAAACTTGTTCACGGAGAACAAGGGATCTTTGCTGTCAAACTATTTGATCGTACTATTCTTATATCAGCACTATATCCAATGAGCTTTAATGTACATTTTCATTTGAAGCGTAATTCGGTCAATGTCCAGTGATTTTTCCGTACAATGTCAGTGTTTACAGAGCGCCATTAAGAAGAAACGGCAGAGCCCTGCATGACCCAGTGGTAAATACTGTGAATTTATAACACGTGGCTACAGGATTCAAATCTCACTGACACCATTGATTTCAAGGGAGTGTCCTTCGGCAAGGCATTTTAGAGCCTGAGCCAAGTACTGGTTAATCCGGGAATACCGACACTAGTAGGGGCATTGATGATACGGATAAGAACCCAATATAAAAACACAGACACCATTTTCATGTATTTGTAGGGATGGACAGTGATAAAAAAACATCCAAACTGGAATCCACTTTTTGTTTTTTTAGGAAAAATAACTGTTTAAAGTCTGGCAATAAAGCATCATGTCCTTTCTTGAATGAAGAAGGTGCATCCACAACTCTGGATATGAACGTACATGAAGTCGTTGGGCTTTCTACCTTATCGCTTGTCCTAAAGAGTGTTGGTTTGTATGTGTGTTTGCATGGGGTTAAATGCTATGTTCACTATCATTTCAGTTGTAATACAGTTATCTGGGTTCATCAGTACTAGGGTAGGACTAAAGCATCTTGCCGAGGAACACCCCATCGAAAACATAGGTACCGGTGGGCTCGAACCTGGCACCTCCGGATTTTAAAACCCTAAGGTAAACCATCGGACCACACAGGACCCTTGTAACGAGTTACCTCGCCTTTGTATCACCATATTATCATTTTACCTTTCCAAGCCTACTTCTTATCTGATGTTGACCTCATTGAGTTTAATCAACCGTGGAATCATTTACGAACTCATTTGAAGATGTTTCCGGATGAAATGAACCAACATCTAGTTGCATGCTCGTAGAAAACCCAATTTGTCCATCGTATCCAATTCCACCATATGACACCCTGGAAGTTGTCTAAATTTGTAACATCAGCAGATGACAACAACATGAAGAGAAAACATTTTCGCACTTTCATTGGAAAGAGGACGATGTACACCATGGATGAAATACTCATTTAGAGCTTTCTTTATGTCATGTTGGTTTCTAATTCTGCTGTAACGTACTAGGTACCGTATGGTATCAATGAATACGCCGTTAATTCAGTATTGTGCGTTGTACGTGTGTATAAGGTTTGGGCCCTAGTCAACAATTGTTCAATTATTGTACGGCTTTCCTTGTTTAGTACTTGGCTAAAGCTATGAAATGTATTTCCAAGTACATTCCAACGAGACAAAAGGGTGCATGTGGGACTCGAACACTGTTTTGAGCATATAAGGGGTTGGTCCGTATAGATTTCGACAAAGTTCATTTCAAGAAATATGTATTTCATTTTGCGTTACAGTATATTTTGTCTTTTGAAACACACCTTTAAATCTTGATCTTATTATATCGTATCTAATGAAACAGTTCTTAACATACACTAAGACCTGTGAGATCAGTGCAATTTTTTTAATTCTAACAAATTAAGTAGGTGTTTTGAAAGGGATGAACTATCATATAATTGACTTGAAAAAATGTACATGTACAATGACACCAATGTAATCATGAAACAGGACAGAAAGCGATTTCTTTTCACTCAATGATTAGCATTGTAGGAGAAAAATGCCTATTGTCAAAAATAGGCCAAATCCAAGTTGATGGCAAAGTTTAAATGTTCACAAATTGGCCAATTTACCAAGGCTAATGAAATTTGTCTAGGATTCGGATTGCACTCTTAACGTTTGTAGAGCCTCTTCGACAGATGAAAATGAGATATTTCTATTAACATTAATGTTAATTGTTCAGCAGCATTAGGTTTGATCATTTGTCAACTGACCTATGACCATCGGCAAAATGCAAACAATATTGACAACCCGTCAAAGTTAGTCTTTTTCCATGTTTCTAAAGGCCCTCGGTACAAGTGCTAACATAAGAAAAGTCCTATCTGTTCACTAGACTATCAGACTATTTCGCTTGTCAGCTTAAGATATATAGTATTCAAAATAAATCCTGCAATATAAACGGAATCAATTCTAAAAGGAGCAATTGTGTCCTCTTACAAACAGTATTTCCAACAGAACCAGAAATATATTTTAGAACCAGAAATGTATTTCCAAAATTCAACACACTATAAATGTCGTCTGGAAACTCCTTTAATTTGGAACGTCACGGAACTTTTGGTTTCACGATATGTAAAGGGCCTTGGAGACAGACCATAAATGTTTTCTGTGGAAGGGAGGCAGTGAATTGACGAAACGGCGAGGTCCGTATTCGGACTGGTGTAATTCCATTAAATGACATGTAATCCGTCTCTTAAATGACCCAAATAGGATGTTCCGATTTGTTAACATTCAACATGATCGTCGCCTAAGTTTAAGAACGTCGAATGGGGTAAGGCAGATTGGTTAGGTAGATCTATTTCGTGTGTATAAGAGGAAGATAATGACTGGTGCAATACCATTCAATAACATTGTATCCGTCTCCGAAATGATCAAAAAAGGATGTACCGATTTGTTTACATTAAATATGTACGTCACCTTAGTTTTAGAACGTCGAATTGGTAAGGCAGAATGGTCAGGTAGATCTATTCCATGTACATAAGAGAGTGAAAGAAACCCATCTACGTTTGTCAGTTTTGTATATTTGTACTACACACCCATAGTATTAAAGTTATATTGTGTGCGGTACATCATTGATGGATGAGGACCGGTCAAGACATCAAAACATGTAGAACCATTACCATTACCTTTCAGTAGTTCAGAAATACTTATTGGGATCTGTCTCACAACGGTTCGTACGATAGAATTTCAGGTAAACGACCATATGCAGAGAAAACGGAGGAGTCCAGTGTGGCCCAGTGGTTAAATAAGTGGACTTAAAACTCGGGGGTTCCGGATTGAAGCCACACTGACACACCTGCTTTCGCGAGAGTAACCTTTGGCAGGCTAATTCAGAGCCCTAGCATAGTACTGGTGTATCCAGGAAGATGTTCCGTACCTCAAACCTTGTTGATTCGACGCAAAACAACTATACAAACAAATAGAGGAAAGGGGCACAGGAGAAAACACGTTAATATGGACGTGAACGAAATCAAAGTCATACCTTGAACGAAATCAAAGTCATACCTTTGAAATCTTATTGTACTTTCAAACGCAAGGTTAAATGACATTGTTTGTTAGTATCACATTTCAAACGTTTATAACACCGAAAACGCAAATCTCTGTGTAAGTCCCTTTAAAGGAGGTGCCATCTCTTGGTTTAGAAAGACTCCGCATAAGACCTTCACAAACCTCGTGGCGTTACCGAACTTCATGGTAATAAATCTTATTTGTGTCGTAGATTGAAGTGGCTTCGATTCTCGCTTCCCGCTAGCGACCAGTGCGTCCAACATAGATCGATTGATCAACTGTTGGTCAACCACGGATGGCAACTGGTCAGCCTAACGAACGCAATATCCATTTAGAGCATGGGGAATGAATTGGGTCAATAGAAAAGAAAGTAAGAAAACAAATGTCCACCGGAATCTACAAATGTTGCTATTCTTTCCCTTTTCTTTCCCTATTCTTTCCCTAGGTAACAATACATGGGTATATATAATCGGGCAGAATATGTTATGTATCACACTTTGTTTGAAAATAGATGAATCCTACATTGTGTGTACTCATTGAAAACACCGAGACGATTTCAATGAGAGCCAACAATATAAGATTTTGAGAATCAATACAAATGTTGCTTTTCTCAAATTAGTTGACAATGCAGGGGTGTATAAAGTCGGGTAGAATATGATATTTTTCACGCAGTGTTTGATTTCTTTTTATCTAAGATGAATCCTATATTGTGAAGACGAGACGAGACGAGTTCAATGAGTTCAAACAAAATAATATTTTGAGAAGTAATAAAGAAGTTAGCAAGTGGGATGCGTTTTTTTTCTTGACCTTTGTGGTAAACATGTATAATACTAAATATAGAGAACTCGTCAATGCCGCTTCAGATAATGGTAGCTTTGAGTATTGTTATAAATGAACTGATTGGAACCTAAATACCAACCATCATACTACCAAACTAATTGCAAACCGAATATCATTTGAATCTTTTTCCGAACCAAGATCCCCTAGTAACACTCCTGTCGACTACTGCGTTCAAACGGATACGATAATCTATGTGGCCAAGAGAAAATCTTAACTTATAGGATATTTCCGTAAACTGAGAAATACACAACGAATTAAGATTGGCCAAGTGGTTAGGGTGGTGAAATTGTAGCTTAAGGGACCAGGGTTCGAACTTATCAGTACTGCTGGTAAGTTGGAATGTCATTCGGCAAGGCAATATAGACCGCAAGTCCCAGTACTGGTGAATCCAATAAAAGACGTTACATAGGATTCACCTCCTTATGCTGTATATACTCCTGGATAAATTAATGTAAGAGAAAGCACTTAAGTCTTCTAAATTCGTCTGAAATCCTCTAAAGTCTCAAAATATTAAGAACTGATGCTGAAGACTTTAGACGATTTCCGACGAATTTCCGACGTTTTTCACTATGACCAATGCCTAGCTAAACTAAAGCGACTTTTAACATACGCATTTCATGGATTGTTTTTTCCGTGTACTGATTGCGGATGAATTGGCCAATTACCCGGCCATTTCCCAATTGACCGTTTGCCTCTCAGAGAAACCTTTTTCGAACACTAGAAGTCGATGGACTTGTATTGATAAACACACGTTATTAGTGTAATTAGACGTTATCTCAAAAACATAGTCTATAACGACACGCAATCGGCGCCAAGCCCCCTTTGTCTGCATGTATTGCCCAGTATGGGAATATGTGACTAGTCTAAACTGAAAGACCCTATGTGCCGCAGGGGCTTGAATCAATGTATAGTTTCCAAATCCCACTATATACCCTATAAAAGATACTTACATAGTATACATAGAGCGATTTATGAGGTATGCGTTAATTCAAATCCCTGTTCTTTTTACCAGTACCATATAGACAACTCTTCCAAGTAACACAAAAGTACAGAGACGGACGTCAATGGTCGAGAAGAGCCTTCAGGTGTATTTTGTCTGATAAACGTGAATTGGCTTTCTGATAAGACCGCCATTACTTTCCGATTGTTGGACCCCATAATCCAATGCGACTGTTGAGATTGCTCAATCTGAACTCATCAGGTTTATCGAATGAAAACGCTTTTGACATAACAACGAAGAAGCCATGTTGCTGATTTATGGATTTCTTTCGTCATGCACTTTTGTTCTCAAAAGAAGTTATCAAGGTAGTATTTCATATTTGTCAATTAATTTGACTGAACAAACATTTACATGTCATTTCTTGCACTACCACCTCCATTATGAGTGTAAAAATAATTACGATAGAATAATGTTGTAAAATAATGTTTTACATGTCCTTTACTACTTTTTAAAGATGGTGCCTACAGAAACGTGTTAAAAGCCAAGACTAACAGCTCAACATGTGTAACCCTACAATTATATACGAGCAATCTGAATTTTCTGAAAACCCATTTTTTTCTGGTTACAAAAATGCCCGTGTTGTAGCAATTGAACGTTGATTTTCGAAATTGGTTAGCTGCAAAATCAAATTCCGTCATGGGGGATAGGTTTTGTTGATTTCCTGACTTTAACCGCAGCGACATACCCACACACAGTCGAAATGGACACATTGATCACATACCCCAATTCAATAAACCAATAAATCCTACAACTTCCAGTCTAAGGAACATCATAATACTTAAGGTTATTTCGAAATAAACCGGACTCGTGTTGATGGTAGAACTAATAAAATGTTATCAAACAATATGGTTGTTTTGAGAATGAGTCTTTTATTCAAAATGTACATGCAACACCAAGATAAACATGGCAAGAATGCATTACAACATCCCTTAGATCCACATTTGTGTATATGTTTGTTTGATTTTGCTTCATAAAGCGTCAGCACTTTAAACTGGAAAATGATGACCGGCGCTTTATCGATGATGAAAGACCCCAAGTTTAAATGTCCACAAGGGCTGGTCCAACAGAGTAAAACAAACGGCATAGGTCACCCGGGAAACTACCTCTCATGAAAAACCTAAATCTATTGCTACCATAAGACTTTAAAGCAACCCCTACTACCCTAATCCGGCATACTTTCCCTCTCAGAGTGCGATTCGGTCTGATTTTGTTTTGCCCATATTGTCCGGTGTATCGATCGATCCAAGCCTTGATGAAGGCCAGGTCCCGAGGTAATAAAACGATTTACGGAATAAACCCGGAAATAAATTCCCCATACTCTGGCTTCTGATTGAACTATTTCGGCCTAGCGATAGTGATGGGAGGAGAGTGATTTTATTGCAATGTTTCCGATTTAATATCGACTGTTTTGCTTCACATGTTTCAGTTTGATCACGTTATGTTTGCCACGGGTTCAGTGTGATACAAGCATACAAGCAAAAGTACACAATATTCTTTACAATCACTATGCTTAGGTGCCCTTCGCCGCCATATTAATAAACGTTCAGTTGTATTATAGCGGCTTTCCTGGAATAAAAAATGCTCTGCAATGGTTATGAAGTGTATTGTAAAAGGACATTACCCTAAATACAGAAATATTGTTGGTGCTCGAACTAGGAAACCTTGTGTGTATAGACTGCAACCTCAAGCACTGGACTCTCTTGAATTTTAAACCAATCTTTACACCGCCTTCTATACTCTATAAAATGTAATTTTGGGTAAAAATTAGAATGGGATTTGAACAACAACAAAAGCTTTTTTCTTTCGTTTTGATTATTTTAGCTCTCATAATGGTTTCTTTTTATTAGAGAAAATGGAAGAAGACAAAAGCATGTCAACTTTAAAACCATTGAGACAACTGACGGTTACTTTGTCATAAAAAGCGTTTGATATGGATGTTATTGCTTATATTATGAAATTTTCCCTTTCTGTCATTGCTCTTCAGAGTTACCGTCTGCTGCGTAAGTGCCATCAAGTCATGTTATAAAAACATGTCGTCATGATGAACGATACATTAAATATGTTGAGTGTGACATTTTCTTCTATTGCTTTGACGCAGAATTAGTTACATCGTATATCAATATGTAAATCAAAACGAGTTTTGTTCTCCGGTTTAGGTGGCCAAACAATTAATTTCGTATGTATTAAAAGACCACCTTCTAGTTTTACTGAAACAAACCAAAAAAGAGAGTCACCGTTTTGGTGAGCAGCAAAATAAGTTCTAGCCCCGAAAGTTTATACTCTAGCTAAATTGGATCAATAGTTCGTACGTAATATTTCTTCTTTAACGATGGAATCCTTGTCATATTCGATTGTATGTGTACAAAGAGGTTTGTGCTTTATACTGAATTAACCTTTTACCAAACGACAAATCTTTTACTTACCCGAATTGAAAGAGTTTGCAGACGACATTTCGAAATGTGATGAAATTGAAAAATTATCTACTGATAGGGCAGAAAACATTGTGGGAAAAGGAAAAATTGCTCGTCGTTATACATGTAAAGAGTTTAGAAAACCAACTTACTAACGTAATACCTCGGTTATTTGATACGTCGGCTGTATCCCCTTTCTTAAAAAGAGGAACAATAATACCATCGGTCCAGCTCTTTGGAAAATAACCACTGTCCAAAATAGAATTAGAAATGTCACATATATGCAGACCTAGAATAAGTCGGCCCCTCATCACCCCTCCCTAGTGTTTTATTCTGAATAAAAATGCATAAAATTGAAAAAAGAAAAAAATGAGATTCACCAGTCTTTCTATACAGCGACAGAATAAGTCAGCCCCCCTCCCCCTCCGTCTCCCCCCCCCTCCGTCTCTCTCTCCATCTCCCTCCCCCTCCGTCCCCCTTCTGTCTCCCCCGAATCGGTCCCGGTAATTACTCCCCATATAATCTGTCCGTTCGTCCGGTGGCCATAACCATCTTATTACGGTCCATTAATGCGTGATTATCTGCACAAGAGAAACTCCGGCTAGGAAAATCATTCCGACTTGTCGAGACGGGGAGGGGAGGAGGGGAGCCTGGAGATCATGCGGACCGTTTTACGGAACAGTTATTTTAACCCATGGCCAAACAATAACGACATTTGACCAGTTTGTTGCAGATGACCTAGGAAAACATTGTTTGAAAAGGAGAAATTGCTCTTAGCGAGCAATTTCTCCTTTTCCCACAATGTTTTCAGCCCCATTAGAAGATTAATTTTCATTTTCATCCCCTTTTTACATGTCGTCTGCAATCTTTCAATTTAAGACAGTCGAAAATTTGGCGGGTGGTAAATAATTAAAAGTTGGGTTATTTTCCGTTGTTTTTGGTATAGAATTATGCATGCCGAAATGGTATTTGGATTATCACAGTTGGTGTAGAATCATGATTGCCGGGTATGCTAACATGAAAACTACCTCGTATGAAATTCCATACACCGTCACGGAGATAAGACCCTTACTACTGGTGAACTGGTATCACAAGGTTTGAATAACCGGAAAAAGTTGGTCATAAGTTCGTTTTTCCTGTCAAACTATTGTTTATGTTCATATGAAATACAAGTTTACCTTGATTTATCTAATATAAGCTGTTACCCAATTACTCTTTCTCCAATGCGATTATCACAAATTAGTAATACATTACACAGTATAAACCACATAAACTTAGAATTACATTATACTTAGCCTTACCCTTCCAATTACCGAGTAGGCATGATGTTTTCATTTCAAATTCGAAATGTCGTCCATTTATTACATTTAACTCGACCAATATTTCTATGGCCATAAACACGTGTTGAAAAAAAATTCGGATGTATTTCCCACGCTCCAAAAGCATTCTATTAATGATTGACTAGGTTAACTTCGTTTCAAATAATCACTTTCCTATAATTATGTGACATGTATATTCAGTAAGTATCGATTCGGAACTGACGCTTCACCAATCGCAACTACTCGGCTATTTTCGGGTATTTCCGTGAGTGACAGCTTTCATTGGATAACTCCGAGGAGTTCCGATTGTCGCTTCATGCGGATACTTCTAGTCACGTGTTTTTCAAACGCGGTTCTAATTACATGAAGCGTTTAACCGAAACGATCGCATTTTATTACAGCGCTTCGGCGATTCGTTCGCAGAGATTGATTTGCATTTTAATTGAGTTATCTATTCGAAGTTAATTTGATATTCCGTGTGGGAAAAGAGGGTGACATCCTGGGAATGCATCGTTTCTTCGACTAATATCGCCATAAAACAAATTACCGCCGACTGTAATCGGATCTACTTGTTTTGTTTCACGTCATACGCGGATGGACACATCGCTTTATGTCGCACATCACTGAAATTCTCGCAACCTCTCGTAGGATACGATATCTGGTGATTGTATGTAGCCTAGCTATAACTCATCGGTCCAATGGGCCCTAAATTTTCTCACAAGATAATAACTGAGGGAGAGATATATCTTATCACTAATGCACAGAGTCTGCCCTTATGCCAATGTGGAACTTTATGTTTGGCTAGAATTTAAAGCACCAAGCGAAAAAACTATGAATGTTGACTATTGACTTATCTCAACTGCTGTTAAGTAGAACCATAGATGCATTGGTAGAAGCTGCTCGATAAGAGCAATTTCCTCCAATTGCCTCTGGTTTCTTACGTATTAGTCCACTCGCTGTTGGGTCTTGGTTCAGTGCTGCTGTAATCTCCCTAATGTTGGCGTAACTTTTGTCCAGACCCATTCACTGAAAGACGGTTGGCAACAAAATATGACTAAAGTAAAGTTCGGTGCGGCAATTGCCTTAACTCAGGTTGGTAGGGTACTGGACAAGGTTACAAGCAATGTCCCTTTAAAGCATCGTGACAGACGGGAATTTGATCGTGAAGTGTTTATGCTTCATTTGGCACATTGATTTCTTTTCTTAGTACTCAATTGTACGGTGGTTGTCAGATTTTTCAGCTTTCGGAAACTTAATCAACGGGCAAAAATATTCTTTATAAAGAACTACAAAATAAAGATTTAATGTAAAATACTGCTTGACCGCAACCAAATGTACGTTGAGCTGGCTAACAGACAAATTCCTACTCAATGGTCAATGTCTCTACAATAAATACTGTCATTATTAACGTCAAATGACCCTATAAAATACGACATGAATTGTCACGTGGAATGCAGAAATGTTTTCCGACGAAAATAACGCAGACGAAAAAGGTAATGCCGATTATATTAATCCTTTGAAAGGATACATTGCAATATACCTTAGATATATTCTATAACGTTGTGGCTTACATTTATCTAAAAGGATATCTCATGATGCTAATATCTTAAAGAAATACCAAAAGTAAGAATATGTAGAACAAAAGAATAAGTTCGGTTAAACGTGTGGATGACTCGGGTTTCTCGGGGAAACTAGCTGAGCTTTAGCCCAACTAGACACGTGAAGGCAGTGCTTTATGTTACTTGGCGGAAGTAGCAGCTTTAAAGAGTTTGGTTTACGAAGTTGTTGCGTAACGCTTTACTAAACTCAAAATGTTTGACTGTCCATGATTCAAAAAGTTTGCAGACGGCTTTACAAAATGTTATGATATTGAAAAATAATCTTCTAATAGGACAGAATACATGGTGGTATTAGCGAGCAATTTCTCTTTTTCCCACCATGTTTTCCGGAGTCGTCTGCAACAAACTGGTCAAATGTCGTTATTATTTACTAATGGTGTAATGTAACGAAGCAAAAGCAGCAGCAATCTGAACATATCGGGTTTATCCAATGAAAACGCCTCTGAGATAAAAAACGGGTGCCGACATATCGTTTCTCACGAGTCTTACGTCATAGTACTTTCGTTTCCAATCATAGTTCTAAAACTTGAAATGTGAGTTCTCATTATTTTAATGAAGGGAAAAGTTATATAAAAAGACAACTTATCATTTTGCCATATCGTATGATTTTCCGATAAAAGAAATGTTCTTAAAGGATGTCCACCACTTCCATATACGTTGAACTACTTAACGTTGACGCTTAGAGCAAAGGTGTTATTTTCCGGGGACGATTTACTCTAAAAATTGTAACCCTACACCTATATCCGAGTTGTATTTCTCAGCTCACGGAAATACCCGAGTAGTTCCGATTGGAAGAGTTTGATTCGTGGAATTGTCGTTAAGCGCCTCGTTTCACGACTTGCAGTACTGTAGGTCAGAGAACTAATGAATCTGTCTGTTGCGATTTCCAGAGACGTCATAACGACGTGTGTCAGTAACGAGACAGTTATTGTTTCTCGTAATAAATTTACGTTCGCTTCAATTATACGATAACCCGCCAATACAATCATCATAATGCAGGCGGAGAGTGATTGTGGCAGACGAGAATGGCCGAGTAAACACCGCTATCCAATGTCGTCTGTCATAAAAAATAAAAACAATGGGACGGGTTTTTCATTAGACCCTTGTTAAACCCTTTTTTCGCACGTTTTTGATTTCCGTGACAGGTTCAACCAAAAGTGTTAACAGACGAACACAATACAACGAACACAAGTCTTTACTCGTTTTTTTTTTATTTTTTGGAAAAGAAACATTGTGACAAATGGAGAAAGACCATCTTGAAAGGTGCATACATTGCGAAATGGAATATTGAAAGCTTGTTTAAACTAATTGGTAAACATTTATTTATTTTGAAGCAGTTTCTTACAATTGATATCATCACTCTTACATCTGCTTCCTTGATACATGATCAGTTCTTGCATTTGTAATTGTTTTTATAACTTGTGGCCCAATCTACTTGCAATGATTATCTCCATACCTGCTTCTGAATGCCAATGCCTTAAATCAGTATTTATGTGTACAATGTATCTAATTGAGAAAAAACGTGATAAATGAAATATTAATCCTTTACCAAACGCTAATTTTCGACTGTCCCAAATTGAAAGAGTTCGCAGACGACATTTCCAAATGTGATGGAATAGGAAAATATTCTTCTGATAAGGCAGAGAACATTGTGGGAAAATGATTTTTTCCTTTCCCCACAATGTTTTCAAATGTCGTCTTCAACAAACTTGTCAAACATCGTTATTGTTTGGTAATTGGCTAAACAATGCAAATCAGTTGTTACTAAATAGCAATGAGATCCTCTCATTGAAATACAATTTTTCGTCCGATGCCACTATCCAATATTTTAACCGATACATTCTCCGCATTCAACATCAACCAATGAAAACGAAAGGGTTGTCCAAGCATTGAATAATACAATTCATGTAGTGTTTAATATAAGAATACGTTGTTTTGAGAACGAGTAAGGCAGACGACTTTTGAATAATTCAAGACAGACAAAGTATGATTGCTTATCTAAACGACGTCTTAAACTATGAAGGTATGCGACATAAGTTAATTCGGCGAGCAGGCACTCTCTAGGATTCTAAATCAATACGACTTAAAACCTATCTACAGAAGACATAACTTAATGCATTTCAGGAATGAACAATTTGAAACCATACGTTAATGTTTTGCGATCACGTTGCCAAATCAATTAGCAAAACGTACAAACATGTTGTAAAACGCAGCGACAGTTTGTTGGGTTTTCTATTATACTTAACTATTTACCACCTGCAGACGAAATATTTTTTTCTTGAAGGAGACCACTTCAGAAAAGACTTGTAAATATGTTGGAAGTCTTTCAATTCTACTTGTGTGATGTATGTACAAGTTGCAAAAGCATTGTGGCAAAAGGAGAAATTGCTTGTGACAAGCAATTTCTCCTTTTGTCACAATGCTTTTGTTACGTAGCCGCCTCACTCTCTACAGCATAGCAACAATCAATCACGACAAGAAGTAACCTGTGCGTTACTGAGCCGACTCTTTAGCTCAGCGGTTATGTCTTGGACTGCCACACGGTAGAACCGGGATCGAATCCCCACAGTGGACAAAAACTCCAAAGTGGAGTTTTCTAGCTATGCTTCGTTGCGGACATTGTTCGTCAGACTTTTTTTATAAGTCGACACAAGAACTGGCGTAAGAGGTCAATGTGGTAAGCATCAGTTTGTTCCATGCTGATTTGTTTTTACCAACGGGTCCATAGGATGCCTATCTTTACTTCTATTTCTCCATTTCCGGGCTTATGGTTTTTACACATGCCTCTGTAGGTATAAAACTTTGGGTTTCATCTAGCTAGTACTCCAAACTTTAAGTTTTGTGATAAATGAACATTGTTATTCTTCCTTCACGATGCTACGTTTGGTCAATAATCCTAAGTTAGTTTAAACTTATTCATTTGACATCGATTGTGACGGAAGCTTGAAGATTATGAAATTCACTCTCGATGATTTTTTTATATGGGTTTTACATCACATCAACATTATTTCAGTTATGTAGCGATGCCCGACTCTTAATGATGGAGGAAGACCCCATACTCAACTGCCCACAAAGGCTGGTCAAGGCGGGTAGAACCATCGGCATTCCGTAAGTCAGTCGGGAGACTGCCTCTCATGAAAATCCATATCCCTCTCAGGATTTGAACCCACGCGGAGAGGGGCCATGTGATTTCAAGTTCTGTACTCTAACCACTAGGCCACGGAGGCCCCTCTCTCGATGACTGCTTCCTGGATACTACACCAGTACTCGCGCCGATAAGTGGTTTAGTCCCGGCAATTCTCACATCGCACAAGGGGAATTCGAACCTGGAACCCTCGGTACAAGAGGACGACGCTCTGCCATTGCACCACTGTCGCCCACAATTCTAAGTTTTGCAACGCCATACTCTTACAAATTGGAAATAAATCATTCAGAAGGCAGCACATTTGAACCTAGATATTTTAAAGCGACCAAAGTATATTCACAGGTTCAAACAATAAGACCCAAGTCGGTAGAACGATAATAGAAAATTGCTTTGGTTACGTTCCAACACCAAGATTCAACTCATAACCTTAAATATCAAAATATCGAAAGCTGAGTCGACGCCGAATATTCCTAAGCCTGCGTTCTGACTGAATGTGTGTTTAACATGGCACAAACCAATTGATTGGACAAAAAACGGAGAAGACGAAATCGGCTAGTTTACATCCTCGCTGCGTGCTTAGCCATTAGAATGCAGGGTAATTTTCTAAAAATAGATTTTTTGTCGTCTGCTTTCCAAAACCTTAAATTTATGCTTAGCGTTGATGAAGATAGATACCGGTAAGATCACAAGCAAGCCGAGAATTACTTATTTCTCGGTGACACTTCCAATGATATACCGCATTACAATATTGTACTTTTGCTTATGTTAATATCCGTAAAAGTAGGTTGTTATCGTCGAATGCTATTTCACCCGTTTCTAGACATTTGGTTTTCTGAGTGGTCCAAACTGAAAGGAAAGGCAGGCGACAATCATACAATTAAAACAGTGCTTTGGTAATTGCATACAGACCATGTTAGCTTAAAGACGAATCTTTCGTGTAGAGACACCTTCTTTTCCGAGTCGCTCACCCTACGTCCATTTAATAGGCTTGTTTTAGAGAAAACGTTAATCACGTCTGTTATTCAACGTTAAAGTCGTCTGCAAGTCAAACGAAGTGAAATCGAAGACATAAACTGTCTAACAGTATATTCTGTCGTCGTCTGTGTATCTTGCAGTGTTGCAAATTGACCTATGGCTTGGATACTGGGAATAAATGTTCTCTTTTGTGGACAATGTTCATGTTTACAACATTCGTTTTAAGCGGTAATTAAGAAGACAACATTCAAAGACGTTTAAAGCTTTTACTAAATAGACGGCAGTCAAAGACGTTTAGAGCTGCTATTTAGCAGACAATATTCAGAGACGGTTGAACACGTGACTAAGCAGATAAAATTCAAAACCCTACCGAGCTTTTGTTTAAAAGACCATATTCAAAGACCTTAAGAGCTATGACTTAGCAGACAACACTCAAAGACGTTTAGAGCTTTAACTAAATGGACGACTTTCAAAGACGTTTGGTGCTGCTATTTAGCAGACAACGTTCAAAGACGGTTGAACCTGTGACCGCTAAAATGGATACATGCAGATGATAGAGAAGCGATCACTTTATACTAGGCAGGTCATTGATCGGATATGACGATTTGCAATAATTGCCAATTTAACATCAAAGGAGAAATCAAACTATTCCCTTAATACTGTTAATGATGCCTTTACATGACCTTCTGCATTAAAAGCACGGCATGGTAAACTATTTAGCTTCTTCAAAGGACATTTGCCTTCATTATAGTCCCACTGCTTTAACTTAAACTTCCAGATCAGATTTTTATTGAGAAAAAAAAATATGCTGTTTAGATTTGGAAAAGAAAAAATATGCATGTAGAAAAAATCTGAAAGTGACCATGTATTGCATCGCTTCGATAGATTAGTCAATTTACAAAAATACTTCATGGCAATGTTAGATTAAAGTAATAGTTTTGATTTAGTAATACAGTTTCTTTCTTGATTTGATTTGAGTTAAGGTACCTGGGATATCAAACGTTGTCTACCCGTAGTTACATTGTATATACAGGAATACCAAGTCTGTTCATTTATCTCTCAAAAGTTGAAATAGAATGGATACCTCAAACGTCTTAATCTATTTTTCTTCGGAGCAATGTGTACTAGTACCGTCTGAAAATCAGTGCATAAGATATCAAATCTGGCCGAGATACCGTTATTTGTGTTCGTACATCCCAAACTAATAGTCCTGGAATAGACAACCAAAACAAACTTTGAGGCGGCTTCCAGCACTATAAGGGTTTAAAGTCCTAATCGTCGGCTGATAAGACATTTCCTAAAGCATTTTTGATTACGCTCTAATAGACCCAGTAGCCTCTGATCGCCTAGTCCATACCATTATGGATTTTGGTTCGTCTAATAGACATTCCTGACACGGGAAATCGGGCCGAATTCTGGGTAACGAGCGGCGAAAGAGATCGTCGCATATGATATACTTCTGTTATTGAACTTGTCTATGCGTTCTCATACGTATCGAACCTTACGACTTTGTTTAACGATTACAACGCCTTCCAAGTGTTGTTTGTTTGTTTGTTATTTTGTTTGTTTGTTAAGTTATTTGTTTGTTTGCTTGTTTGTCTGCTTGCTTGCTTGCTTGCTTGCTTGTTTTATGGTGTATAACGCCGAATCAACAATTTTTCAGTTATGAACAGAATTCCAGGACCCACCAGTACCAGGCTATGGCTCTGAAGTGACTTGTAAAAAAAGGTCACTCTCACTAAACCAGAGATGTTCGTGGGTGGGGCTCGAAACCGGGGCCCCCGAGTTCTAAGTCCGCCACCTTCACCATTGGGTCACACAGGATCCTGATTGCAACACCTAAAGCACTGTTGAAAAGTAAAGGAATAAGAAGACTTGCATGCTTGAGTACTCAATAATGATTAGCACCTATATGCAGATATGTTTAAAATATAACGGTACCTAAGAAAGGCTCCATTTGACGACATCGTTTTCTGATAGGTCGCACCCAATTGTGCCATTGCAGCGAGTCGTGACGTATAAACATGTTTATGTTTTGATTAAATGCAATATTAAGATTTCGTCTATCGATATTTTGCCCTCCGACTGCAACCCTTTCATACTACGAATAAACTCTTTTCAACTAGATTGCCGCTTTACCAAAAGTCTCGAATTTTACTGTTGCAGTTTTCAATACATTTTCCTGATTTGCTATAAACGTTAATGGAAAAGGACATATAAGTTTTTATATATGAGGTATTCATCTTATTGCTCTCATCCTTTGTATTTTTGAAAACCAAATGTAGCCCCATTAGTCTACGAGCACTTATCCTGAACGTGTTGTTAGTTATTTTCCTTTCCTTTAATTCTTTTCCCATGTATCCCATTTCTGCTCGTAGAAAATCGATCATGTGACATTGTTTGACCTATCAAACTCGATTATTGACCGTTTCGTCACATCGTAAAATTTGATTAATGGCAGAATGATCAAGTTACCAGCTTATTTCTCGTTTTGGATGAAAACCGATGTCAAAATCAATTCAGGGTCAAAGATATGTGGTCGAGAGAGAATCGAATCGGCAATTGGAAGCGAAGCTATATATAAGCTGTATATATAACCTCCCCCTTTCGTAGTTGGACTTATTCGCCAGACATAGCATATAGCGTGATTTCTATTTGACGGGCTTATGAAGCGGTAAATCGCTTTGGTATTCCGCTCACAGAGCATTGGTGCGGAATTCGTTCCCGCCTTGATTTCTATTACATTCGAGACTCGCAAAAGGCCAGATAAGTTGCCAATCGTATCTACTCGGCAATCCCCGTAACAAGTCGGTAGATATACCTCGTAAGCAGTTCATGAATATGCCAGAAATCATGGGGTAATTTGGCTGTTTTCTGGCGGATAACGCACATAATTACAACATGCACACAGGCACTAAATATGTATTTAAATACACACAAATTGGTTAAATATAACAATTGAATATTGCTTTCTTTACTCTTTTCATTAAAGATTATCCTATCAACACGTCTTTGTTTCATATTTTGTCAATCGTATCTTTTCGGCAATCCCCGGCTTGTGCCGGGGATTTCGAAGTAGATACGATTGCAAACGGACATGCCCTTCGTTGCTAACCTACTTTCAAAAATGGCTCCCCATTACCTCCGAGGTTATTTTAAGAAATGGCAGAGGTGTTCCGAATGATGAGTTGCCTATTCTTCCCATAAATACAGGTTCATTGGTCTCTTCATTCCATATTTTTCGTGCTCTTTGAATATATTCTACTCGATAATTAAACTGAGTTCCCACAAAACAGGTTTACCTAACCCTTATAATGCTGAGTAAATTTCTAAAAGAAAAACATTATTGTGTCGTCTGCTTTCCTAAACTTTAAATATGTGCTTAAATTTGATGAGGAAAGATTCTCAGACTACCAAACAGGTCAGATCCAACCTGTTTGCATAAGCATGAAGTCGGTTCCAGCACTATTAGGGTTACAGGTCTTCAATTACTGTGTTAAAAAGACAAAGGTTGCAGATTTGCTAACGAACTTTTAAAAGGACACTGTTTGCTCAAGCCGAACTGATATACATGAAAAAAAGATTCTAATGGCGTGTTACTATGTAATTTTGCTTAGCCCAATTTTAAAATACATGTGACAGGGAATGTTGTTTTGAACTATCGCACATTTTTAGCATAAGATGTATAAATAAAGGCCACCGCACAAGGCCAAAGACACAGCGGCCATGTTTGAGAATTCAGGACAGACTTACACCGAATTCCCATTATTTTCACAACCCTGTCTACCAGGGTAATGTGTCCTGTGCGGAGTGTAAGACCTTGAAACGCTTTTAGCAATGCTAAACGTACGATAATGTGACAACGGGCCTTCCATTGAATACAACCTAGTTATCAATAACTCCCACCACGTTGTTGCCGCAAGAAGTAACCTTGCTTGTGATATTAGTAGTGGTAGCGGTGGTGGTGTGGTTATATACAGATCTGATATGAAAACTATCATCTAACGTTTTAAACTGTGCCACCTAACCTTCTGTTGGATAGAATTAAGTTATAACGGGTTCCCACCAGGTTGTTGCCTTAATGTGTCGTACACTGTAATACTATGTACATACAGATCTGATATGAAAACTATCATCTAACGTTTTAAACTGTGCCACCTAACATTCTGTTCGATAGAATTAAGTTATAACGGGTTCCCACCAGGTTGTTGCCTTAATGTGTCGTACACTGTAACACTATGTACACACAGATCTGATATGAAAACTATCATCTAACGTTTTAAACTGTGCCACCTAACCTTCTGTTGGATAGAATTAAGTTATAACGGGTTCCCACCAGGTTGTTGCCTTAATGTGTCGTACACTGTAATACTATGTACATACAGATCTGATATGAAAACTATCATCTAACGTTTTAAACTGTGCCACCTAACCTTCTGTTGGATAGAATTAAGTTATAACGGGTTCCCACCAGGTTGTTGCCTTAATGTGTCGTACACTGTAACACTATGTACATACAGATCTGATATGAAAACTATGTTGCCTTAATGTGTCGTACACTCATACAGATCTGATATGAAAACTATCATCTAACGTTTTAAACTGTGCCACCTAACCTTCTGTTGGATAGAATTAAGTTATAACGGGTTCCCACCAGGTTGTTGCTTTAATGTGTCGTACACTGTAATACTATGTACATACAGATCTGATATGAAAACTATCATCTAACGTTTAAAACTGTGCCACCTAACCTTCTGTTTGATAGAATTAAGTTATAACGGGTTCCCACCAGGTTGTTGCCTTAATGTGTCGTACACTGTAACACTATGTACATACAGATCTGATATGAAAACTATCATCTAACGTTTTAAACTGTGCCACCTAACCTTCTGTTGGATAGAATTAAGTTATAACGGGTTCCCACCAGGTTGTTGCCTTAATGTGCGTACACTGTAACACTATGTACATACAGATCTGATATGAAAACTATCATCTAACGTTTTAAACTGTGCCACCTAACCTTCTGTTGGATAGAATTAAGTTATAACGGGTTCCCACCAGGTTGTTGCCTTAATGTGTCGTACACTGTAATACTATGTACATACAGATCTGATATGAAAACTATCATCTAACGTTTTAAACTGTGCCACCTAACCTTCTGTTGGATAGAATTAAGTTATAACGGGTTCCCACCAGGTTGTTGCCTTAATGTGTCGTACACTGTAATACTATATACATACAGATCTGATATGAAAACTATCATCTAACGTTTAAAATGTGCCACCTAACCTTCTGTTGGATAGAATTAAGTTATAACGGGTTCCCACCAGGTTGTTGCCTTAATGTGTCGTACACTGTAATACTATGTACATACAGACCCGATATGGAAACTATCATCTCATGTTTTAGCGGTGCTCAAATAACGACTGTGCCAGTAAAGCTTCCATCGGATAGAATTAAGTTATAACGGGTTCCCAACACAATGTTGTCCGAATGTGTCTTGCATCAGACAGTGTCGTATATATTTTAGATAAGTTTACCAAACGACAAAAAATTGGATAGTCCCAAATTGAAAGAGTTTGCAGACGACATCTCTAAAGGTGATGAAATTGGAAAATAATCTTCTGTTAGGTCAGAAAACATTGCGGTAAAATGACAAACTACTCGTTATGAACAATTTCTCCTTTTTCCACAATGTTATTCAGAGCCGTCTGCAACAAAGTGGTTAAAAGACGTCATTGTTTGGTAATGGGTTAAGTTGAAACTTATTTAAATCGATTGTGACGTAAGCCTGAAGCCTGATGAATTCACTCTCGATAACTGTTTCCTAGATACCTTACAAGTTTTAACGTCTATTCATATATAATGTATAATATATACACATTGTGTTTATGCTGATCCAAAATGAAACCTAAGCCGTAAATGGTTTTAAGCAGTTCTAACAGAACAAAACTTCAATACCAAAGCTCTGATTGGTTACAAATTGGTCATCAAAGATTCCAATCACTTTCTAGCTGTAATTTTTGGCCTAGAATCAGACACTATAGTATATGTTTATAATGAGAAGGCGCGAAAACTATCGTTTTAATGATTTTTAACAATAACACCAGAGCATACCTGATACACCAGAGCTTTGATTTGGTTCGACCTTGAAACAGCCCGTACTTGTTGTATGATCCGCACCAAAGACTAGCGAATGAAAGCTAGGTTATTGGGAATTAAAGTTTTAGAGTTTGTATACAATGAATGAATAGGTAGATTAATCCTACTAGTGCTGTTACCGACTTCAAGCTTATGCAAACATGTTAGATCCAGGCCAGACGCCAAGTGAATTGGCGGCTGGCCTGTGATCTAACCTGTTTACTACTCCGAGTATCTTTCATCGTCGAAGTTAAGCAGATATTCAAGGATTAAAAAGCAGACGACACCAGAATTTATTTTTAGAAAAGTACCCAGCATTCTATGGGTTTGAGATCTAATACGTCTAGACCATGTATACTTCTGTTCTTTATGGCGACCTGAAGAAAGATGCATTATGTTATTATTGATATAATATAACGCAAATCTGAAACCATAGAAATTGTTTTATACAAATCTTCCCCGGAAATTGTCTCCACTGAAATTAGGTCATAATCTACGAAGAACGACACTTGATGGAAAAATAAATCAAGACGTGTCTGGCTCAAAATGCCGTACCATCGTCTGGTGCAATCGTAACTACTCGGGTATTTCCGTGATCTTAGAAATACAACCCGTACGTGTGGGGTTACAATATTTCGGGTGAATCGTCCCCAGGCTAATAACAATGTATTAGAGATATTGAACACCATTCAAATCATTACTTTTGATCGGTAACTCATACTTAATAGTGAAATTATAAGTTGCGATACATATCTGTTTTCTAAATCTAATTAAATGACTATTTGGATTTTACATTTAAGATTCATATTTGGAAACAAAACTACAACGAGTCTTGCAAGAAACAATATGGCGGCTTCCATATTACTTCAGAGGTGTTTTCATTGGATAAACCCGATGTGTTCAGATTGTTCAGATTGGCGTCTGGTGAAGAAGACTATTTTGTGTTCTCAAGTCTGACATCTTAACCACAACGCCCGTCATCCCGGTACTACAATGACAGTGCGGCACTACAATATCAGTTCAAAACAAAGCTCATGCCCCTAACGTAAATTCCACATATTCGCAATTTATGATATTAAGATTGCACTTTGGAACCTGAAAACCGCTGAGACCGACACTTTGTTTAACCAATCATATTTGGAAAGAAATATAAAACGCAAACAGGGAAGGTTTCAAATAATGTTTTTGAAGATGCTTCATTTCTCCCCCTCGTTGGAATCATTTGAACGAAAAAACTCAAATGTCTATACGGAACATTGGAATGCATACCTATTGAACGAAAAATATAAATTAATACACCTTTCCCACAAAACGCCATTAAAATTCCGAAGTTCCATTACAATAGATCAAATCTGCAAAATGAACTTTGTGTACTGTACGCCCTTCAAAGAGGAGCCTTGGTGGGGGAATGATGTGAGCGTCACTTCCAAACAGATTGATTGTTACTCCATCGTTTCAAATAACCCTTTAACAAACGCCAAATCTTCGACTATCCCAAATTGAAAGAGTTTGCAGACGACATCTCAAAGACTGATGGAATTGGAAAATAATCTTCTGATATGGTAGAAAACATTGTGGGAAAAGGATAAATTGCTCGTGACGAGCAATTTCTCCTTTTCTCACAATGAGTTCCAGAGTGCTCTGCAACAAAGTGGTTAAATGACATTATTGTTTGGTAATGGGTTAAAGAGTACAGCATTTCGGCTAGGCAAATTGCGTTCTACAGATGTCCCCAATATAAGACGGACTCATATCGTGATAAAATGTTAATGTACTTTTAGGAGGACAATGAAATCTCTTAAATATGTCCTCGATCTTGAATTTCCATATGGCCACTCATATTAAGAGCAATTCATTTCCAGCACAGACAAACCATTTACTCCCTTGAGAAGGTCCCCAGGGAATGTTTGCTTCCGCCTCTGTTTTTCATTTTCGCAAATAGTAGTTTCCAGACTTCTTTTGCATCATTCATGCTCTAATATTATGCATGTTCTGCCGAATTATTGTCATGTTGGTTTTCATTTAAGGAATGGTTGATATGATAATACATTCCGAGAAAAGACAAAACAAATTTCTCTCTTGGTGAACTTCAACTACCAATCAACACAGCACCAACTATTGGTACTTTTAAACAGCCAATCAATGTTACTTTGTACAAAACCATTTGCCATTGGAGGGCTTGAAATCTGTTTTATGAATTGGACTGCTATTGTTAATGGGTACAATGAGAAACATGTTTGATAATGACTCTTATTGCGCAGTGGCTATGTATATTCTATTAGTGTAGTCGATAAACATATACCGGCGTGTGTTTCAATAAGATTCGTACGATGAACTTCAACGTCTAAGAGCAACAGAGATTAATGACAACAACATTGAGCATACAGTTAGCAAGTATAGCAAGTTTGCATTTCAGTTTGAATGATATCACATAGTCGAGGCTAGCTTGTTTTCATAATAAAGTTAAAACTCTAGCGCTTTTATCTTCATCATAAATAGTTTTGAAGACATAATGGTGGCAATGAATGTTGCCATTAACAGGGAAAAACGTAGAAATGTATGCCAATTCGTATAGGTAATAATAGAATTCCCACAATTTAAAGTCTTAATTTCAAAAACAATATTATGTCACTGCTTCACTACCAATAACGTAAAGACAACATGGACGTTTAATTTGTTTAGATAAGAGTAGAAACGGCTTTTAAATTCTCACAAATCATAGTTTGAATTTCATAGACTTGATCGCCACTTCTTTGTTACCAAGAATAGAACACCATTGAATTGCATACCGATAGATACAGTTAAAGCATATTGGTGTCAATGTTCTGTTACAAAGAAATAAATAATTGATGTGTTCTTGGGGTAAATGATGTCTGTGTTCAATGCGTCTCCGGTTTTATTTTTTACTATTTTTTTTTCAATACTTTCGGGCATTGTCTGCTTTTAGATGGGAAGTTGTTCTTTTAATAAACATTCATTGTTTTTCAAACTTTACCATGAAAAGTCTGGAAAGGTTATAGACCGAATGTGATGGTTAAACCATTACCAAGCAGTAACGACATTAAACCAGTTTGTTGCAGATGAGTCTCGAAAACATTAACGAGCATTTTTCCTTTTCCAACCATGTTTTCAGCCCTATCAGAAGATTGCTTTTCAATTCAATCCCATTTGGAATTGTCGTCTGAAAGCTATTTCAATTTGGGACAGTCGAAAGTTTGGCGTTTGGTAAAGGGTTAATGTGAAAAGAAAGAAATAGATATTTGATCCCTAGCCTAGAAATTGTGTATCCAAGAAAGCCGTAACAGAAACATCGATGGCACTGTGTTCGATACCATATAAACAAAGGACTTCAAACTTCGTGAATAAACCAATGTGAATAGTAACTCATCGTTTGCTACAATAACATCGAATGTTTCCAGTAATTTGTAATCATGATGGATATTGACATTTTAGCCTTCGCCATACATGAAGATGTAACTGGTGTCTTACCAAGAAAGGGGAAAATTTTTACCGATTTCCAGCCAGCTAGCTATATGCCGATGTCTATTTAAATGTATTCACATGAACTCCGCTTACAGATAACAACCAATGCTTACAGATTCTTAAGGGATACCGCTTAAACAAATCGTACAGTGTTATCTTTATTCAAACCGAAAAAGTGTGCTCTCGTTTTGTGTTTAATGTCATTTCCATTATTTTTAGTCAAACTACCATTATTTGGACAAATTTATTCTCTTTTATATCAATATGGGTTTTACATCGCACCAACAGCATTTCAGTTATGTTGTGTTGCCTGACTCTTAATAGTTGAGGAAGAACCCGTGTTCAGCAGAACCATCGGCATCCTGTAAGTCAGTCGCGAGACTCTCTCTCATGCGAATTCGAATGCTCACCGGGATTTGAACCAACGCGAAGAAGGGCCATGATATTTCATCTACTGTACTCTAACCACCCGGCCATGGAGTCTCGTACAAGACTGTTCTCATCATTACCAACAGAAATAAACATAGTGCTATAGCTTCTAAGAAAAAGACCTTGTTATAGACCAAAACAGACCATATCATCTTGACCCCTTATTGCAACAGTATGGACGCAATAACGATTTGCTACATAGTTTGATGCGCGACTTAACCCTTATAGTGCTGGAACCAAATTCATGCTTATGCAAACAGATAAGATCAATGACAGCCGCCAAGTAAATTGGCGACTGGCCTGTGATCTGACCTGTTTGCTACTCTGGGAATCTTTCTTCATCAAAATTAAGCAGATATTAATGTTTTTGGAAAGCAGACCAGACAAACATCTTTTTTTAGAAAATTACTTAGAATTCTTAAGGTTAAGGGGAACCAGTGATTGAAGACGTCTACAAAAAGCCGGGATTCAGCCCCATCACATGACACGTAAAATGGTCGTTTGTTTGGACGGTTATTGGCGTCTTGCACGATGAATGCATCCTTCGTCTGGTCCTGCGACTCCCTTCTCGTGTCTACACGACTAAACCATTGTTTATAATGGGCTACACAAAGAGTACACAACCAAAGTACGCATTATTTTCTTTCGAAATCAGCATTTCGACACAAACACTCGGAAGAGAAATCGCAGTCGGGCGCGCATGTCCGAAACAGCTGGCCTTCGACTGCGATTTCTCCGTTGAGTGTTAGACGTAAGGCTGTTATAAAGTTTAGTTTATGATATATCACCGGAACCGGACAGTTGATGGTCAACTCATGCACAATATGACTTTCATTGTGAGAACGATGAAAAAAGCAAAAATAAATTGCCGCGGCCATCTTGTTCGGACATGAGATCGTAAACATTGGTCACGTGATTCCTCGCCTATCGTTTGTTCATTCATGGTCGATTCAAGGTAAAATGTGCCTTCAGAAATAGAATAATATTCTTTCTGTCGCCACGTTTTTAGTTATACAATCTTTATGAAATCTTTATCAAAAAACGAAATAAGTCTTAGCTAACAGGTGCTTAACGTAAACTTCACAATGTCTTACTTTAATTGTTGCAAAACCAACAAACAAATGCAACTCACTCTTAGTACTGCACATAGGGCCGAGGAAAGGTGTGTTAAATGCTTTCCGCCTGCAATCATGCAATAAATATCATTACATGCATTCTCACGGAATACAAAACAACGAGAGGTAACACACACGCGTGACATTGTATGTTACTGCGAAACTAGCAGCTGCACGAAATATTCCTCTGGGAAATAAACTTAAAAATGTAATACTGTAATCGAATTCATACGATACATAGACAAACTGTTCCTCCTTATATTGTCACAGTTTAACACTTATAGTGATGGAACCGTCTTCATGCAATCGACATCATGGTTAAGCAAACAGGTAAGATCCAGGCAAGCCGCCAAGTGAATTGGCGGCTGGCCTGTGATCTAACCTGTTTGCTACTCTGAGTATCTTTCCTCGCGAGATAAGCAGATATTTAAGGTATTGGAAAGCAGACGAAACAGAAATGTGTTTAGAAAATTACCAAGGGTTCTAAGGGGTAAGAGTGAATAACTTAGTATTAATACAGGTAATTGCGTGTGCGTATGCTTACCATATTATTTTCAAATCGGTTATACAGCATGCCAATACTAGTACAGCTATTCATGGCTTATAATGGACCATCGAGATTTACTAAGTCAACCAGGAAACTGCCCCTTATGAAGATCGAAATGCAGGATTTGAATCTACTAGGAGGGGCATTTTAATTAAAGTTCTGTTTTTTAACAATTAGGTCGCGGTTGCCCCTTTTGTTGTCAGTCGGTCACGTCTTAAGGTAGACTTCCCACAATTTGCAAGTTTGACTCATTCTTCCGGCGGAATACTTCGGTCGTTTTCGGTATACATCGATCGGGTCCGGAACTATTCGGTGTATTGCGAATAAGTCAAGCCCCGATTGAACTTTAATACCGTATTCAATGATTGGTCAAAAGATGGATTCTAACCCAGTAGATTGGTAGATAAAAGCCCATTTCCCCAGAGCCTACTGTTCCACTACACCTTTAACAAAAGAAGGACGAACTGTTGGTCTCACGTCGGACTTATATCAAATAATCATAAGCTCATAATTTGAGATGAGATGATGTATGGTGCGGTAATTCAAAGATAGCGGGTAGGTAAGATATCTACATCAATCCTTACATGAACAAAGCTTAGCATTACATTTTTTCTGATATGGAAATTTCAGCGCGTCATGGGTTTTTTAGTAATTTTTCTGATGCCCGTTTCTTAATGTTGGAGGAAGACCCCAACATTAACTAGTCAAGCCAAGTAGAACGATTATCATTCTGTTTGTCAACCGGGAGACTACCTCTTACGAAAATTCAAACGCTCTCACCGGGAATCGAACCTTATAATCTAACTACTGGTTCACGTATACCCAATACAAGATATCCGTTGTACAATTCCGTAACGGATAAAGCATTAGTCCCAGACTTTTAACCTAAGGGTAGCGTTTGCATTTTCTCTCCTAGATTTATAAACAAGAGTGGGACTCTTGTCTTTATCTGATAACAATCATATAACCATGTCAACGACAAATCTAGATTAATGGACCTGAACCACTAACCCATGGAAACAAATAGATGGTCTCGAACGGAATGCAAGCTATGAGCCCGTAGGACTTGTCTTTAAGGAGTAGATATATTTAAGCATCTTATGGTGGTTATTTTTCAAACGAAATTAAACTAGTTAGCAGGGTCATTATATTTAGAGAATTTCCTAAATCGTGATTCACTTACAGACATGTCACAGATAAAAGATATGTGAAGGGAAATCAAAAGGTTTGGTCATTTGCGGTTAAACAAGTGGAACTTGTTTTGTTTTTTTAAAACAGTTTGGTAAATGGAGACATTGTTCTTTTAAACAATATCTTCTTTTTCAACATTGCTTTAAGACGTGAGGAAGAGAAAGAACTTCAGAAACATAGAACAGAAGGTGCGGATAATAGGAGAAAGGTTATGCGAGTCCATGTCATCTAAACTCTAAAATGTCCAAACACACACTCTACTCTCGCACTCTACTACACACACAAAGCTAGTTGGCTTTTAGTCTGAATCCTGAAACTCGAAAAACCTGAAATTCTTTTGGAAAAGTCATCATTCCATTTCCTGGAGATTGAATTACAGAAAAAAAACGGAACAATGCCTCTCCTTCGTTCCCATCCAACACCCTTTGTTCTTCCAACGGAGATGTGCAAAGATTTTGATTGTGGTTTTGGGGGAGTGGTTCCAAATGACTATCGCATAGATTGCGTTCTGTGAAAAACAATATCGATTTCGTTGTTTAAACAACCCTCATCATTAAACAAAGCGTTATTTTCAATGTCTTGATTATAGAAAATTAATGAAAGTGAAAAGGGCTGCCCTCTATGCCTTTCAGTTCTCTAATGGCAAACTATAACGGACCTCTTTCATTTCACATGACAAAAATATACAATGGGCACAGACAAATTCAATAAGACCAAAGTGACAATATCGTATCTCTTAATGCAATCATTACAAATGGTTAATTCAAATTCAATTCGTTCAATTGTTAGAATATGCCGTTTTTGATATACGTATCGGCATCTTACATGTGCTATGTCTTAATCAGACTGTTATGAAAGGGGATCAGAGGTGAATAAAAGATCTAATTTTATGTTACTACGAAGAACTGTGAGGTCTCATACAGTAAAACTAAACTACACGTAACGACTGGTTCAAGTTTTGTCAAGCGTCATGGTACTCCGTAGGGTAGATGCAATAATTCCGAACATGAGGCATTTCGAGTATTTCGAAGGAAGTACACTTGTCGTCAAATGCTCTGCATATGTGATTTGTGGTTATTTGTAATTTCTATAGGACAACAAGGCTAGCATTTGGTATTTTACGAAAGGGCATAACTGAAAGCAACAGCAGATGCCAACAATAGCATCGAACACTTTGACATGATGTTGATGTCGGTTGCAATCTTTTGCAAGGCATCGTGACAAAAGAAATAATCGCTTTACCAAGACGTCGATTTCGACTTATCTAAATTAAATGAAATATCTGTCAAAAGATCGCATGAATAAATGTTTGATCTTTATGGTGTTGGGTGAAACCCATTATGACAAAATGATAAAATGCTAATGGTCGGAGTGGTTTCTAAAGGTGCCTGCGTCAGATACAACAAAAGGAGATTTATGAATTAACCCTTTACCATACGCACAATTTTCGACTGTCCCAAATTAGAAGACGTTGCAGACGTCATTTCAGAATATGATGAACTTGAAAAATAATCTTCTGATAGGGCCGAACACATTGTGGGAAAAGGATAAATTTCTCGTTAAGAGCAATTTCTCCTTTTCCCACATTGTTTTCCAGAGCGGTCTGCAATAAACTGGTCAAATGTCGTTATTGTTTGATAATGGATTAACCGACTATTTTCGAACTTTCTAACAGCGACCTATTTTCCCCTGTTACTCCAAGAATAACGCCATGCGTCGGTTTATTCTGCTACGAATAACGCAATTAACAAATCTTTTATTGAATGCAGTCCAGGCGGATAAGATGAATAATTCATAGCAGCTACCTAACACAAAACAGGACGCTACTAAATGCTTGGAAGGCCTTTGTATCGGTGGGTTAGTTCTAAGGGTGTCTTGATGATATTCTTTTTTTATGTCCATTTGAAATTTGGAAAGAAGCTCGGATTTTATTATTTGATGTGCATTTTCTAACGCACAAAAGACATTTTGACCATCCTTCCCTCAGCGCTTACTTCCGCTTCGTTACATCTAACACTGCCTTCACGTTAATAATGGGAATGAATTTAAGCCCATTTCCTTCCAAGAACAAATCATCCAAGAGTTTTACCGACTGTATTTTCTTCTTATAATTGGTTTATATTATAGTATCTTCATGATACCAACAGAAAATTAATCAAACAAAGATAAGATACGTTCACGAAAAAGAAAATATGTTTGAACCGATTCTTACAAAGAAAAACAAATTTTCGGTTCTCGTTTTTCATCGAAACGCTATTTTCCACGTGACTATTTCGCGTAGTTTTCTATATCGTCACATGATGTTTATGGTGGCAACCGCTTGCTTATCTAGTGAAACATGGCATTGATCTATGGAAAGGAATTTGGCGAGCCAGAATGATGAACACATTACCAAACAATAGCGACATTTGACTAGTTTGTTGCAGACGACTCCGGAAAACTTTGTGGGACAATGTTTTCTGCCCAATCAGAAGGTTATTTTTCAATTTCATCCTATTTTGTAATGTCGCCTGCAAACTCTTTCAATTGTGGGCAGTTAAAAAAAATGGCGTTTGGTAAAGGGTTAAGAAAACAATGAGAAAATCTTTCTTTTGTAACAATGGTCTCTACCTAATATGATACAGAAACGATATCTTTTCATGGTGTGTTGTGTCGTTTGTTGATGTTTTCAATTCGATAAATCTCAAATTTGCATCATTTGCTTTTGAGTAAGTTGAAGTTTTTAGAATCAAGTATTAAAGCACTACGGTATGTCATCACTTTTTTGCCTATATAAAAAGCGGGAAACATTGCGGAAAGAGAAACGCATAGAGTAGCCATGGAGTCATACAAATTGGTGTCCCAATCCCAGAATAACAAATTCATACGGGATATACTCGTTTATTCAAATATTTCCTTTTGGAAACAGACTCGAAAGCATCCCAAGAGTATGATCTTTAATTTGAAATATCGGTTTCACTGATAGTAAGAAAGGTTATTTAACCATCTACATGCATGTATCTATTTAAAATACAATTTTCAAATGAAGCCCGGTGGAAATGTGTCATTATTAAAAACACTAAGGGTATGCTTTGTGCTTCATTGAAATCGGCATAGCCAAAACATGTTCTTCGTAAAGAGTAATCGTCTTCGAAAACGTTAGACTAAACCCCAAATAGAAATCAATCAAAATCCTCCAAGAAGTTTTGTCCAAAGTCCATTTGAAGTAACAACATAATTGCACCCGCCGTTTACAAATGGTACCACACCATGAATTAATGATCTGTCAGCACGAATGCCTTTCGGGATTTCTGTGCATCTAAGGGAATAAATGAAAGCATATTCTCTTTCTATACTGGTTTTATATTGTGTCAACATTATTTCAGTTATGTTTCAATGCCAAGCTCATAATAATGGATGAAGCATCTAAACTCCACTGCCTATAAGGAAAGGTCAAGCCGGATTAAACCCTCGACAAACCGAGGGTCACTCGCGTAGACTTATTCCTATGAAAATCCGTGTGTCGCCAACGGGACTCTGTCCATTAAACTAACTTTTAGCTAATTGTTAACAGATGTAAAGAAACTTAGACCATAAAAATGTATTTCTTCAAAATTGCATAGCATTAGTATTGTTGGATGAGAAAAAAAATGAAACTCATGGCAAATAAAATAGGTTCTAACCAAATATTTAGAGCCTGTATTCAATGGATAAATATGTATCCTCGGCCAAGAGCGTCGTAACAATTTTGAAATCCACCGCAAAGCGTCTGTACAATCCTAAATATATTAAATGCCCAAAGGAGATTAATGCTATATCAAACTATATCATTCGGTAAACCTTTGGACAGATTCGAATAGTTATCACCAGAGAAAAACCATCAGCACAACTTAAATGTGAAAGTAAACCAGAAGTAACCCAGATAAACAAGTTTAATAAATCAGATTTCCTGATTCTTCACCTCTGACCTTGACATTTATACACACATTTTTGAACCGACCAATCAAAATTCGTTATTTTGAATATGTAAACAAACAGGTTGTTGATAAACATGATTGAATTCGAGACAACTATATTTCGAGCACAAAATAACTTATTTTAAATGAGTCTATTAAATTGGGTCTAAATGCATTTTTAAACTAATAATCATGACTTTTATGAACATAATAAAAGAACTCCATATATTTTTTCATTAATTTATTTGTACTCCTCTCCTTTGACGTGCCTTTAATACATTCGGAATAAACTTTGAGTTCAGTTCTTATTAATCGTTTCGATATCATACGCAATACAAAATTTAAAGTGTTTAAACGACATTTTATTTTGATTGAAAAATCATATTATGTGTGAACAAGCATCTTATAAGTTCACACAAAGTGTCGTAAATTTGCATTCGGTCGCTCATATAACACTTACCCAAACAATAACCACATTTGACCACTTTGTTGCAGACGACGTTAGAAAACATTGTGGGAAAAGGAGAAATTACTCGTAACCAGCAATTTTTTCCTTTCCCACAATGTGTTCTGCCCTATTAAAAGATTATTTTCCAATTTCATCACATTTTAAAAATGTCGTCTGCAAACTCTTTTAATTTGGGACAGTCAAAAATTTGTTGTTTGGGAAAGGGTTAAAATGAATAAAGGAACACAGACCTATTAGGTCTTGATATGTTTACTGTTTCTTGAAAGCTTATCAACGCTGCTCAATCGAATCGTTATAACAGTGATGATTATATAGCCTTTTTTTTCATAACAACTTTATCACAGTTTCCCTCATAGCATAGATATCCAATGGCAACTTTTGTGAACACGGCGTCCAAAGTTTTGATAAAGTTGGTATTTTAACCACATTCATAGCATTGTTAGAAGTCGATTCTTATACCATACGGCATTTGATAAATATGATAGAATGTCGATGTGGGTTGACTGCAAAATGAATATTTTTATGCGTATACTAAGATTCTGTCTCGGAAAGAACAATTTACATGTTGTGAATATTGAATGTCAGTAGTTCAGTTCTTCATGTATAATCCGTTCGTCCAAAGCGAAATTTATAGAAAATCATTATTTATAAGACAAACAGTGGTGGTTTTTCAGACAAGTCTTAACATGTTTTGTCATAATGTGTGTGGAATTCCGATGATTAGTTTAAACTGATTTATTTTTACTTTTGTAGTAACGGAATCTTGAAGCTTATCTAGTTCGCTCTAGATTCTGCTTCCTTGATACATAACTAGTACTTGCTCCGATTTGAAGGTAAGTCCCAGTATTTTCGCCTCGCTGCTTACGGGGATCGAACACAGGGCTCTCGGTAGCAGAAATCGACACTCTACCACCGCAAATCTGTCGCCAACAATCAAATGACAGAGGTAGGAGGGGGCAAACTTCCGGTTAGTAAGTTGGATCAATCCCATTGCTGTGGTACAGAATTGTTTATGAAAGCTTCAGGGGTGTCATGAATTTGGTAACGACTGTAATACACTGTCAAATATTGACCAAAGAAATAAAAGAATGATTGAGTTGTTTATGTTCTGCAAAGTGCAAAGACGTTTCTAACCTCTTGACCTGGCCGGCTGGTACGGTACAAACATGTATGCAAATTGCTAACTAATTGTTTTTCGCGCAGATAATATAGTTTTGTCCAGGATAACATGCAAATGAACCAACAGCTTAAAACCATACATGGACTTTCCTAATTACTACGACACGTCGACAACCTTTTAACTGCTTCTTTTTATTGCCCCCGATCTTAAGGGATGGAAATCAAAATCTCATTCCATCGATCTACTTTTTGCGTGAGAGTGTTGGATGTATCACTACGCACACCCGACATTTATTGATTCAGGCAATTCGGATTGGCTGTTTATTCTTTCGTTTTGTATTAGCGACCCTAGGTCAATTTGATTTTTCCCTACGCTAACAGATATATGTACGTGATTTATTTAGCAGTTTTGGAAGTAAAAACGTTGTTTGTGGTTTAACATTTAATATTAGTCGCAAGAATGTGTACCGCTTCCGGTTTATATTTTATGTTTGCACCAACGTTCTTCAGCTGCCTTTTTGGATGTATTACTACACATGATCGCGTTATACTGGTCCAAATGTTATCGGGCCTGATCACAAAGGGTTGCAGCCATTACTGACGGTGTATCAAGAGGCGTTTGTACGTGCTGAAGGCACGAACAGGTTCATTTAGAGCGCTTGAGAGGAACGACACATACTGATTTGCAACGCGTTGACGACTCATTGATCTGTAACTTACTTTATAACGGCGACCTCTATCCTTCGCTTAGTAACACCGATTGTATATTCTGTCTTTGTAATCGGGGTAAAAAGAAGACCATGGCCAGAGGGGAAAGATAGTAGAATGACAATGAGAGGGAGATAACGAGATAGAGAAAGAGGATAGAAAGATAGAAAGAGAAAAGGATAGAAAGATAGAAAGATAGAAAGAGAAAAGGATAGAAAGATAGAAAGATAGAAAGAGAAAAGGATAGAAAGATAGAAAGAGAAAAGGATAGAAAGATAGAAAGAGAAAAGGATAGAAAGATAGAAAGAGAAAGGGATAGAAAGATAGAAAGAGAGAGAGAGAAAGATAGAAAGAGAGAGAGAGAGAAAGAAGAGAGAGAAAGAGAAAGAGAAAGAGAGATAGAGAGAGACTATGTTGGCGTTGCTTGTTCATTATTTACCCCCTGTTAGATGGTGAGTAATGATAAAGGGTCAAAGCGTTGAAGTACATCTAAGGCGTTTCGACAATGTTCAAATTCGTTGGCAAATTGGACAGTATAGGTTCGGTGTAATGGTATTTAGTTACACTTGGCTCATTTCACGTGTTCACATGCGTGTGATCTCATGACTACATCGAGTGATAAGGGTAGGGCTATTATCAAGTCATTTGCAGAAATGAAGGAAATCGGTCAGAATTTACCGGCAAAAGGTCATGAACTGATTTACGTATAGGTCTATCCTCATTCACTTAACGTGAATTTTAATGATATAGAGACTTTCATTGGCATTCATATACTTATGAAAGGTTTTACGTCGCGTCAACATTTTTTCAGTTATGTTGCGATGTCTGACTCTCAATAATTGAGGAAGACCCCATACTCAACTGCCCATATGGGGCTGGTCATGCCAGGCGGAATCATTGTCATTGTGTAAGTTAGTCGGGACGCTGTCTCTTTTTAAATTAATTCCAAATGCCGTCATCGGGATTTGAGCCTATGCAGGGACGTTCGATTAAAAGTTCTGTTCTTTAACCACTAGGCCACGGAGGCCCCCGCTGGTACATGTCATCACACTAAAGCACCAACTGCAGACATAAGCATATAAACATAGGAACCTTACACATTGTTGAAGCATGAGGTAGAGTATACTCGGAAATTGCTTTGATTTGAAACAGATTAATACATTGTGTTTAAGGTTCGAAAAGCGATTGATCATTAAACAGACATATCGTAACGTACACAGTGAGACTAGACGGAAGCGAGGACCTTTTGATTTTCATCTTCAAACACAGCTCATCAAAAGCACAGTGCAATCTGGGCACGTCGGGTTATATTAAATGTTTTTTCCAACCAAAGGACACTTATTCAATTAGGGAGTATAGCCTAATTGTTCGTGCTTTAAGTCAATTAGACTATATCTTTGGGATAAAAGAGGTCAATATTTAGGTGCATTTGGTAATTCTGGTCTCGTTTGCCCATGAAATACCGGGAACGATGCCATTTCGTCAACATGAAATGAAACAAGAACCGGATTTTCTTTTCGATTGCGATTTACCCCAATCCTTCGTACCGGATTGCATGATCAGCCGAAGGTGAAAACGTTGGAAGACGGTTATATAATAAACAATATAGAACTAAACCGTAACCTTTCTTTTCAGACATTTGGTCGTTACCTTTAAGTTAGAAACAGAGTTTGCTCGTTACTAGCAATTTTACCTGTTGTCACAGTCGTTTTCATATTATTCGACTAAAACAAACATGAACAATTACAACTAATCATTTTGGGTAAACCTTCAATATTATTTTCATTAGCGTTGATCGTGTAATTCATAATTGCGTTTTAACCTTATTCCATGGTGACGCATACATAAACATTATTACGAAAGAAATCGCAATGCACTGATATTTCTGGCATAGAAATTGAATTCTAAGAAATTAGAGAGCATTATCGGGGGAGAGGGAAATCGTGACTATCCTTACAACACCTGTGTTAATTGTTAATGTATTTTTCCTTCGCGTCCTTTTCCAATTACAAGGAATTGAAACCTGTGACTGGTTCGGATTGAAAGTACCAGCACCAGACGAAAGAACAAACACATTGCTTTATGATGCTGGGTAAAACTATTTTGACAGAGTGATGGATTATTTACTACAATCGATGTGTATCCATAATGTTTTCTGCAGGTAGAAGTTTGCAGCGGATAAGGAAACGCAAGACCGTCAGTAGTAAATATTAAACGATATGAAAATCTCAAAAGGTTATGCCTAAAACAGAGGAGTATCTCCTAAAATAAATCAGACAAAACACCCAAACGAAAAAAATCCAATTAAATTAAAAATATAAACAAATTTTTAACCTCAAGCGTATGTTCCCATTTTTTTATATATGACACACATATGAATAAGGAGTTTTGTGTATCTAAATCGGATCTTTATCATCAACAGGATATTGAAATGTCCGTAAAACAATACCTCCCATAAAGAAAAACTTGATACCTAACGAGACACTCTGACTTCAAGTCGAAGGATTCATGTATGTGTTCTTCTTCCTTCATTTACCATGGTAGAAACAATTCCGGTATTGTATGTGTCTAAAGAAGATGACCTTACTTTGATAACACACAATGTGCTTAGTTTATGAGGAATGCTTCATTTTGATTTGCTAAGAAACTGAGTTCATAGCTCCAAGAACCATAAAATATTACTCCGCATGAACTAATTTTGACTGAAAAATGAGGCAAAACAAAGAATCTTTATTTTCGATTGTATGGGAAAGTTGTTTAATCATTATATTCTTTATAACTTTGTTCACTGCTACAGGATGAAATGATTTCCTTTTGCTATTATTCATGGAGGTATGATCTCAAAAAACTAAATCAATCATTTCTTTGAAACCGCTTGTCGATCTCAGTAATAAGGCTTTCTGAGTCCAGACCTCTATCGAAGAAAGAAAAAGAGATTTAGCTTTATTCTCTAAAAGTAGACGAAGAAATAAGACCAATCTCCCTTTTCAGAGCATTGGTATATCTTAGAAGATAGATATCATTCTTAAAGCACCTGCTCGTATCACAAGCAACATGTCCTCCCCTCGTTAACCATGTTACAAAACAATTCCGGGATAGAATTTTTCCAAAGCCAATGACCTTCTAAAAGAAACCAACATAATCACTGTATCAATTCCTTAGTTTCAACACATATGTCTATCATAGTAGACCCTATCCTTTCAACTCTTTTAGCATGTACACATATTTCAAGCGGGTATTCTTTCCTTTCTTAACCATGCTTTTTTCTTTAAACAAAAGGTGGTTTATTATACAGCAACAGCTTAGAAAACGGTTTATTGAATTATTCACAGGTTAAAATACGTTAGGCATACGAAAAAATGAAACATTGCAAGGAGCGAACCATAGTAAATAAAAAAATGTGCAATGAGTAAATTAATATTTCAGTGACTCAAGAAATCCACATTTCATAGTCCAATCTGTTTATGAAAAATATTAAAGACAGTCTGACAAACCTCATGAAGAGTGTCAACATAAAACTAATCAGCACAGAATTCTTTGAAGAGCAATATAATTGAGTTACATATGTTTGGATGTAAATTATGTATTGCACGGGACGCATTCAGCGGGCTCTCGCCAGAAGCCGGAATCTGCAACACTAATTGCACTTCAAATCGGCCAACAAAATTAAACGCATTTTCTTCGAAAAACAAGGTCACATAATGCCCTTGCAGACCTTATTATGTTTGGGTAAAACAAATGAAATCCTTTCGTGTAAACTTCCCCTATATCGTCGAGAAAATAAATGAGATGTGCCTCTATAACTGCGTCAATATCGCTAAGTGAGTTTATAAAATGTCTTAACCCATTACCAAACATATGGGAAAGTAGAAAATTTGGCGTTTGGTAGAGGTTTAAAATGACTATTCCACTCATTGAGATTTCAAATTGTTAAAATAAATTGTCTTCTTCCTCTTCTTCCGATAAACATTTACGACGATTTCTATTTCTAGAGCTTCCCAGATCCGTTACATATCGTTCGTAAACGATGAAGACCATTTGCATTGCAGTCAATGCAAACCTTTCAAACATATTTATTTCGCAAACAAAGAGCTAAACATAAAATAGCAGGCGCTATTTAAGATACCGTCATCCAGTTGGTCTTAGGAAAAGTGTAACTGCTTTTGTAACATGACGTGTGCGCAGGATGGAATTCCTGCGTTTATTTATAAAATGGCTTTCCCAAAACTGAATGAATTATACGGTTAAAAGACTCCGTATATTTCCAATACATAGACCTATACGAAAACGAAAGTATATTAGGTAAAACGAAAAAAACTATAGCATTACCATGCACAAACTAGCTGAACAAAAAACTACTGCAGGCTGGTGAAGAGTTACATCACAAATTGCCTTCTCGCATTTCCAATAGATATGCAATTACGATAGATCTTATTGGAAATCATTTACCTCTCCATATTACAAAGACGTCATGTGACGTCTTAGGGCAGACGAAATATCGATCTACATGAAATGGAGGCATTCTAACGGTTAGATTTTGCTATCTAATGCAATATTTTCTAAACATTACGTATTATGGTTTTGTTTTAAACTTACTTATTCTTATCTTTATTTACTTATTTTTATTGTAAATCAAGTTCTAAAATCTTCGATATATCGCTCTAGGTTCCGCTTCTTGGTCGAATAACCACAAGTCGCGTTGATTTATGTGTTATTTTCGGCGTTTTGAACTCGCCTCTGGCGAGGATCAAACCCGGGACCCTCGATATCAGAAGGAAATGCTCTACCTCTGTACCACTGTCACCAACTTATTATGACTCATTAATGAATCTCGGTTAAGCCAATCTGCAATCATCGAGTTTCAAATACAAATGTCAAATGCGATATCTAAACAGTAATCTGATTCGATTAAGGAAACAAAACTATATAAAAACTTAAAATTTAACTTGTACGTACGAGTACCTACCAAAAATGATTTAAATGCTGTTCAACACTACCATATATATTTCACGGCTTAACTATTAACCTAAATGTGTTATGTGCTATTAGCCTGGACATTTATCACAGAATGTGTAGCTCTACATTTATATACGAGGTGCATTTCTCAGGTCACGTAAATACCCGATCAGATACGATTACGCTTAAGCATGAGTTAACCTTTTCCCAAAAAATAAATGACATTTGACCACTTTGTTGCAGACGACTTCACAAAACACTGTGGGAAAAATAAAAATTGCTCGTCACGAGCAATTTTTCCTTTTCCCACAATGTTTTCTGCTCTTTTGTGAAGAATATTTTTCAATTTCATCACATTTTGAAATGTCGTCTGCAAACTCTTTCAATTTGGGACAGTCAAAAACTTTTCGTTTTGGAAAGGGTTAAAAAACCATTCCTTGGACCAAAAAGAGTTATCAAAGGTTGATACCTTAGGGGAATGTTTTCAAAGAAAAAGGAGTCGCCAATAACATACTGTCCACTGTTGCAATACTGTGTGATGTGGTTCCTTAATGGTTCAATAAACCAGATGCATGCGACAGATAATTGTGCTAATTGGCTTGTTCAAGCGGCTCTAATTTGCGCGATCAAGCCAAGCTTTTAGTGTTGTCAGTTTGGTGAAATCATACGCCATTAGGAAAGAAAAAGAAGCAATTTTCGAAGACGTTTATAGATTCCTCTACTTTTATAATTCCGCATTTGTCTGTAGATTTGTGCTTCATTTACGTGTAAGGAAATAAGAAAGTGTCTGTCTAGAGAAGAATTTAACTATTTATAGGGTTAAGAGATGTTTCCACAGCATTTCAGTTATGTTACGGCTTTTCTTGTGTTTTGACGATCTAATTGACTTAAGTCCTACAATGCTTTGATTCAAAATTTGAAAGAATGCATTGTATCACTACTTTCATACTCATATTGAAGTATTTCGCTAATCATTTCTTTAATATTAAGTTCAAAATCAATATAAGGTTATATCTTGGACAAGTGACACACATCCATGTCAAAAGGGGTTGACAAGAATGAAACATATCTAGCGCCTTTCAATGTAAGAAAAAGCTTCTGTAAGACAAAGAGAAAGTACGCATTTCCGTTTAAATAGAAAGCGTCAACAAGACATAGTGCATATTTCCATGTAAGGAGAACATATCCCCAATTAAGCCGTTCTAAGTAAAATGTAGTAAGCGTCTACAAGAATAAGACGTGCTGCACCTTTCTTAGGGGGAAAGCGTCAACAAGAAAATACCAAAGTAAGCCGTTCCAAGTAAACATACATCGTCAACAAGAACAAGAGGAAGTGCGCCTTTCCGATGCACGACGCCTTGGTAGTTCCATTAGCGCAAAATCAACGCCACCATTCATTCAAGAACGCACTCGATCGACCCTTATTGTCACCATGGTGACGATTTGTAACGCCATTTGGCGGCCTTGGAGCGTTCGATGACAATCGGTTTATGAACGGAGGCGATTTAGCGCGCACTTGGTTCACCGAATGTCGTCGGGTCAGACGTCTCTTGCAAGCCTGTGTGTCAAACCGACTTCCGTCAACAAAGGCAAACTAAACACAGTACACCATGCCTTTCGACTTGTTATTAAGTGGCAACGATAATTGTGACACGTAAGGTGCCGTCGGACCTGTTAGAGATGCATTTAGTATAAGGGGTCAACTGTTTTGCACCAGGCCTTATATTGATCTCAAACAAACAATTACGAATGCTTCATTCAAAGTGGCGTTTAGCCAGCAGTTCGAAACAAACACGGATGTTGCGTAACGTTTCACTCAAGATTAATGAGTCTGTTCTCCGCTCTTGGAGTTCATCATATTGATCCAATTTGAATGCATTTTTCGTTAACTATCAAAGGAGTGTGATGTTCTCTTAATACACAATATTCATTGTCATGAATCACAATCTTGTTAATTAAAAGAAGTATAGACTACTTTACGATAGATGACTCATTTATTGTAATACCATGTAATCGTCCAATGAGTGTTAGGATAGAATCCCAATAATCCGCAATTTCGTAACTCCTATTTTTCTTCGGAATACTCCGATCGTTTTCGGTATACATCGGTCTGGGCCGGAACTATTCGGGTTTATGTGAATAGTTCCGGTATCGGCTTATATAAACTGAGACCAATCGCAAGAATCCGACTAATGAAAGGGTTTAAAAATGGCGAATTATGTAGACTCAACTTAACAGTTCATTCTTAAACGTTTCAATCGATTTATTCATCCATATACTATTTATTGTTTGCTATAGATATCAAGACTGATGTCAATCCGTTTCAATCGATTAATTAAGCCAAGTATTCTTTATTACTTGCTATTGGAATCTAGATTAAAGTTGATGCCGTGCTTTAAGTACAAACTAATTATAACATATAAGTTAATGATGAAAACACCTGCTGCTAGTGAGAATGTTTGCTATGGCTTATACCAAGCAAAAACGTAGAGTTCAACGGGGACCTTTGCTGACGTGAAATGACCCCATTCACCACAAGCGAATAGGACTTTTTGTATGATGTTTAACGCAATATCAACACTTTTTTAGTTATGGAACGACTTTTCTGGATCAACGAGTTCTAGGCTTGGGCCCTGAAGTGACTCGCCAAAGGTCTCTCCCACGAAACCAAAAGTGTTGTTGGCGTCCGAACCTAGGGCAGCCGAGTTCTAAGTTCGCCACTTTTACCACTTACCCATACAGGACCCTTAAATGAATCGAATAATAGAGAAAGTGGACAAGATTCGTCAATCACTCATGATAGAGATATTAGTGAGGAACGACTAGATAGCTATCACATACTATTACATATGAAAGAAGAATAATTAAATCTCAAGGAAATGGGATGATGACTTTTCCAAAAGAATTTCAGGGTTTTTCGAGTTTCAGAATTCAGACTAAAAGCCAACTAGATTTGTGTGTGTGTGTAGTAGAGTGCGAGAATAGAGTGTACGAACGAGAAACAACTAGATTGCTATTACATGTAAGCGAGAAACAACTAGGAAGCTTTTACATATGAACGAGAAACAACTAGAATGCTTTTACATATGAACGAGAAACAACTAGAAAGCTTTTCCATATGAACAAGAAACAACTAGAAAGTTTTTACATATGAACGAGAAACAACTAGAAAGTTTTTATATATGAACGAGAAACAACTAGAAAGCTTTTCCATATGAACGAGAAACAACTAGAAAGCTTTTACATATGAACAAGAAACAACTAGAAAGCTTTTACATATGAACGAGAAACAACTAGAAAGTTTTTACATATGAACGAGAAACAACTAGAAAGCTTTTCCATATGAACGAGAAACAACTAGAAAGCTTTTACATATGAACGAGAAACAACTAGAAAGTTTTTACATATGAACGAGAAACAACTAGAAAGTTTTTCCATATGAACGAGAAACAACTAGAAAGCTTTTCCATATGAACGAGAAACAACTAGAAAGCTTTTACATATGAACGAGAAACAACTAGAAAGCTTTTACATATGAACGAGAAACAACTAGAAAGCTTTTACATATGAACGAGAAACAACTAGAAAGCTTTTACATATGAACGAGAAACAACTAGAAAGTTTTTACATATGGACGAGAAACAACAAGATAGCTATTAGAATGACCGAGAAACAACTTGATATATATTACATATGAGCGAGAAATAAATAGATGCCTTTAACATACAATGTATTAGTGATAGCCAACTAGATGTCTTTAACATATTAGCGATAAAAACTAGATGGATTTTTTTACATATGAGCGAAGAACAACTAGATAGTTAGAACATATGAGCAAGATACAACTAGATATCCGTCTCCTATGAGCAATGGATTTATAAATGGTTAAAACTAAAACGAGGAACAACAAGATAGCTATTACATTCCGCATTCACAGCATGTGATCACGTGTTGTCAGTAACCGAACAGAGCGTCTATGTCTAACACGAGGAACCTTTGGTGCGTTCAAGGAACAAATTGCACGCAGGCACTCGACTACTGGTGTCAAGGCTCTCAAACACTTGACATTGCAAGTCGGGATACTACAACGTAGTATTCGAGTGCTTTCATGCGCTTTGTCTTTCTACCCCAACGTTGATACGTTGTTCTGTCCTATTTGACAATTCCAAAAGGATGCGTTGAAGAAAGATATGTAAGACAACGTGAAATGATAGGAAAGGTAGAAGAATGGGTTAGCTTAAGAAGTCATCCGTTTTCGAAGGTGCGATATCATTGACTGTGGCCATCCAACTACCACTTTATGGTTTTCTAACACATCTCAGGTCCCCCTCAGCAAACGTGTAAACAGGGTTTTGTCAGTAATGTCACCACACTCACTGATCAACGCGTACATCCACCGGAAATTAATCCAACAGTAAACACACAAACAGCGCGGCTTCTCACTTCCGGTTTATAACATCAGCCATGGGGGTTTTCAAATGGTGACGATTTGTGCTGGGTTAATGGCAAATCGACAGTGTTCAACATATAAGGTCGTATCGCATTCATTTAGATGAAGTTTGTGTGATCTCATGGCCTTTTTCCTAACGTTAGGTAGAGGCCTAGGCCTGTTAGTTTCGATGGAATTGTCGGTGAAATTGCTGAATTGGTAAAGCAAAAAAGGAAAGCTGGTGTGACAAACTTTCCTTGAAAAACTGAAATTGGGAAGGTGCATTTTATGGGCCTCTGTTATATAACCGGAAAAGTCCCAGACCTTGTTGTTAAAAAGTTTTTAGTGTAAAATCAAAGCAATGGCTTGTATATTAGAATATATGGGTTTGTAGTATCGTTGTGAAAAACACCAATGTCGTAATGTCTTTCATTCAGTTTATTTGGTTAAGTTTTATTGTGTTAACATCGTGTCAGAAATCTTTTTAATTATAGATTGATACCCAGCTCATTGATAAGGGCCTTTTTCGTTTGATATTACAGGTGTTGATAAAAGGCACATTCCCAAGTGGCCGTCCTTCGACTGCGATTTCCCTATCGAGGGTTAAACGTAACACCGTTATACAGCATAGGTTACAGTGCAACATATACCGACAGAACCGGAATGTTAATGGTCAACCCATGCGGGGGACAGGATAAGCCTATCATTGGCAAAAGTAGGTGGGAAAAAAGCAAAAATACCTGAGCACAGCCATCTTGTTCGGACATAAGATCGTTAACATTGGTCACGTGACTCCCTCGTCTGTAGCTTGCACATATTATGAAAACTATTGTATGTTTTTGTGTTTAAAAAAAAGAATTGTGCGCTACAATGCACAAATCCTTCGTACGTCAATTACTATTGCAGTTATTCGTTCTAAATCAGAACCTTACCATTTTGAAATCGTATACAATTAAATTGGTTCGGTATGTTTTTGTCATATTATTGATTTAAACTGAATAAAGGCTATCTTATTGTGGTGTTTCAATTACACCTGGGATTGAACAGTCAGTGTGCAACAACAACTGTAAGGATAGTTTCCGCATCATTAAGTTGTCATACGAAATACCGTTACAAAAGAAAATATACTCTTTGTGGGATAATTTTCCCTTTACAAAGTAGTTCTGAAGTTTAATGTTCGCGTTTCAAAGTTGTTCGTGGGGTTCTTATTGTCGCTTTTCTTCCAGGATGCTAAGAAGTCTAGCGCAAGTTTCTTGATTAAGAGGACAAGGACTCATTACATTCAGGAGTAACATACTTTAGATTTAACATTTTCTATCGCATAAATGATATTTTCCAAATGGATTGGGACGGATTCTTAAGGCTTATTGACTTTTCTGAAATACTTCTAAAATAACTTCATTTATGGAGGACACAATTTAAAACTGTTTTAGTTCATTTTCTTCTAATTAAGTCAGATGATAATCAAGGCACCAATGATTGAATTAAAATTTCATCTTATTAGACGACATGCACAATTCACAACTTTTTGTTAACCGCCATCCCACAATACACTGTTGTCATTCGTTACCGTCAATAATATTATTAGATTAATGCCCTGTGATAATTCCCTGTCTCTAGAACGAGGTAAATGGAACTTAAAGTTTTGGAAAAGAGGCCAGCCTATGGAAATGAGAAAGTTGGCTGTTTAAGACAGGTTGGCTGCTTAACATAACTTCATGTACACTATATGGGACTTTCTGTAGTGGTTGTTTAATGCAGGTTGGCTGCTTCAAAGAATGGCTGCTCAACACAAATTGGACTGTATTCTTTTTAAAGAAAAATACTGCATTCGTCACCTTAAGACAAAGGCAATCTGCCACAGGACATTGTTTTTAAGGTATTCCAATTGTCCGCGGGGAACCAGAGAAAATTACACGGCGTCAAGAAGACAGGATGGTTTCCCGCCAATAGAAAGATGTTTTTATAACGGCAATCATGAAATATTCATAACGGCCCAGGGGGGGTTGCGCTTGAATTAATATAATTACGGGTCCTGTCAAAAAACCTGTGGTTGGGCCTGTCGTCATAGTTTTGTTGGGCCATGGAGAAAATTGTTTTCTGCTGATTAGATAGACATTGTCTTTTCTTGTGCGTTGAACAGTCGTTGATAGTGTGTTGACTTTGGCTTCTGGGCATTGTGTCTTTTCTATCGGTGAAACACCCGAATTGTCATATTGTTTTCGTTCGGAATGTGAATGTGCAGCATTTTGGTTAGGTCTGGTCGATTTTGTGACTCTTTTCTTGTTAAAGAAAGCAGTGATCGAGGGAAAATTCCGTTCTTATACATGAATACAATAAACACTTTAAGATGGTCTAGTGTCTGGATCAATGAAAGATGCATCTGGAGTGTGCATGTATATTTTGTTGTTTTATTTAGATATGGGTTTTAAATCGCTTAAACATAATATCAGTAATATTGCGTTGTCTGGTTCAAATGATGATGAAGGACCCAAATATGAACTGTCTTAAAGGGATGGGCTGGTCAATCCGGGAAGACCAACCGGCATTATGTTAGTCAACCCGGAGACCACTTCTAATGAAATATTCAATGCCCTCATCGGGATTTGTACACATGTGCAGCCAAGTAGTTTTTAACTCTGTAATATAAACATAAGGCCGCAGGAGCATCTCCTGCCCCATCTGAAGTTGACGGATTATATCTATAGTCTGCTCCCGATTTGTTCTTCTACGATTATCCAAATAGAAAGCAACAACAGACGGTGTTACCATTGTACAAATGTTTATATGAAAGAGAACGTCGCTAGAGGTTTAGACAAAAATCCTTGCCATTAGTAACTGTTCTGGCAATTAAGAAACCGTTAGAATAATAAAACAATTTCGCAATGAAATTTGAAAAGTTCATATTACATTAAATAGATAGATAGATGCTTGATAAATTATATTATGCTTGATAAATACACTTTACAAGTTTTTCGTTATATCATACACATGTACTACATAATATACTTTCACATGATCATGTCATGGACAAAAGTTTCTGTTAAACCATTGTTTTACCAAATAAAAGAGAATAAATCTAATAAAAGTAATAGGAACTAACACATATTGCGTACAGAACGAGCAAACGGATCATATTGTCAGTGTCCGAAATGTGAATCGCTACGAATGCGTTTCGTGCCTATTGCCCCTTGAACGAGGGGGTTCAATGCAATTTATCAAATCACGAATGCAAAACACATGCGAAATTAAGGTTTCAATCAAAGTGGCTTTTCCTAATGCATAGCATGACTGCACGGCATTTAATGTGGTGTCATCATCGCAAATTTTATAAAATTACGCTAATAATTTACATACTTACGCCGTTTCTAATTTACGAACTTGATGTGGCGTTACAACACCACACGTAGCTCGTAGTTTAGAAAAAAAAGTTGGCGTTCACTTTTTATGTTGAATTGTTACAAAAGTGATTATAACAACGCCGTGTGGCAATGGATGACGTACCATAGTTCTATATTCATTCAATGCTGTATAGGGTAGACTTTCAAGTCAATGTGTCTATTAGATATTCTTGATGTACTCAGATTATATAGACGAATATTGAAAAGAAAAGTCACGAAGGAGTAAACCTCTCTAATATGAGATTTTCAAGTTACCTAGTAATAAAGAATGACAGGCAGTAAATAACAAAGAACATATAAAGGTAGAATACGAATAAGCCATCATTTTGAATAATTTCTCCCGTCGGGTTACTTCGGTCGTTTTCGGTATACTTCGATCGGGGTCGGAACTATTCCGTTGAATGAGAACAGTTTTGGTTCCAACCGATGTTTGCCGATAACGACCGAAGTACTCCGACAAGAGAATGAGTTTCAAAATGGAGGATTAGGTGTATTCTTCCATAAGATAATGCGATAATGTAAACCACAAAACAAACGATTACTCAATGGAATATGTATCTCTATCGAAACCCCAGTACAGAGTCCATTCTTCTCTTTGAAGCTATTGCAAATGAAATTACCAATAGATGCACGACTCATTTGCATATTTCGGAAACCATCGAGATAGTATCGGGGGTTGTTCCCTTAATCGCAATGGCAATTAGCAATGAAATCGATGTTTTGTACCAGCGAGATAATGGAACAGCTGTTTGCTGTCCGAAAATAACATCTTTAAGGGTCGTATAATATTTGATTGCAATCTTAAAGCAGGTCATAAAAGTCAAATCATCAATTCTGCTTAAGAAAAAACAAGCCTTGTATTTGCGTTGTTAAGTAGAACAGATTTGGATCCACTCCCTTGTACAGGATACGGTGATTTGGTTCGAATCTCAAAGAAGGTCATATAAGACAAGTCTTCGAATTTGTATTAATATACAAGCCCCAGTAGCTGCATTGTTTGGTGTAGATATGGATTTATTCCAATTTAAAGTTGAATGGTTACAGATAAGAAAGTCAAACTAAAATGTTGATGAAACATTACAGAATATGTACTGTTGTAGAATTGCATTTGACATTTTGAATTGAAAGGGAAAGTACAACAAAATTGGTCTTGTATAAACTAATATGGCGGTTTCTTTATAATGTCAGAGGCTGTTTTCTTTGACAAGTCCGATAAGTTTGGACTTGAAAATACGGGGTAAAATATATTCGGAATTACTCGGTGAATATCGTAATAGTCCGGAGATTTCCGGTTATTCATGGTATTCATGAGAATTTTTGTTATAACCTTTATATTCCTGGAACCGATGTCATGCTTATACAAACATGTTAGATCCAGGCCAGCCGCCAAGTAATTAGCGACCGGCCTGTGAACTAACATGTTTGATACCCCGAGTATCTTTTCTCGTCAAACTCGAGCAGATATTTAAGGTTTCACAGGGAAAAAATGCAGACGACAGAAAAATCTATTTAGAGAATTACCCAGCATTCTTAGGGTCAAGCACTAGTTCTTCCTTTAATAATAAACGACTCAAAAACAACATAATTTGTCATTATTCATACCGGCTCCATGTTGATAATGGACTCTGGATAGTCTCAGAGGGTGACAATCGCAAAAAATACGGGGGTTCTTAACCCCTTACCAAACAATAACGACATGTGACGAGTTTATTGCAGACGACTTATCGTAACGAGCAATTTCTCCTTTTCCCACAATGTTTTCTACCTTATGAGAAGATTATTTTTAAATTCCATCACATTTTGAAGTGTCGTCTGCAAACGCTTTCAATTTGGGACAGTTGAACATTTTGTTTAGAGGTTAATGGGTTAAGATATTCGAGAGCACTTGTCCATCTAGACTTCCCCCTATATATGTGTACAGATTATTTCACATTCTATCTTATGCACCCATTAACCGACTCAAGCTACAAGTGTGAGAAAAAAAGAAATTCCTCAACTTGACCAATCTCTTCTTTCTGTCTGAACGGCTTCTACTAAATTACACCAAGGATGAATTACACCAAGGATGAATTAATGTGACTGTTATTTTTAAGAAAGATAAATGTTTTAATTCTGTTGGTAACTTATACAAAAGTACCTTGTTATATACACATGAAATGTTTTTAAGTATCTGCTTCGGTTGCTTTGAATTTGGTGTTGTAAGAACATACAATGAGTGCCAATTTATTAAATGTACCGTTGCACTTTGTAAATCACACTTTGTGTCGAATCAACTTTACAGGCATTTGTTAAAAGAGAAAATTGTGTATATATGTGTACATTCTCGTAACGTCACAGTAGGTGCTTTATTGATGGGTCTGCCTTAAATGTGAATTTGCGTCACTGTCGAAAATGTTCAAGTGTCTGCTGCAATTAATTCAGTAAAGCCAAATGTTTAGAAAGAGACATAGCATATGAATGTATCACATGAGTTTATATATGCATAACATCTGTCAGTCAAAAAGGCTTAACCCTTTCCTAAACAATAACGACATTTTACTACTTTGTTGCAGACGACTTTAGAAACATTGTGAGAAATGGAGAAATGGCTCGTAAAGAGCATTCTTTCCTTTTCCCACAATGTTTTCTGCCCTACCAGAAGATTATTGTCCAATTCCATCACATTTTAAAATGTCGTCTGCCAACTCTTTCAATATGGGACAGTCAAATTTGTTGTTTGGGAAAGGGTTTAACAGAAAGTGGGTTTTTGTATAGAGAATACAGTTCCCACCATCCTGCAATAGTTGCACTTGTCAAATCGATCGTAAATACTCGGGAATGTCCGTAACATTAGAAATACGCCTTTTATTTGATAAACTCGAGTGTTCTGAGTGTTGCCTAATTTGAATCATCATTATTATCGGTACATCCATAAAGCAATGAGCAAAGACTGTTTATGGTTCTCAGAATTAATTAAAACCTCGTAAACATGTCGTTATGGGTAATTTCCTGTTATACTACCGTGGTTATTTTATTCGATTAGTAACTGTACTTTTAATTGACTTTTAATGGATAATCTCCCCTGAAGTGGGGGTAATTAGATAGATCCGTGCGAGAGGCTTCTGATTTGGCAGGTGACCTTTAACAAAAATCTTGTAGGGCATCGCTAAGTCATTAAACTGTTTGTTCACAGATGCGATGGAATTATCTATAATCGTAGTTTCTTTAAAAGAAAATATACAACAGTTGTACTGTTGTATGCTGTGCACTGACGTTGGTCAAAAGGCTTGATTCGAAAAGAAAGTGAGACAAGTTCATCCAATATCTAAGTTGTGTTCTGCAAACGATAGTACATTGTATACATGGCATGAAATTTCTTATGTTTTAAGAATGCGTAATATGCCGAGAGCTTCATTTGATTTTTTTTCACATGACAAGTACAAATGTTTAGATTGTCAGTTTTATATTTCTTCATATTTCATCTCTTATAGGATGGTTTAAACAGGACTGACTGTATATTTACATACATAGTTCGTCCATCGTCTACCTTGTCATTTTAAGGTTTAATACCCATAATCTGCCGTTTTAAAACATTTTCATTTGTAGGCTTCCCTCAGTCGCTCTCGGAATAAACCAATCGGGGCTGGAACAATTCATATTGAACCGAAATGACTGGTTTATACCGAGAACCAAAGTAATTCGATGAAAGAAAATGTTTTAGAATGGCGGATTATGGGTTTTCTACCTTAATGCAGAAAGGAACCTATCACAAAACCTGTTACCGAATTAAAACAAGACACAAAACAAGTGCACCACTTCAAATCGAAGTGTTACCGAAGAACATGGCACTTAGAAAAAAGTGAAAAACAAGCATGCCTCTTCGAAGCGAATGTGGTTCAGCTTGAAAAGAAATGAAAAAGAAGAAAAAAAAGAAAAACAGATGAAGATGTATAAAAAATCTACTTGTATTTTATTGAGGAAAAATATGCGCAATGATACCGGAAGTATACACACCTACTCAGTGTTTGCTTTTCATTTCTTAAGACCCTGGGAAATATCGTGAGCGGCAACAAGCTCGAAATGTTTTGAAAACACCACATATACACTTTCTTGAAGCATTTCCAATTCATATTCGAGTTAGCATATAGTTAGTATTCTCGGTACATTCTGAAAGGTATTAACACTTATGTTGGCAGGCAAGCAATATTTTTCTAGCACCAAAGGGTAGAAATAAGTATGAAGACCATATGTGATTAATACGCATGTATGAAATATCGATCTCAAAATGCAATGGTTTGATCCATATTCAAACACTAACGACATTTGACTTTTGTAGCAAAATACTCTGGAAAACATGGTGGGAAAAGGAGGAATTGCTCTTAACGAGCATTTTCTCCTTTTCCCACAATGTTTTCTGCACTTAAGATTATTTTTCTAATTAATCACATCTTAAAATGTCGTCTGCAAACTCTTTCAATTAGGGACAGTTGAAAATAAGGCATTTGTTAAAGGGCTAAATTGGAAGTACATACATGTGGTGAAGCCTCGACTCCAGTAATTCGGTTTTTCAATTAGTCTCCGACGACATTTCTAACAAAAAGCATGGGCCTTGTTAATTTTGATAGATCGCTATGCCGTCCCTGATTTCCAGTGTCTCTCTCGTGTTTCACCGTTCTTGGCGAGATTTCGTAACGATAGATCGTGTTTGGGATTTGATTTAGGTGGTTTTCATTTCTAATGTGTCTTTTACATCGACGTTTAAGCATTGTAACCAAATAAATTTAGGGAAAAAAAACAGGGTTTTTTTATTTTATTTTGACATAATTGCAATTAACGTATTGCAACAAAGGTATAGATTTTCCATGGAAATATATATATAAATATATTTACGTATATCACTCAAGTACACTTTGCATTTAGTCTGTTACTGTTTTTTGTTCATTTTGAGATTGTTCGGAAGTGTATCCAGCGGTAGTGAGATGTTATTGGCTTCAGTTTATTTTTATAAAAAAGTGCAGGTACACAGATAAGAAATTTAAAGATGATGTCGTTGAAACAAAACAGCTCATGTTTAGCTGTATGACATAATTAAAGGCAGTTGTTATAAGCATAATCGATTCATGAGACGTCAATGTTCCTAAGTATGTACAGTCTATATGCGGTAAATCTAAAAACAGAGGTAACGTTTTTAGATATGAATACATATTGAGTAAAATTAAGTCAATGAACACACTCCAAAAAACTTAATTAATAAAATCTTATTTTGATTCTAATGCAGTTTCGGCAGTGCGTTTCATACATATAAACAGCTGTTGTACAGTTCTAAAGAAGCCAATTTCTACCTTCAAAGTTTCCTTTCATCTGTGAACAACCATCAGTAATCATTACTAATTGCTATTGAACAGTCGGAAAATCCTACCAATAATGTTATTGAAGGCAATATTCACATACATATGTGCGTTTGTTAGTCGAAGTCTGAACCAAACCACTCTTTTATAGGTTTATCAGCTATAACATGTTAAGTGGTAGAGTGCCGGCCTCAGGAACTGAGAACCCCGGTTTGGTCCAAGTTAGCTGCGGTAAAAATGACTACAGGGCGCTAGTATTGGTTATGTATTCAGGAAGTGGAATCGAGCGTGATTCTTCTAAATTGTAGGAACGAGTTTCACAATCGATGCAAAAAGTTTTAACTTTGAATATTCATTTTGAGGCGTTTTGTCGATTGCTCAATTTCGGTTGTAACATAGAGATATGATCGTTTTGCGATGACCGGCTTATTATGTATGGAGAAAGTATCTAAATTGTACATCACCAAGCAGGGCTAACAATCGGTAATGTATGTGCTTGGAGACGGGAGACTAATAAAGAACAGAAGGCATCAAGGGTTTACATCGCATAAACTGTTTTTCAATCTGTCAGCGGAGCCCGGCACATACAATGATATAGTGGGAGCATAAGATTGACTGCAATTGAAATCTAGAGAAAGTTCGGTTTATTCATTTGGGTTTCATAACGTCAACAGAAGGCCCTAGATTTGACTGCACAAAAGGGCTGTTCAAGCTAGGTAGAACCAACTTCATCCCGTAAGTCAGCCGGGAGACCACCTCTGATGAAGATCCAAATGCCGTTTGAACCCTCGCAGTTTTTGATATGTCGAAGAAGAAACTCGAGTGTTTCTAGTTTTCTGATGGATCATCAACTCTTGTGACATTTATATGTCTAGTGGCTCATCTGTATAGCGGCGTATTTAATGTTTCTACCGACAAAACAAACCGAAATGAAACATGATTTAATTAGGAAAATGTGACATTATGCATTGCCACACCCCGATTTTTTGCACAATAAAAATGCAGTTTTTATAATTTGAACGAAAGGAGCGTGCATATGATTTTTATAGTTGTACTTCGTGGCATTTAATTCATTCCCCCATATTTTGAATATCATAAAAAGAAGAAATCTGTGATTTTATAAACGTAAGTCGAGATAAGTCCAGAACCGTTGCAATGAACTTGACAATTACTGCATAAAGGTTGTAGACACGTGGATATGTTGACACATTTTGAATTGTTTTTGTTTTCAATGATTGCTAGTTCAAACTGTGTTTTATTCAACAATACAAAAGCTGTATTGTTTCAATGGCATTCTGTTTTGGCTTCCAACCATCTCATACTTAGATTAGTAGCTAAAATGCCTTGTAAAATCAAAGATATAAAAAGGCCCAAATGAAAACGACATGGGTCATAGCGGATGGTCAGTGCATATAATCGATCATGTTTAAAACGACCATTCTTAATCAGTGCGTAAAACAATATTTTTTCAGGAGCTTTCTGAATGACAAGCGTCTATTAGGCCAAAGGCGTCTTATACACCACGTTTCCGTTTCCTTTTACCACGGTTTAAGCAACAACATTGACTGTATACTAATCAGGAGAGTTGAAGGACACCATGTTCACTGCCGTTTTCCATATTAAGGTGGAATCCCGCTAAGGCTGTCCACAGACCGCCTTGTCTCAGCGTACCGTTTATTTACGAGGTCTGTCTTTTACTATGGAATTGTTCGTTACTTTTTTCAATTTGTTTACAGATTTCGTAAGCAAAACATGTATCCACTTTTGTCATCATCCGGAAATTCGATAATCGTCTCACTAGGACGGCAATTATTATTATCACTATGAGTTTTACATCGCGTCAACATAGTTTTCGATATGATGCGATTGTCATTAAACCTCGTTGGAGAAACGCCCATAACCTCAATGCTCATATGACCTTGTGAGGTTTGGTACAACGATCGACATACACAATACAATCATGATGAAATTCCAGATGCCGTCACTGGGGTTTTGGACCCATGCAGATAGGGGCCATGTTATTTCAAGTTTTGTGCTCTAACCACAAGGCTACAGAGCCCCCTGTGGTTGAAATGTTATTAATTTCTCTATTTATAGTATACACCAACCTTGGTTTTTACATATGTTCTTCTGCAATAAAGCTCTGTTTTACAAAAGTGAGATTGGATCCTTTTGGTAATCATGAGCGACATATAACGTAGATCTATATACATACTGTTTCTGTTTCAATTGGGGAAACTATGTTTTCTTTTCGCGTTTTTAACGCATCGAAAATCCAGCAAATATTGATTGTTGCTCGAAGACAAACATCATGACCGGGTTTCTTGCGATTTGGTTTTCACGCATTGCATACACCCAAACCAAAAATCAAGCATACCATTAGGTCCACCCCCGCACCCGCACCCCATAAGAAAAATCAACCTGCACATATTTTAGGGAGAGCTCAAAGACAATTGTCATGCGTGATTGCCTACGGTGGGTTTACGTGTGATGCAGCCTGCATGATCATTGCGACATGTGGAGAGATATTGCATTAACAGCACCGAAGCTGATAATATAATTTGCGGGTAATGATGGCACAGCATGCTACACGCACCTATAGTTAATGAATCTCCTTCAATTAGGGAAAAACGTTTCGGCGTTTGAAATGTCCCTACTAGCTTATTAGCCCTTAGAATGCTGGGTAATTTTCCAAAAGTAAATATTTGTGTCTTTTGCTTTCAAAAACTTTAAATCTCTGCTCAATTTTGTTGGGGAAAGCTATTCAGGGTAGCAGACAGGTTAGATTACAGGCCAGCCGACAATTAACTTGGCGGCCGGAAAGACAGAGACCATTAAGTGTTGAGTATTGTTTGTGATGAGGAATATATGTACCTATATGTACCAAGAAGCTCACAAATAGAAAATAGAAGTAACACCGTTAGTGTTTTTATTTCTGTTTTCTTAATTACTCAATCAATTACCCATTTTCTCATTTCCCCATTTACCGCTTTCTTTTCATTCTGTTTCCCTTTTGGTCGACTTTGCTTTAAAGCGAATTGGCCGTCTTCAAAACAAGAATTTCATTTCTAATTCAAACAAGAAAACGTTGTGATAAAAAGAAGGTATTCTGATCATGTCTTTAACCGTCATGAGTTTTTTTGTTTTGCAATTATAAAGTACTCAAAAGGAATGCATTCTAAGTACAAGATCTAGCCTCAGAAATTGACGCACGGAATGGGATACTATTCCATGTTTAACGCAACACCCGCTCTCTCGCACTGAAACAACGTGTGAATTGTGTGTGCGTACTTTGATACCCCATCCCGCCCATTTTTCCAGATGCTTCCTGCATCATCAATTGACGTTGTTGTTGTTTTTTCGCTCCTATTATCTTTTTTGTGGGTGCGTGTCTGTTTCAAACGAATAATTACGGTAAAAGCGGAAAATGCGGCTATCAGTATTACGACAGAGGGATAATAGATCCGGGCCTGGTCTGCTATCGTCATCACGCTGGCTGGATCCCGCGGCAAGCATTAATCGGATCTCCTTTCAAACGGCAATGGAATCCAATCAAACGAGAACCAGGTAAACACCGGTGTTTTTACTTCATTAATGTGGGTAAAACTCATGACTGTTTGTTTCTGACGCGCGCACCTTCTCCCCCACGTTGCATCTTGTTACGACACCACAGTTTAGTTTCTTCCTGGGTCATTGAACCAACAGGAGAAATACTTGAAAAGTTGAAATACTGCATGTTATTTAAATGTTTGCTTTTTACTTATCATTTCAGAAATACTTGCTGTAGAAGATTAACAAGAGATGACAGTTTAGCTCTGCATTTTGGTGAAATGAAATAGAGAACTGTGTAACGATGCATGCAATAGAAAATAATGATGATTATGTGTTTAAGACCTATGTGTGGCTATGACATTATTGGAGAAATAGCTATTAAGACTTAATCCTTTCGTGTGATTTTCTATGGAGGTTCCAAAACCAAAGAAGGGCTGTCGAATGCATAGCACATATCAAATGGTATTAAACAAGCTACTTCGACAGTGTAGCTATCGGATAAGATTTGTTGACCCTTTCGATTTATAAAGATTCCTTTTGAATGTACATGAAGCAGAAGATTTAATAAAAACTGTGAAAAAAGGACGAAAGTGTGTTATAAAAAGGGTGTGTTCCCCGAGCTTAATTCCTTATTGCTCGTCTAAAGCTAAATAGTGTGTTGGTTCTCATTAAAACCGTCTTTTCAAGCGCATATGATGAGTCCCTACAAAAAAGATTTCTTTTCTAATTTTCAGAAGAAAGAAAAACAGTTAATTGACGCGTATATGTTCCTTATTTCGACCACTGTTATATCTAATATCATTTTTAGAAAAAAAAAGCTTTTTTATCATTAGATAACTTCAATTTATAGTAATAATAATTATTGCCGTCCTAGTGAGACGATTATCGAATTCCCGGATGATGACAAAAGCGTCTTCAATTTTGGCTTTTTATCTGATGAAAGATATTTATAGAAACGGTTATTAAAGCATTCGATTTACATTAAAGGGATTCTGGATGTAGAATCACGTCTATACAGCTTAAAACATGTCAAATAAAAGACAAGAAAAATCTAGAAAAAATATCTTTTTTTTTTCATTACAGGTTCTACGTTTCGTACTCGATTACCTCCACTGCATCATCGACTCTTGATCATCCTCAGCTTTGAATGATCATTCAACGAAAGAAAAATAATTGTCTGACCTTTATCAAACCCACGCTCGCAGACGACACGGAATTTCGGACAACCAATTAACAGATTCCCTTATATAAGGCAGCGTCACTCGTTCAAACCGGAATTCAGGAATCAGAACAGCGAGAAAAAGGTATTGACCCTCCTTTAGCATAAAAAAACAATTTCATTTGCGAAGTTTAGTAGAAACTACTGTGTCAAAACTACTCAATGGTTCGTTCTGATCTTTGTATCATTACTGGTTCAACAATGAATCCTCCAAATCTATATTTATATATTTATTCATCTATTTACTTACATAGTTATGTATGTGTTTTTTGGTTTCTTTGTTTATTCATTTGTCTATCCACTTTATTGATCTTTCTATCTACCTATTCGTGTTTCTATCTTTTTATATACGTCTGCGTTATGGTAACAGTAGATCAACTATTCGCGATGCCCGGCCCATGATTATGGAGGAAGAGCCAATTCTGATTACCAATAAGAGCTGGTAAAGTCAGGTAGAAACATAGGCGTTCCTTAATCCTTTCCCAAACAATATCGACAATTGACCACTTTCTGTAACCGACTTTAGAAAACATTATGGGAAAAGGATGAATTACTCGTAACGAGCAATTTTTCTTTTTCCAACAACGTTTTCAGCCCTATCAGAAGAATATTTCACAACTTAAGCACATTTTGAAATGCCGTCTGCAAACTCTTTCAATTTGGGACAGTCGAACATTTGGTGTTCGGTAAAGGGTTAAATCAACCGAGAAACACTCTATCTTTAGGTTCCTCGAATGTCACGTTACACGTTAACAAACGCCTACATCAAAAAGTTTGCAGACGACATCTCAAAGTGAGATGAACTTGAAAATTAATCTTCTGATAGGGCAGAAAACATTGTGGGAATAAGAGAAATTGCTCGTTAAGAGCATTTTTCTTTTCAGACAATGTTTTCCAGAGTCGTCTGCAACAAACTGGTCAAATGTCGTTATTGTTTGGTAATAGGTAAAGGAGGCGTTGAAAGTCGTACGTAGGTTATTGCGGACCTTTGAAACTATAGCGAAAGGTCAGAGTTCTGCGGCATTTGCAGGAACCCAAGGAGCCTTGATGACGCCGATGTTTGACAGATAAAATTGTCGAGGTGTCCGGTTGACATTACCGTTACGTCTGCAGCAAGTTCATTGCACTGACCTTGGACAGTTCAAATAAACGTCTCGCAGACTCTCAGGAACCCAGGGTGCCAAATGGCTTGTCACAGTGCAGCCTTGAGCTTTTATCTAAATCAGATGGTGAGACGAAGTATGGAGACTTCGGCATATATCCTTGCCTTGCTAGATAAATTCTACTTAAGCTTTGATGCATATTGCAGGTGAATTTGTTCGGGATAAATGAATATAAATGCTGGTGCCTCGGCCAAATTGGGAAGCTTGTGTAATGAATTTTGGACGGTATAAGCAAAGATTGATTTGTAGAGAGACAATGAGACAGTTGATGTTTCCATTTTATCACAGTTTTATGAGTTTAATGGACCAACTTGTTGTTTCATCATATAGCTAAATGGAGCAAATGATTTTCTTTATTTAACAGAGTTTTGAAAAAACATGATTTGACATTGGAGGTCTTTTGGCTTTCGAAATTTCAAACGTCACAGGTCTATGACCGTTTCTCAGAGCATTTGTCTATTGTCTCGTAATTTCGCCCCTGCTCAATCTATGCTAAAATAACTTTGGCCAATCAATGCGGATGATTTAATTTTACGCGTAATGTCGTTTGAACAAAAAGTCTTCTTTTGTCATAGCACACTGTTACGAAATGTATATCTTCATTGAAGTCTTAACATGCTGGTATGATTTACTTGATGCGTACAGGTATTTGAAACCGAATAAATAATGACATATACGGGGAAATCTAAGTGGTTCTTAATTGGTTAACCCTTTCCCAAACAACGATTTTTCGACTGTCCCAAATTCAAAGAGTTTGCAGACGACATTTCAAAATGTGATGAAATTGGAAGATAATCTTCTGATAGGGCAGAAAACCTTTTTGGAAAAGGAAGATTGTTCGTTGATACCAATTTCTCCTTTTGCAACATAGTAGTCAAATGTCGTTATTGTTTGGGAAAGGGTTGAGGCAAAACTTGTGTCATGTTTTTTTAAACAAATTTTTTTATATGCTTGCTCATTCAACTCATCACAGGTTTGATAATGACTGCCAAGTATTCTCAAATATGATGAGCGTTTTAAAACTTGTCTTGAGAACATTTCGTTAGCCCGAGTTCCTCGTGTGGAATAGGCATTATAGTTTCAAATATCTGTTCAATGGATCATTTTGAGTCACACGTTTGTGTTCGCTCCAAATGAATCTATTGAGACATAATAGAACAAAAAGTGTTTGCCTTTTTTTCGGGAAAATTGACGATGAATGTACAGAGACTTTGAAATCATGTGAAAACGAATGTATGTAACAGATTCACGACGAACGCAACAGGGGTTAAAAAGGTAATTTTCTACACTAAGCAAATCTGTTACAAAATTGATATGGTAATAAATACATCGGCATGATTAAGGAATTGGGATTTTTAAGTCATTTTCAACAGTATTTCAGACATGTCTTTGCGAAAAACGTTGTAACAAAATATCACATTTAGTATACCGAAAAGTCAAACCTATCAATGGCGAAAGGTTAATTACACCTTTAGCAATATGTAGGTTAACATTGGTATACGTAATTATGAAGTAATGGTTTTTAAAGACAGGGTTTTTCTCCCTCAACTGAAAACCTCCCCTAACTGTTTATCTATAAACCATGTGCGAGAAGAATGTAGTCAAATTACCCTATCTGTTGTGGTTGACCCTTTCCCAAACAACAATTTTTAGACCGACCCAAATTGAAAGAGTTTGCAGACGACATTTCAAAATGTGATGAAATTTGAAAATAATCTTCTGATAGGGCAGAAAACATAGTGGAAAAAGGAGAAATTGCTCGTCACGAGCAATTTCTCCTTTTCCCACAAGCTTTTCTAAAGTCGTCTGCAACAAGGTGATTAAATATCGTTATTGTTTGGGAAAGGGTTAATCAATGGTAAACATTCCAGAGGCATTGTTTGCTTTGTTTCCTGTTACATCTGACTCTGTGTGTGGGAAAGGCATGCATCTATTCCAAATTACATAATTATCTTTTGAGCAGGCTTTTTTCTGCATTTCTTCACCATAACCCCTCTCGTTTATTAGGGTGTAAGTTCATTTCCGTGCGCTAAAAACAGATATGTTTATATGTTTTCTTCGTCGGGTTTAAGAGCGTTTAGCATGACAGAAAAATCGTGCATCAATGGGGATAGCATGATTTATTGAGGAATGGTCAATTTATCTTAGTATGCACAATTTACATGCAATAGATCTCAAAAGCGATGTCATGCTTTTGGATTAAAACACATGACAATTCACTGAACACATACTTGAGGACGTTTTCGGTAGTTTTTTCTGCGCACTTCATCTGCGCAGCCAAGGGAGACAATAATCTGTTGCCGAAGAGGTACTTGCATAGTAGTCGGATACACGTTCTTATTCGGATGAAGTTTGCTGTATGCAGGTTTTTTTTTTTCAAAGAATACTCATATTATCAATCGATCTATGTTTGCTTCGAATGACTGTTCTTTAGTACATGTCGTATAACAGATCATTTTGTGTAGTTTTAAAGAAATTAGTTTTAACCTCCTGATTTGCTCACATCTGTGAACAAGAACCTTTAACTACGGTCTTCTCTTTATACATTGGGACAGGAGAAATACACAAGTGCAAGCTGAAATACAATTCCCGTCTCCTTTTATTGCAATGAAAATTGTCCCTTTGCTGTCAACCATGTATCTTATGATTATTAACCCATTTAATGCTGCAACAAACTTCTTGCTTGAGCAAACAGGTTAGATCCAGGCCAACCGCCAAGTAAATTGGCGGCTGGCCTGTGATCTAACCTGTTTTATTCTCTGACTACTTTTCATCATCAAATTTATTTAAGCAGATATTTAAGGTTTTGGAAAGCAGAAGACACAAAAATCTATTTTTAGAAAATTATCCATATTATTGGTTCAAACACGGGCCTCGCAAGGAAAGACGAACCCTCAACGAGTGAAAGAGCACTATTACAGAGAGATACTTACTGCACATGCCTAGCTCAAGCGGAAAAGAGAGCCAGAGAGTTGCCAAAGCAATTAGGATAACAAACGATGCGGGTAAAATTGTATTGTTTACAGGCTTCGTGGCGAAACTTTGTTTAATTCATCACATTTCCGCGGGAAGCAGAACGAAATCGAGCCTTTTACATATATGTGCCTGCGTCATCGCTTAACCCTTTACCAAACGCCAAATTTTCGACTGTCCCAAATTGAGAGAGTTTGCAGACGACATTTCAATATGCGATAAAATTGGGGAAAAAAATAACATAGGACAGAAAACATTGTGGGATAATGAGAAATTGCTCTAAACGAGCAATTTTTCCTTTTCCCACAATGTTTTCCAGAGTCGTCTCCAACAAGGTGGTCAAATATCGTTATTGTTTGGTGATGGGTTAACAGGCATGTGAACGTCGACAATTGCAGGATCACGGATCCCGGCGTTTGATTATGGGTAATGATTTCTTAACAATTTGGGCGTATTGTCACTCGCGAAGTAAGCAAAGGTTTTCCGAAAATCATTCGAACTCCTTTGATCAATTCGTAAGCGATGATTAGTCAGAAATTATTAGGAATCAATACTAATTTTGGATGAATCCGGCGTCTTGATGAAGAGACAAACTAAAGCTTTATCACATATAACGTGTTTGAATCGTTAGATTTTTTTGTTTTAAGTGCGAATCCAATTCCAAAAATAGGAATGCATTCGAAACGATTCCGGCATTCAAACTAATTAATTGGTATAATTCGGTTGTTTCTTTAACAAAGATTTTATATCATAGCTTTTTTTATCGTTAAAGTTGCTGAATAGATAATAGAAAATATTTAGGTGAAAAAATGCCGTTTAAACAATACAATACCGTTTTTGTATAGATGTAAGGTGTACAATTAGAAATGAGTTCAACGTTTATTCCAAAAGCGTCTATATATCTAATTATGAATTGTCTACATGTAGATGCGGTAAATCGAAAACCGCTTTTGGGTTCAGATACAGTTTAGTTACATGTACACACGCTCTAGAGTCTCCAGATCATATTATACAACTCTACGGCTGCTATACAGTCGTAAAGAAATCCAGTTTGAATTTTCAATTCACCTCACATCTTTGAACAAGCAGCTATTAGTTACCTCCAACTTCAAATCTCAAACAAATATGGACGCAGTGGAGACGTATAATCTATTCACCTAGGAGCAAAAGTTAAAACGGGACTATTCAAACACGGAGTCGTGGTTTCAAGAAATCACTCCGCTATACACGAGTAATTCGGCCCAACGGATCCGTTCGCCGCGGAGGGATTTTCCGTGATTCATCACTGTAACAATTAATGAAAACGAATGTTCGATACAATATAGTCCGCCTATGCAAACACGTTTCCGTGATAAACAGACGACATAATAGAAATGGGGGTCATTTTCGACATGTTGATGCGGGTATGTGTGAAGCTTCCTTAATCAATCAGGGAACTGCCGCTATATTTACCTTATCAAATAACGCGGGCTTTTGTCTGTCTTGTGAAGTGAGATATTCTGTTTATTCCGTATGACCAGTTTGCTTCTCGCTTTCGCGGTTAACCCTTTCCCAAACAATAACGAAATTTGACCACTTTGTTGCAGACGACATTAGAGAACATTGTGCGAAAAGGAGAAATTGCTCGTAACGAGCAATTTCTCATTTTCTCACAATGTTTTCTGCCCTACCCGAAGATTATTTTCTAGTTGCATCGCTTATGAAATGTCGTCTGCAAACTCTTTCAATTTGAGACAGTCGAAAAGTTGTTGTTTGGGAAAGGGTTAAGGAAGAAGACCCTTTTACTAGAATGGCTCGATATATAGGCCAGGCTAACATATCTAAGTGTCTCTTTCTGAAATATGCATGGAAATTGTTTCATGAGAATAGTGATGAATCAAAATCTTTCAGATTTGTCATTTGTGATTTTTGACCGAGCAACTTTAAAGGTAATAATTGTGTGAAGTACATGTACGGGGTATGTTTAGAAAGAGGGGTTTAAAGGTTTCATATTTAATTCTATAGATCCGTGATATTAATTAATACGTCGAAGGCATTTTATTTTAAAAAGATGAAAAAAAAATCTTGATATAGTTTTTTTTAAAGCAAGTACAATATGTGATCGGTAAGCTTGATTTCTCACAATGTCATTCACTTAATTACACCCACAACATGCATTCGTTCAAATTCGTCCTAGGCTTCGGGAACGGATAACAAAACTTAAACATATGCATGTGCAAAGCAACTTTATACCGACTGTTACGGCCTCGCTTTTTGAAAGTACATCATTCTTTGGGCTTTTTATGAGATTTATCGTACAAATTTTCAAATCACTCCATTCATGCTTATTAACACTAATAATTTGTTTGTAACAATATGACGTTACTTTGAATGGAAATGAAGCTAGACAGATGTAGTTCCGGAGTAAATCAAACCGTATTCACATAATTCTATTTAAACCATTACTGATCAAATCGAATCCTTGCAATGTTTCCACAACATTTTAGTCGTATACACCTATTTAAGGCATTATAGATTAAATAGCATATTCGTGATTTTTCCACAACATTTTCAAAAGATGTCCGAAAAAATGCAACATAAAGTTATAGACAATTTAATTTGGTATTGAACGCAAGGACAACATTATAACAAATTTTGTCTCAACTGGCAACGACTTCGTCTGTAGCACTACGTATCGATGTCTTCTGATATACCAATTACAGACGCCACTTGCAACGAGCGATAATTGAAAGTACGCTGACCTTAAGAAAATGCGTCTGCCAGGATAAAAGTATCCCTTTTGTTTCATCGTTCAAACCTAACATCAATTACAACTGTCTGAAACTAAATTCGAATGCGGATGATTTTAACTATACTTTAAACATGTGCCATTGCCAAAATAGATTACGGTGAATTGCAAACACAAAATATACAATGTCGAAAGGGTCTAGCAAAAAGTTCTCACAACATTAGTTTTGGCCATTCTCATTTGGAAAACTTACTTCAAAATAGGTCTTCATTTGTACTTCAGATGCATAATGCATAATGACAGTTTTACAGAAGAAAGAAGACGTAATGCAATGTTTTGGTACGGAAATTTGAAGATAACGTATAAGAAGATCAGTTGGCAAGATATGGAAGTTGAGAAGGGGGGGATTGGAAAGAGAGACACGTAAAAGAGAAAAGAATGATAACGTTTGGGTTGAATACCACTTTTTTTATGTTCATTACTGAGACGATTTTAGACAATTACATCGATACAGTGAACAATCGCTTTTGCAAACGCTCCTTTAATTAGTTAGTTTAGTTTAAACTTGTTCATTTTACATCGATTGTGAAACAAGTTAGATTAAACATTCTCGATTCTCCTTTCTGGGTCATAACAGTAATCGCACCTAATGTGGATTAACCCTTTCCCAAACAATAACGACATTTGACTACTTTGTTGCAGACGACTTAAGAAAACATTGTGGGAATAGGAGAAATTGCTCGTAACGAGCAATTTTTTCTTTTCCCACAAGGTTTACTGCTCTAACTGAAGAATATTTTTCAATTTTGTCACATTTTGAAACGTCGTCTGCAAACTCTTTCAATTTGGGACAGTCCAAAATTTGTTGTTTGGGAAAGGGTTATTGAACGGTCGTAAAGCGGAACCCGCTTTTTACGGTATTCGATCTCACAACCTCCGCGTCCTGAGGCCGATGTTCTACTCCTAGATCGGTTTAACAGAGAACTTGCAGAGCATTTTTTAATAACGTTTCATTTTGTGTCTTCAAGTTGTATGGGAGGTTCCGTTAGATATGAAAATACGCTGAAAAAAAAGCATTATTGAATAACAATCATCGATCTGAGGAACATAATGGTAAACAAAGAAATGATTCGTCTTTTACACGTTAACACTATAAACAATAACAATTTCAAACTAAAAACAAAGTCAGACTGCACTCTGTCGTAGATCGGTAATCAAGAGGTTCAAAAAGGCTGCGAGTATAGCATTTTCCAAAATCAGATCCCGCAAATCGACTAAACGTCAAAACTGCCATATCATCATCTTCACAAAGAGCCTTTTATTCCGAACGTTATGTATTAAAACAAATATTAAATTATATGTCTCCTAGTTAAATACTTATCCAAAATATTTGAAAAACTAACGCTAACGACAAGTCCCATGTGTAGTACAATTTCCTTTTTATTTTCAACTGAGGCGTTATTGTATTTAGTACCAACCCCTTTTTTAACGGATATGTCCGTTTCTCCGCCTAGAAGCGTAAGCGTCCAAACACCCGTCAGCATACGCCACAAGACCAGACAACAATGCTTCGATTTACCCTCAAATTAGTTATTTTCTGGACAGATTTCTAACTTGACAGTGACAGTGACGTTACACACGTTGCCAAATGAGCGTCGAACGCGAATTCCAATCCGCCAGTCGAAATGAAATTGGAAAAAAAAACGAAAAGTCGTTCGTCTGTTGTCTTTTTGGTTACTGCATGCTGCTTGTTATGATAAGGAAAATTACGAAAAGGCGTTCTTCATGTTGTTGTTGTTTTTTTTGTTGTTGCTGTGGGTTTTTCCCCCTTTGTTTATCATACTCTTTTCTATAATAACCATACAAAAATCATCTTTTTGTTATATTTGTTTAGTGCGTTTGTATGATGTATGTAACAATGCAAAACTAGTAAGCTTTCGCCGAAATGGTCAGCACCTTATGTAACGTACAAATGCCAATCCAATCGAGTCTACAAGCGTGCCAACATTTAAAAGATAAGCTTTACTGAGATTGGTTTAGGTTGTGTGGTCACAGATGCTGAGATTAGAAAATCGGAAAGTCAAAAAAAATGCTGGAAACAATAAAGTGTTTGCCTTGTTGTATAGTATACATTTTGAATTCGTTATAGAAAGCATAGTTATTTTGGGATGCGTCAATATAGCTAAGTATGTTCAGTCAACATACGGTAGAACTCAAAACCGTCGCAATGTATTAACTGACTGTTTCCAGGCTCTAAAATTATTCATTTACTTTCATCGGCTTTTCTCCTGTGCGTATCATTAAAATGAAAGCAGCTGTACAATTCTAAAGAAATTAAGTTTAAACTTTCAAATGCTCTCAAGTCGGTGAACAAGCAATTTCAAGACTTTTAAACAACGCTTATTCTTGGGAAATAGATCAAGATTATCGCAAAATTTTGTTTGACCATCGTTGTTTATTAAAAAGGTAATCTTTTTTAAGTATTATCTAAGTAATTTGACACGGCACAATTTCAAAACCGAGCATAACTGCACAATTCCATATCCATTGATAGAAAAACCTACTGTCATGTGAGAACATATGTATTCAAGACAAAAATGGCGCCAGATGAAGTTCCAACTAGTATAGAACCGATTGACCATTAGGTAATCTTTGATACGTAGAATTTCGCAGTATCATCAAACATTTTGAACAATGCTTTTTCAAAGTTCAACGCAAAGGTACCAGTCTGCTAGCATTGATGGACAAACCTACTGCCATTCTAGAAAATCTGTCTAGATATAATTGACTCTAAATAAAGTTCCCTCTAGTAAATGACCCAGTACCTTTGTGTTGTCTAACGATGAATTCCTTGAATGCGCGCTCATTCGGAACCTCTTCATAAAGGATCTCTTCGCCCTTCAATCCTTTGAACCCCCAGGATGCATGGTGTGTTAGCTCTTTGCGTCTGTTATAAGGATTAACTATTTACCAAACGCCAAAGTTTCGCCTGTCCCAAAGTGAAAGAGTTTGCAGACGTAATTTTCACAATGTGATGAATTTGAAAGATAATATTCTGATAGGACAGAAAATATTGTGTGAAATTTGTGAATTGCTCACTAAGAGCAATATTTCCTTTTTTCACAATGTTTCCAGAGTCGTCTCCTACAAAGTGGTCAAATGTCGTTATTGTTTGGTAATGGGTTAACAGGTACAACGGTTAGCTGTTGCTATATCAATGGTATCTCAAAGACGGCCTGGCCAATACACACAAATGAAAATAGCAATTCTTTACTTCTGCTGGAAATCCGTTAGAATACTGGAGAATTGTCGGTTTAGTTCAACAGGGGCTTTGGTTCGCTGTAGGTACAATACATTCAAGATATGTCAAAGATGGCGTGGCGTGGTCTTAGTAGTCACTTCGAATAAAAGTAGCGATTCGTTACTCTTAATTGACCGTCTTCTAGCATAAAGAAGCTCTGTCGTTTCATTCAATCAGCGGATTGTATTCCTCTCTTTTGTTATACTCATAAAGATACATAATGATATATCAAAGAAGGCCCGGAGTTAAAAGTCACTTCAAATAAGAGTAATTATCATTTATTTCTTCCACGTATTCATGAGAATTGCATCATTATCATTTGTCGGAAGAGTCTTAGTTTTCTTTCGTTTTCTTTTGTTACACATGTATTCATAATTTAACCTCGAAGACAGTTTATGGTTAGAGCTTTCATTTCAAAAACAAATGGTGATCCGTTACTTCTAACCGACATTTCCGTAGGAAATGCGTAATGACTATTGGTCAGTAGTATTTTTTTTACCAAGAACTCGAAATGTAAACGATACGATATTGTTTAATACATAGAAATACAATGAACATCAAAGAGCGCGTCCAACTTGTTAGGGTGACAGACTTAGAACTCAGGTGCCCTAGGTTCGACCCCCGTCGGTACGGATGTTTCGGTGGGAGTGTCATTTGACAAGACACTTCAAAGCCAAAGTACCGATAGGTGAATAAAGCCGTAACATAACTGAAAAATCATTGACGAAACGTTGAACATCATAAAGAGCACTTCGAATTAAAGAGGTGGTTCTTTTGTACACAATGACTGTTTAATCAGTGTTTCTCCGTACAAACCCTAATTCTTTCCGTAAATAGATAAACTCATACGTCATGTTGCCTTAGTTTGTTTTCATATGGTTTAACTCCGTTTTCACCATTGTTTTATTTTATCACAGTTTCCTTGATATTGTATCAGTGGCGGGCTTAAAAATGAGTTTTGCCCAACGAGACTTCACAGAGAAAATATTAACGTAAAATGGGACTGTGGTGTGCCCTCGCGTACCCCGTTGCCATCGCATAACCTATGGTGCCTGGTTAGTTCACTGAAAAGCAATGTGCACATGATTGAATGTCGGTCATTCGAGTTTCAAAACAACAAGTAACTTGTACTGAAGCATTTATACTGTATTGACCCTTTCTCTGATATCGGGTTATGTGATTGGCCAATTATGAGAGGTGAGAGCAACTGCAAACGGAAAACATAAATAAACCGAGGAACATAGTGTAATCTTGTTACCAAATTATTTAAAGACAATCTTGGGTTGAGCGCTATTAGTGCACGAATGATGAACTGAAAATACATGATAAAAAGAGCGAGTCATTTCAATTATGGTTCGTTTTCTAAACAAGAAGTAAAAATATCGCTTTTAAAATGATACCTCCATGGGTTTTCTAGTGGAAATTAATGTGGATCGTATAAGGTTTCCCACACTTGGTGAATCTGTACCATTGTAATGTAGGAGATCGCATCTTAACCCTGTACCAAAAGCCGAATTGTCCACTGTCCCAAATTGAAATAGTTTTCAAACTCTAAAACAGTGATGAAATTGAGACATAATATTCTGATAGGGCAGAAAACATTTTCCCACAATGTTTTCCGGAGTCGTCTGCAACAAACTGGTCAAAAGTCTTTATTGTTTGGTAAAGGGTTGACAGCTTTCTCCCTAAACAACATCAAGAGACAGAAAAGGCCAGGCCTACATGTTGTACTGCATGTGTCATCTTACATGGATTGTCACGTACGTCTACTTGGGTTTAAAGAAGTCAGAAAGATACCATGTACTTAGGTAACCCTGACCTAATGGGCCTATCAGTCACCCGAATGGAATTTATATTAGGGCAACACCTGTTTGAGATGCTACGGGCATTACTAAAAATGGAAATATCAAATTGGTAGAACAAATCAATATAAGAAATGAAAATAAGATTGTTTTACCATTTGACCCTCTGAATTTATATGAATATACTTAATTATGACTTTAACCCAGTTGATATTTTATAAATTTATACGTACAAAATTTTTTTGTGTCCAAATGATGTATAAATGCTTTGCGTGCCGATTATGCACAAATTATGTTGATTAATTTGGAATCTTGGAAATAATGATTGAGTGTGATGGCGTTATATTGATGGCTTTTGTTTTGTGTGTTATTATTGTTTAACTCTATGGCATCATATTGATATATTTTTTAGGCGATTTATTTGTATATCTTTCTTGAAGACCAGATACAATGAAATCGACAATGCTTATTCTAAAGAAAATGCTAAATTGTATTGATACGAAGTGTTTAACGATGTATATACTTATATATTACTTCAACCCGGTTTATGTATTATGATAAATGCATTATGTTTTATGGGCCGGAGGCCTGAATTTACTGAATAAAGTATTGAATTGAATTGAACTATTACTCTATTATCTAACATCTGTATCTATAACAAATCTCGCAAGTCATCTGAGAGAATATTGAAATACTTTTAAATCATTCTCATTTTACACAGCAAACAAATGACAAATATGCTAAACGTATCATTTAGAACTTGGTTGTAAGTAAAAGACATCTGCCACAAAAGCTCCTACAATACAACGTCTGCGTTCGAAAAGAGTTAAAACATCTATAACATAATACCGCACTTTAACACATCTGCTCCAGAAGTTTCCAGAAAACCACTGCAACATTGTCAAAAGATAACTGTGACGAAAGGATGAATTACTCCTCAGGAGCAATTCATCCTTTTGCCACAGTTATCTATCCCTGGTGCCTTTAGGCAAAAGCCTTTATTGTACATTTTGGTACTTTCGTCTTTTGTCGTCTGCTGCTTAAAATTTGGAACTGTCTCAAATTTCCAACATGGGGGAATGAGTTAAACAAAGAACCGATTAAGTAGGCGATCGAAACTGAGTACGAGGCTTATACTATCGATTTCATACCTCCACCGATGTGACCAGGCAGCTTTACTCTTTACCAAGTAATAACGACATTTAACCACTTTGTTGCAGACGACACTGGAAAACATTGCGGGAAAAGGAGAAATTGCTCGTAACGAGCAATTTCTCCTTTTCCCACAATGTTTTCTGCCCTATCAGAAGATTATTTTTCAGTTTCATCACATTTTGAAATATCGTCTGCAAACTCTTTCAATTTAGGACAGTCGAAAATTTGGCGTTTGGTAAAGGGATAACTCTTTACCATACATTGACGCAGACGACAAGCAAGAGCAAGTTCAAGTTGCTCACAATGAGCAATGAGCAAGTTCTTCTTTTGACACAATATGTTGAATTTATCTCAGGTCTAATTGCTTATCGTTCGTTTAAGAAGCTTTGTAACGTTGTCTTCTTGAATTTCACGAGAATTTTTGACTAATGCTTCTGGAAACAGCGAACGTAGTTATCCTGTCTCACAGTCAGAAACTATGTTGGAGATTAATTTTAGAACGAAAATGCAAAACTTGTTAGAAAGTACATATCCAAGTAACTTAAAAAGCAACAGTCGTATTAATGACTCGAGAAATGACTGTTTGTTTTGAGAAAGTTCCGCCTTTCGCACGTTCCAATGGAGACAATTGAAAATCCATTCCTGATATATCATTTATCGGATAAATCCCTGTTAAAGACTCAAGCATGTGAAGGAAATATCCATTCGACCTACCCTATATGACAATTTGAGTAGTATAGCAATGGAAATATTCGGAACACTATGTTTGAATTATACTGTCACTAGTGTCATTTTGGGACTGAAAACTAGGTGCCGTATAACATTTGTGATATCCGGCACTAACCATGTAACACACGCACGTGACGAATCATGACGCCATAAGAACGACATGACGTCATATTTACATCATTCTTTTTTTCCTTTATTCTCGTGTTTTATTTACATCTTATTGTTTGAAAGAATACATAGAGGTAACATGATAAATAAAATAAAAAGTTAGTGTCTTTGAATGGGAAAAGTTATCGGGCTCGGCTTCGGATTATTATCTGTTTCGCCTTAGGCTCACCGGATAATATTCTTAAGCCTTGCCCGATAACATTTCCGATTCACGACACCAACTATCTATTCTCTATTTACACTCTATTACCACGTCAACAATTGTTTGGTTAAATTGTGATGCAATCGACACAATGGATGAAACAAGACAGCTTACATAATTGCCTACAAAGGCCAGTTGAGGTGTTTAGCGCAATCGGCATTCCGTTTGACAATAAGGAGATTACTTAAGATGAAAATCCAAATTTAATATAACTATGATTGAACTCACTCACAGAGAGGCACTGTAATTTTAAAATCTGTAATCGGTATACTAATATACGGAGGCTCCTTACTAAGCATTAACTTTGACTGAAGAGCTATGATATGTTTATTTTAAGGAGTGCTCCAAAACACAGTTTGCTCATTATGCTTCTTTTGGAACCGTCGATTTTGGTCTGGCGTTTTTGGCTGCTTATTCTTGGTATGTGTTGTTTTACTGAGCAAAATATTAAAATGGGTGAAAAAGAACCGAAACCATTACCACCGAGGTTAGCGACTATTGAGGTATCGGTGGAATTTAACAGAAAGTGATTCATATATAGACAACAGTCGTCTTGATTTATGCCATGTGTCATAGAAATATAGCTTTGATATAAAAATGCATTCCCTGCTCCTAAATAATCGGAATTGTCAGTTTGATATAGTTGAATTAATTGAAAACTTTTCTTTCTCGAATCTTTTTCAACAATTCCGGTACTATTCGGTTCTCTTGGCATTTTGCATGGTTGTACCAGTGGGTCGAGTGAAGACTCTAATTAGGGTTGGCAGAAAATCACCAAAAACCTCCCCTAATTACCGAACCCAATACGTCTGTGAGTTAACTGTAACAGGTACAAAGAACTGGTCCACGAGAAAAGAAGTTTGTGTGCCTTTTGTAGTTGCTCATATGGGCACAATATGACGATTTCTTGAATCAACATTCGATTTTTTCCTTTACATCCCTTATTGTCGGAACTAATCCGAAGGATTTTGATGAAAAGATTTTGCTGATAACTCACAACATTTTGTTTCAGAATAAAAATACATGCTTTTCTTCACGCAAACTGAGAATTTGCGAATTTTGTTGTCGAACATATGGGTCAAATATGGTGATTTTCAAAATAGCATATGATCTATTCTTCCTTATCATCTATGTCGTCGGAACCCATCGGAAGCATTTCGATGAAATACGGCACGAAGTCTATGTAACCTACAACACATAGTTTCATGATAAACAACATGTTCTTAATTGTACTACGGGAAAACTGAGGGTTTGCGCTTTTGCAGCCGTTCATATGGTATGAATGTATCTATTCGTCAATTATTGTTTGCTTACAGCCTATGTTGTCGGTAATGTTCAAACCAATCTCAATGAGACCGTTGTGACGATTACCTACAATTACTTGTTTCCGGATGAGTTGTTTATTCAATAACACTCTTATTATGACGTATCTTTATAGGCTTTGTTTATTTCTTTCTCTCCAAATATGTTTTCGTCTTCCCTTGAATTCATCATTAACGGACTTAATTTGCCTTCCCAGATTCGGCTTGTACATGCATGTATGTGAAACCTTTAAGGAAAAAGGTATGTATCATGCAAAACTAGACGTGTGTTTGGTTTTTACTTTGTTCTAATTGTCTTTGCCACAGGTTCATCGTGAAGTTCTCTGTATCGTAACTATGACTTCCTATTTTCACCTCCCTCTTCGCTTGAAATTCTATCCCAACAACTTGAACCACCAGAAGAAAGAAGCTGTTACTACCATTGTTTAAGTATTCCGTGAGATCTGAAAGGTTATTCCACCCGCATTCTCCGACATAAAAGGCGGAATTCTACGATACAATCTGAAGTCGTCGGGTTTATCAAATGAACTCGTATCGCCCAAGTCACGGAAATACCCGAGTAGTTACGGTCGTCTACGCTGATCGTTGTTCGCTATTAGATGGGAATAGTGAACTTTGGTTTTAAACGTTTTAAGAAATAGTTTTTGTTTCATAATTCTCCGTAATAAATTCAGTTAGTATCAAAAAGGAGTGAGCTATATTAATTAGTCAACATTTCATTTTTTATCATTTTTTGTTGCATCAAAAGTTACTTCCAAAGAAACTTAACTAACGATTGTTTTAAGCGGAAGTTGTATCCTTTTGGCAGAAAACACTAATAAAATATACGTTATGTTTTATGTTACGAGATACCTTTGTACGAATTTGCTAGCTACTGTGTACATGTTTATGTAAAAGAATTTGCTTGTGAGGAAGAGAGTAAGAACAAAAAAGAGAGATGTGTATAAGTCAATTAAATTCTTCTGATTCTGACATATCCTGCTTTCGTTTAACCCTTTATCCTATACTACCTGACCATCTACCACCTGCTGTATATAACTTTGGAAACACGCGTGACGAAAAGGAGGAATTGGTCTATAAGAGCAATTTATCATTTTATCACATTGACTTCTTTCCTAGTATCATTAAGAATCTCTTTTTTCCGGCGATTTCTTGTCGCCTATTGCTTTCATTTTGGACCAGTCACACTCTCCATCAAGGGGAATTGGATAACCCTTTCCCAAACAACAAAATTTCGACTGTCCCAAATTGAAAGAGTTTGCAGACGACATTTCAAAATGTGATGAAATTGAACAATATACTTCGAAAAGAGCAGAAAACCTTGTGGGGAAAAGGAAACATTGCTAATTACGAGTAATTTTTCCTTTTCCCACAATGTTTTCTTAAGTCGTCTGCAACAAAGTCTACAAATGTCGTTATTGTTTGGGAAAGGGTTAATGAAAGGAAATGTATGAATCTTGTGGCTTGGGTTACCCATAAAAGTGATTTACAAGAACCATGTCTACTTTTAATGGGGATCATATTTCAACGTGTGCATTTGTTCTACAGTGTTTTAAACACACAACCTCTAATGATTGGTGTGGAGAAAAGTGGTCTAGGGTTCAAATCCCACGAGTAGCGGGATTTGCTTTACGACCTTAAACAACATTTGGTGCGGGTACTGGTTGTGTATCCATAAAGCAGACTCGAGAGTGATTTATCTTAGTCGTAAGAACAGGTTTCACAATTGAAGATAGATACATAAGTCTTAACTTAACTAACGAGTGTTGACCGAACATGCTTACATATTTTCACATATCTATGCAAAACATCATAAACGAACATTTTTGATAAAGGGGAATAAATGAGTAAAGATGGGTTTGTGCGAATTTGGGAAAGCTGTGATTTAAGCATGCTATTGATATATGTGTTTATATATGGGTACTTAATTTATGTGAAAAGACATAAACAAGTCGTATTAGTACACATGGTATTTTATGACATATTTCATAACCGCCTACTTTGTCTGGATTGGTGCAGAGCGACTACGCATGATCTATCTTAACCAGTTACAAAACAATAACGACATTTAACCAGTTTGTTGCAGACGACCTCGGAAATCATGATGGGAAAAGGAGAAATGGCTCTTTACGAGCAATTCCTCCTTTTCCCACTTTGTTTTCTGCTCTATCAGAAGATTATTTATCAATTTCATCACATTTTGAAAAGTCGTCTGCAAACTCTTTCAATTTGGGACAGTCGAAATTTGACGTTGGTAAAAGGTTGAGAGCTGTCTTTTCCTGTCTTTAATCCAAAGCAAAGCCATTATGTTAACAATGGATAAAGTATAAAACAAGGTCGGAGAAACGTAAGAGCGTAACAAGGGTGGATTTTTTTTCAAACCTGTTTCCCATTGATTCCACTTACATATGCGAACGATTAAACCGTACAGTAAAGGAAGTATCCTACCTAGTTAGGATAATTACAGGAAGGTGCCTTCTCTTCTCCCAAAATGCCGAGCACCGTTCATTAACTCTTTACCAAATGGTAGGCGACATTCTTAACTAGAAGCAGACGACTTAATACAATCTTTGTAAACATGAGGAAATATTATACCTTTCAGTTCTGCTGTTTTAATATGTGAACGGAACAGACTGAAAAAGCATTGTGGCAAAAGGAGAAATGTCACAATTCTTTTTTAACTTCGTCTGGTGAAAAACACAAACATGTGGCTTTTGGGTGGTAATATGTTAAAACACCGGAAGTAAAACCTCCCAGCATGGAAACGGCGATATTTCAATCGCCCCATCGTTAAGAGGTCAATTTACTTAGTGGGTAAAGTATATCAATTGTATTCAATCTGGACATTGGTCTTAAAGGTGCTTGTTCACAGTAAAGAAAGTTTGAAAGCCAAAATAAAATGTCGTTGAAATGTCGTTGTAACAATACATATTGTTTGATTTACAATAAAGAATAAGTCAATAAGTCAATTTATCTTAGTGTGTACAGTCTATAAGCGCTAGATCTCAAAAGCGATGTCACCCTTTTGGATTTTGAACAACATTATTATTCCCTGTATACTTACTTTATGGAATACAAAACGATATAATTCTGCTTCAAATGACTTTTCTTAAGTTTGTATCATACAATAGTTCAACTGTTGTGCAATTCTAAAGAAATTTAATTTTCAAGTTTCCAATTTCCCTCACATCTATGAACGAGAACCTTTAACGATTGATCAAACTACCTGCTTCGTTAAGCACAATTGGGATTTATGTCGGAAGTTGCCACGTGCGTACCTATTTAACGCTTCCTTTAACCTGCCATAAGGGATAAGTACGTTTTAATACCTCTGTCAATTATGAATCGAATTCAAGAAATGCCATAGAAAATGTTTGACGGGCAAACAATTACGAATGAGTTAAACTTAGGCGTTTTTGTTTTATTCGACTTGGATCTTTAACTGAATTGATCTTTAGGATTTAAAGTTGCCTATTCACATATGAGAACAATCGAAAGGGCAAAATACAATGTCGTTGAAAACATTAAAGTTTTCGTAGTGTTGTTTGATATACAATTACAAGTAAATATTGAATGCATAAACCAATTTAGGAAGCGTGAATAAATCTTTGTATGATATACAGTTCACAAACGGTAGATTTCATAACCGTTGCGACGCTTTTGGATTTAAATGTATAATATAACCAATAATGACAATATTTTATTCAAGACGTAAACTATACAGTTTCCTGTCAAAAATATAAATACAACTGAACAATAATATAAAGTACATGTAATATCATAAAAAGCGCTTTCATCGTATTCACTTATGAACTATCAAAAAGATTTATACTGTATCATATTTAGCTACTGGAACTATACCCTGTATTGTTGATGCCTCAATGTTGTTCATACTACTAGCTCTTAATGTAAATACTTCCTTTATAAACTTTGCCAAATTGATAAGAATTTGTCTATTATTGACATTTAAAAGTTGTATGAATTTGTACATATTAGGTCTTACATAAAAATATCTTTTTAAATATCTATGTCTAATTTCTGCATATAAAGGACAAATAAGTAAAAAATGGAACTCGTCCTCTATTTCATTAATATTATGACATAGCAAACAACGCCGTTCAGATCTTTCTACCCTATTCGGACCACATCGCCCAGTCTCAATTCTAAGATGGTGAGAAGAAAGTCGGAATTTTGAAATATAGATTCTCAATTCATAGGGATATATATTAAGAAACTGATCTATACCAAAGGTACTTTTTACAAATTTGTACGTAATAAGCACAGTAGAAGCATCTAAAGAACTTATCAACTTTTGTCTAAATTCATCAATTACCCTTTGTTTAAAAACTCTATGAAAATATTTATTGTCGACCGAACTTGGGTCTAGCAAGACATAACCAAATCCACATTGAAATAAAATATCTTTAACTTGACTGCACCAATTAAATGTTCCTCTATCACTGCTCTCTAGTAAGACCGTCAGCATGGATTCCCTCCGTCATGGATGTTTCGCCCCTGAACCATGTACATCTGAAAGAGGGTGTGGCCACCGTAGTAACGGTGTGAATGTCGATAGCTCTTCTTCTCAAGCTCATTTCTTCTCGTCTCAGCCACAGCCATCTAGACTATGATATATCCTTTATATAAGTATTTGCAACCAATATATGAATATATGCGTCTTCTAAATCATTGCGTATAATATACTCTATATGTATCCACAATTGAGACCTATAAATGCCTATACGCAAGCTCAATTCATTTTATATAAAGGTACCGTTTATGCAAACATTCGTGATCAATGGTTTAAATTACGAAACCGCAATTAGAATCCATTTCGTTCTAGTTAGATTCCGCATTGTACCAAATGTAATTGTGACTTACTTATCAACATTCCAGGCCAACACGAGGGGTTACGAAACGTCAAGCTCGGATTCTATTCGTTCCCGCCCTGTTGTAGTACTAATTGTACCTTTTATGTAAACATTCGCGATCAATGCGTGGAATTACGCACATAAAAATCGGACACCTGGCTCATTACGGGCTTGGATTACAGATTACATTTGTAGTTCGAGGTAATTAGCAATAAACGGCAGCCGCATCCGACAGAATAAGCAGCTCAAACTAAAGCGCGGGAAAACAGCCTCACAGCTACGTGAGAAGTGAGAAGTGATTATTTCAACCCTAATAGTGCTGGAACCGACTACATGCGTATGCAAACAGGTTAGATCACAGGTCAGCCGCCAATTTACTCGGACGCTGGCCTGTAATCTAGCCGGTTTGCTACTCCAAGTAGAGTATCTTTCCTCATAAAAGTTAAGGAGATATTTTAGGTTTTGGAAAGCAGACGACATTAACATAGATATTTAGAGAATTGCCCAGCATTCTAAGAACTAAAGCGCAGGTAAACCGCATCAGAGCTACGTGCTACGTGCAAAGCGATTAACACGTGCCAGCATTCGGCATTGTCTGACTGGTCGAAATTGAAAGCAAAAGCAAACGACGTTTCAAAAGTACGAGAAATGGTGAGTTTTGTTTGATCATCTGGATAATTTCTTCTTTTGTCACAAAGGTTTCTAGAATCGTCTTCAGGAATTATATGAAAAGCACGGTTTTATGTGGGTGAAGATAAGAACTAGTGATCGATTCTGTATATAAAGTGTGAATCATGTATTTGCAGCTCCGTTGTACGAACTCGAAGCAAGGTTTGGTGTCATGGGAATATTATATGAATGATGTTCGTTTCGTTTTAATTCCATCCTAAAGTTTACGCTATGAGACTTATTTCTTAGACCAGTAAGTCGCAATGGCTTCTTTCAAAGGTGTTCCTTTTACTGATGCATCGCCAAGGTGCATACGGTATATCTAATGACAAGTGCGATTGTAATTGATTAGACTACAAAGGCTTCAAAGGCTAATCTTTCTCTCTCTAAACACAGATCTATAGCTGTAGTTTGTGTATCATACGCTCACTGTATTCACGAATTAATTAACATTATTTGAATTGGTATGATACGTCATTTTCACCACACAATAGCTTCTATATATGTTACTTATGATTTAATCTTGTGTACTATAATAACATCACAACTGTTTGAAATCAATTTTGCTGTATTGTAATTTACGTGCAAATGAGTGTATTATATTATATTGCAAAGTAAATTATTTCATTGTATTGTTGTACATTGTGCTATTGGTAACAATTCACACGTGTTGCACAACATGCACAACATTGTTTTCAACCCATTAAATGCTTCTAAACAAATGAGAATACTTTAACAGTAAGGAGAACAATAGAGCCCGACATTTCTCTCTTTTCTCTGTAATAACTGCATAGTACTGTCGACCGATTTCTAGCGCCACACGAGTTGTTTATGAAATCGGGTTTCTAATCAAAATGCTTGGATTGATATCTACGAGATGCTTCCAATGATGTGTCACGTTGCAATATAGTACTTTTGTTTAAGTATACTATCCATGTTTACCAGTTTTGACAAACGCAAATATTTTCCTTCGGTTGCTTAGTAAAACGGTATTCTGTATTTTATTCAGTTTGTTCAGATCCCTACAATCCCTACAAATACATAAACATGCAAAAAATGCTTAAAAGTGGGAGAAGTATGATTTCGCATTTTAATATGCTATTTTTGTATAAGCATGCTGTAACGTAGTGATATACAACACCCCTAGCGACCAATCTCTACCCCACCCACCAGAACGGTTTCCAGGAAGTTGCTAATGTCCTTGACGACGAGTCGGCGTGTTAACCTTTTACCAAACGCCAAATTTCCGACTGTCCTAAAGTGAAATAGTTAGCAGACGACATTTCAAAATGTGATGAAATTGGAAAATAATCTTCTGATAGGGTCGTTACGAGCAATTTCTCCTTTTCCGATAATGTTCTGCAGAGTCGTCTGAAACAAAGCGGTCAAATGTCGTTATTGTTAAGAAATGGGTTAAGTCAGTGTTTTCGGAAAGAAATAATGATTCCTCATCGACATAAATCAAACCACGGTGGTTACAGAACAACTTGTGTTTGATGAACGGTTTTATTCCCCCTATTAAGCGAAAAAAAGAAAATGAAAGCGGATATTCGTAATCATAATGTTTCGAGACATAGTCGGCATTCAGTTACACATGATTGAAATGCCATTTGGGAATACCAGTATACAACATCAATATATAATAGGGTTTAACCTCGAGGGTTCGAATTTCGTTTGTACTTTAGGATATATAGAACACGTGTGCAGATAAAGGAACTTTTGAACATGTTTACAATGTCTTAACACAGTTACGTTACCCCATATGTATATTTGGGTTTGGGAATGGTTCAAATTCAAAGGATCAGGATTCCGTTACAGCAGATGTTTTAAATGCGCTTATCCGAGAGAGAATAAAATAGTTTAGAAATCGGGCCCAATAAGACAATAAAAACATTGAAAACAATATCATGTGTTTAGAGGGTTGACCGATACATCATTTTGATACCCAAACCTTGTAAATCATTTGGATTATTTCGCAGGATGGACACCATATAGGTTTGTTTATGTAATACATGAACTTTGTTTAAACAGATTAATATACCCACAAGAAGGATACTGGACTTCATCTTTACAAAACAGTTTTGAATGGGAGTTAAAATATGATTTAATAATCTACTTTTATGTTATTATAGATTTATGTTGTCATCTTATCAATATACAAGATGATTGCAAAAAGATTAATTCAAAAATTGTCTCTAAAAGACAAAAGCCTCTATCCGTTATATAGTTATTGTTGTATAAGCCTTTAACTATAGAGTTTGCTATTGCATGTTATCTATTCCTGTCATAGCAGAACCTGTGTATGAAGAGATTTACAAGAAGATTATTTCTTAAAGACAAAAACCTTAATCTGTTAGAAGGTTATATAAGCCTGGAGTTATAGAAGGTAAATATGGTGTGAAAGAATATGTTGGCTTTCATATGTAACTGTTCCTGTCATAGCAGGAGCCATATATAATTAAAGAGATCATTTCAAAAGTTATTTCCATAAACAAAAACCTCGATCCATTTGATCGTTCTATAAGCCTGGAGTTATAGAGACTATGTGTGGTATGACAGATCAGGCTGCTGGATATCAAATGCTATCTGTTCCTGTAATAGCAGGAGCCATATATAAAGACATCTTTTCAAAAGTTATTTCCATAGGACAAAAACCTCGATACATTTGATAGTTCTATAAGCCTGGAGTTATAGAGACTATGTGTGGTATGACAAATCAGGCTGCTGGATATCAAATGCTATATGTTCCTGTTATAGCAGGAGCCATATATAAAGACATCTTTTCATAAGTTATTTCCATAGGACAAAAACCTCGATCCATTTGATAGTTCTATAAGCCTGGAGTTATAGAGACTGTGTGTGGTATGATAGATCAGGCTGCTGGATATCAAATGCTATCTGTTCCTGTTATAGCATGAGCCATATTTAAAGACATCTTTTCAAAAGTTATTTCCATAAGACAAACAACTTCGATCCATTTGATAGTTCTATAAGCTGGAGTTATAGAGACTATGTGTGGTATGGTAGATCAGGCTGCTGGATATCAAATGCTATCTGTTCCTGTTATAGCATGAGCCATATTTAAAGACATCTTTTCAAAAGTTATTTCCATAAGACAAACAACTTCGATCCATTTGATAGTTCTATAAGCTGGAGTTATAGAGACTATGTGTGGTATGGTAGATCAGGCTGCTGGATATCAAATGCTATCTGTTCCTGTTATAGCATGAGCCATATTTAAAGACATCTTTTCAAAAGTTATTTCCATAAGACAAACAACTTCGATCCATTTGATAGTTCTATAAGCTGGAGTTATAGAGACTATGTGTGGTATGGTAGATCAGGCTGCTGGATATCAAATGCTATCTGTTCCTGTTATAGCATGAGCCATATTTAAAGACATCTTTTCAAAAGTTATTTCCATAAGACAAAAAACTTCGATCCATTTGATAGTTCTATAAGCCTGGATTTATAGAGACTATGTGTGGTATGACAGATCAGGCTGCTGGATATCAAATGCTATCTTTTCCTGTTATAGCATGAGCCATATATAAAGAGATCATTTCAAAAGTTAATTCCATAAGACAAAAACCTCGATCCATTTGATAGTTCTATAAGCCTGGAGTTATAGAGACTATGTGTGGTATGACAGATCAGGCTGCTGGATATCAAATGCTATCTTTTCCTGTTATAGCATGAGCCATATATAAAGACATTTTTTCAAACGTTATTTCCATAAGACAAAAACCTCGATCCATTTGATAGTTCTATAAGCCTGGAGTTATAGAGACTATGTGTGGTATGACAGATCAGGCTGCTGGATATCAAATGCTATCTTTTCCTGTTATAGCAGGAGCCATATGTAAAGACATTTTTTCAAACGTTATTTCCATAAGACAAAAACCTCGATCCATTTGATAGTTCTATAAGCCTGGAGTTATAGAGACTATGTGTGGTATGACAGATCAGGCTGCTGGATATCAAATGCTATCTGTTCCTGTTATAGATGATACCATATATAAATCATCTTTTCAAAAGTTATTTCCATAGGACAAAAACCTTGATTCATTTGATAGTTCTATAAGCCTGGAGTTATAGAGACTATGTGTGGTATGACAGAACAGGCTGCTGGATATCAAATGCTATGTGTTCCTGTCATTGCAGGACCTGTATATAAAGAGATTTACAAATGTATTATGTCTATTTGACACAAAACCCTCGATACGTTAGATGGTTAAGCGTGAAATTATGGAAGGTGTTTATGCTACATGTATGAAAGAACATGTTGTCTATCACATGCTGTCTGTTCCTGTCATGGCAGTGCCCGTTTATAAAGAGATTTCAAATATTATTTCAAAAAGACAAAAATCTCGATCCGTTCGAAAGTTATGTAAGCCTCGAGTTATAGGTGATATATGGTGTGAAATAACGAGCTGGCTATCACCTGCTATCTGTTCCCGTCATAGTAGGACGCGTACGTAATAGATGATTAAGATTAATATCATTTCAAAAAGACAAAAACCTCAATTCGCTAGATAGTTACATAAGCTTGGAGTTATAGAGGTTATATGTGGTGTGAAATAACGAGCTGGCTATCACATGCTATCTGTTCCTGTCATAGCAGTGCCCATATCGATGAAGTGGGTCTGTAGGCGGGAGGAAAAAAAATCAAATTATGCAGTAGGTTAGTTGATAATCATTCCGTAACTCGTAATCGATACTGATCACAACGGCTCAGCTGTCTGAGCTTACAGCAGCCGTGTGGTGAGAATTCGTGGTGCTGTTTTCTCATGGGCTTGTTTGTATGTGTTTGTTTATGCTGTCCTTAATAATTTTGTGTTTTATGTCTTTTGTTAGTATTCATACATTTGTTTGTTTTGTGTTAGTTTGTCGTGTGCTCGATTGTCTTTCTTTGGTTGTATTGTGATTTCATGTGTTTGTTTGTGCTGTGTTCCATTGTTTTGTGCTTGATTGTTTTATGCTTGATTCTCTTGTGTTTGTTGTCCATGCATTTGTTTTTTGTGTTTGTTTGTCATATGTTTTTTTGTCTTGTGTTTGTTTGTCTTATGTTTTTTCATGAGCTTGTTTGCCATGGGCTTTTTTGTATTGTGCTTGTTAGCCTCGTGTCTGTTTGTCTTGTGTTTGTTTACACTGTGTTTGTTTGTATTGTTCTTGTTTTTACAGTGGTTATTTGTTTTGTGCGTTCATACTGTTTTTAGAACTTCGGCCCGAACCACAGTACTCAACTAGGGTCGTATACCATATATTTTGTGTACACTACGTTCATCCACCGAATCGTCATTTCCAGAAGATGCGTACAAAAGGCTAATGAACATAGATAAAAAGCCATCTTTCCCCAATTACGTTCCTATGCCCCGCTTCTTTCCACACTATAAGAGGCCCCCGCATGGTTCCATAAGACGCCATACTTTCCGATAACTAGGACGTCATTGGTTTTACTCATTACCAAACAAAAGCGACATTCAACCAGTTGGTTGCAGAAGACTCTGGAAAACATTGTGGGAAAGGAGGAATTGCTCCTTTCCCACAATGTTTTTTGCCTTATCAGACGATTTTTTTCCAATTTTAACACATTTTGAAATGTCGTCTGCAAACTCTTTCAATTTGGGACAGTCGAAAATTTTGCGTTTGGTAAAGGGTTAAGGAGCACGCTCCGAGGGGGGTATTTTGTTTCCGCGGTAAGTGTTTCTATTTGACGAAGAGATCGAGTGAACCGTGGTCAATAGGCGAGAGAAATATGAGGCGCCCTGTTCTGATTAAAAGCAATATACCGATAATTAAAAGGACTGAGATCCTTTGCAATGAACGTAACTTTTGAACGTCTTTTACGTCAGGATAATAAGACTCTGAAAAGAAGAATAAACCAACTCTCAGATCATTGACGTTACCTTACCCTTAGAATGTTGGGTAATTTTCTAAAAATAGATTCTTGTGTCGTCTGTTTTTCAAAATCTCACCTATCTGCTTAATTTTGATGAGAAAAGATACTCAAAGTAGCAAACATGTTAGATCACAGGCCAGCCGCCAATTTACTTGAAGGCTGGCCTGGGTCTATCCTGTTTCCATAAGTATGAATCCTTAAGTCGGTTCCAGCATTATAAGGGATAAACTCATTACAAAGTCTAGGTGTTAAAATGCCAAGTTAAAATCGATTGTAAAGCAAGTTTTAATATTTTCTACATGTGCCGTTCACTTTTGACCCCGCTTCACTAAAACATAACAATTGACAACGTATTTTTACATATATTTTGAAGCAAGTTCTATCAACTTCTATCTATCAACATCGACCCGCTTCCTTCATACATACAAGTATTATCATAATTTGACATCCATAATTTGATATTTATTTTGAAGCAAGTTCTGACAACTTTCAATAATTACGTTCGATTATGCTTCCTGGATACATAAACAGTACTCGCGTCGTATTTTGATTAATGAAAGAACGCAAATCGAACATCCCTTCTCATGGAACCCGAACCTACGACCATTGTGGGCAGCGAACAACGCTTTATCCATGAGTAGCATTCTCACCAAATGTCTTCAGAAAAATATTTGGCCAAGTCAAAACAGATTAGTATTGTCTTAACCCTTTCCCAAACGCCAAATTTTCGACTATCCAAAATTGAAAGAGTTTGCAGACGACTTTTCAAAACGTGATGAAATTGGAAAATAATCTTCTGATAGGGCAGAAATCATTGTTGGAAAAGGAAAAATTGTTCGTTACGAGCAATTTCTCCTTTCCCCACAATGTTTTCTAAATTCGTCTGCAACAAAGTTGTCAAATGTCGTTAATGTTTGGGAAAGGGTTAAACAAAAGTACAATGTTTCCATGTGACATTAATGGTGGCGTCTCGAAGAAACGACTCAACTGACGTGGTACATTGCAGTCTTGCTTTTCCCGATAATGAAATAAGAAGGAATCTTGTTTTGAATCCATGCAAATTCTTGGTATAAGATGTTACGTGAAACGCTATCAAGAACCATTGCTATCAATCGAGTACTTACTACTTTTAACGAAATAAAATCTTTTCTCGCTGTTTTTACTTGTTTCTTTGTGGCCCTGATTGTTTATATGGGGCTTTAACCCATGTCACTAGTATTTCACCTATTTCACGGCTTTCCTGGATTTCACGGGTACTAAACAGGGTTCCATAGTGTGTTATTCAATGTTATTCCTACGAAAGGTTCGGGCAATTCCAAACTGTTAAACGGGGAAAGGTATTAAGCAGAATATGCGCACAGATTTATATCCAATTTGACAAATTATATCACTTCTTTCTTCTTTCGTCCCTTTTTTAAATAAAAAAAAACACTTCTAACGAATGCGTTCGTGACATACATTATTAGAATGAAGGGTTGGATCACTTGGCCAGTTCTATGACCTAATTGCACTGTAATCCCATCTTTTATCGGATACTTGAGCACGCACCATTTTCAACCAAGTATTCGATAATATCGAAATTTGTTGGTTAACCCGACTGGAAGTTTGTATAGATAAATATTGTTTATGTGAAGCCTGGTACCTTATATTGTGATATTGGGCAACAACAACTGTAACTGAAAGGAGAAATTGCTCAATAATGAGCATTTTTCCCGTTAAGTTACATCGGTTTCTGAAAACTCTATGTGCATTTAAACGAGAAAATATAATTATGTGAAGGCAATTGTTATGCCAACCAGCACATATAAATAACCTGTTCTCTTACATTAATGAATAAATCAGCTTTTGCAGTGAATTACATGTTAAAATCGCTTAAATAATAAAACTATGTTATTACCCTTTGATAGCAAATTCTCCGCGTTACACCGAATAGTTCCGGCCACGACCGATGTATACCGAGCACGACCGAAGTAATCCGACGAAAGAAATAGTTTCAAAATGTCGATTTATGGATTATCTTCCTTAATTTACATCACGCCAGCGGTATTTTAATTAAATTGCAATATCTGGCTAATATTCGATGTAGGACGACCATGCTCACACTACATGCATTTATAAGGGTCGGTTTAGACTGGAAGTACCATCAGCAATCAACAAGTCAACCATGTTACCGTTTTAACAAGCGACTTAAGGCAATATGTTGCGTAAGTCATGAATAGTATCGGAAATAAAAGTACAATATTGCAATGCAACACGTCAAACGAGGCGTCGCAGGGAGGTGTCATGTGCTTTCTAGTTCTCTACTTTAACCACTCGGCCAAATAGGCCCAATATAGATCGACGAAGAGGAAAACGTCTGACAATCGTCTAAGCGAACTAGATCGGTATATATATATATATCGATGTTGCCCAGACGATTGATGAATGATACGTCCCAGAACCCTATATATACATTGGCGTTTTCCCCCGACCCTTTTAACCCATTACCAAGCAATAACGACATTTGACCGGTTTGTCGCAGACGACTCCGGAAAACATTGTGGGAAATGGAGAAATTGCTCATGACGAGCAATTTCTTCTTTTCCCCCAATGTTTTCTACCCTATCAGAAGATTGTTTTTCAATTTCAACACTGTTTGAAATGTCATCTGCAAACTCTTTCAGGTTGGGACAGTCGAAAATTTGGCGTTTTGGTAAAGGGTTAAACTAAGGCTGGGCTGCCTATTTCATAGAGATGAATTTCGTAAATTTCGTCAATACATAGCATTAATGAGATGCAGTTTCTTTACTTTGATTACGTGTAATGGACAAAGGCGTAGAAGCTGGGGGGGGGGGGGGCCCGGTCCCACCAATATCCAGACCGGGGGCAGAGTATACTTTGCCCCCCCAATATTCACAATGGCAAATGATGATATTTGAAAAAAAAAAAAATGAAAGAAACGAAATTTAACAGCCGAATAAAAATAAACGTGTATTTTTGTGCTTTATCTAATACCAATTCGCCTTTTGTTTCAAACAATAACCAAAATCTTTTTGACGTCATCATCACAAATCGCAATCTGAACTCATCGGGTTTATCCAATGAAAACTCAGCTCACAAAAATACCCCGGAAGTGTTGATTGACGAAAACAGTGGTGTAAAACGTGTTCTAAGAAGTCAATATTATCTTCAATTGTAAGCTAAAGCTTAAACAATACATTAATTTTTTGACTAATCGGGCAGTTGAATACGTGGCTGTGACAGTACGGTCGCCCCTACACCTTTTGTAAGATCAATTCATTTGATATCCGCGTGAGATCGAGACATGTCATATCCTTTTTTTTTTTTTTTTTTTATTATTATTAAAGATACACATTTTCATACGATTTCTTTTAATTCTAATAATGTTACTAGGGTTAGCCGCCCGAAATGCAGTTTTCGAGAGAAAACACCCACACCCAAGCTACAGACTCCAATACAAAGAGATACCCCCAGAGTCTTCCGAGAGGGGGGGGGAGGATGAAAGACTCACATGGACAGATTTTATGGAATCGACACAGCCCGCTCAATCGACTATGAATGAAACATCAGGAACAGTGACATGCCCGTGTGGAAAGGTTTGCAAGAACAATCGTGGTCTGCGAATCCACCAAGGAAAATCTGGTTGCCAGCGTGTGAAGCCGCGAACACAGCGCTTAGTTGTAATGACTAGTGAGACGCAGGAGTACCCCAGTCAGGACTCAACCCACAGTACTGAGGAACCCCCCGTTTTCGAGACAGCACATGATGTCATCCGGGAACCAGAGGCGGAGGAAGAAGACCCACTCATGGAGCTACTTAAGCTTGACTGCAGCCAGGAAACACGACAGCAAACTATTCTAGATAGACCACGCCTAGACCCGGCTACGAGATATAAGAAAGCAAGGATCAAGTGGCCCAAGGCATCAGAAAGGACATTATGGAAACTCCTAGATGAGGACCTAGACCCTATTCTCGAAGCATCCATGCAAGGACCAGTGGACCGGAAGCTTCACACCCTCACTACTATAATCTATTCAGTAGGAAAGGAACGGTTTGGAATAGAGGAACCAAAGGTGCACAAAGAGACTCCTAAAGTCAACAGGAGGCAATCCCGCATTGAGAAACTGAGACGTGAACTCAGACAGTTAAAGCGACGCTACCGAAATAGCTCATCATTGGAGAGACTCGGTATATCCCAACTAAGGGAGTCAACACATACTCAACTGAAATCTCTGCGGAAAGCTGAAAACACGAGGAGGAAGGCCAGGGAGAGGGCCAAGAAGAGAATGGCGTTCACAAATAACCCATACAAGTTTGCGCGAAATCTGCTAGACAAGGAGCGGTCCGGAGTGCTTGAGACCAATATCAAAGAGGTTGAAAAATACCTTCATGAGACACATTCCGACAGCAATCGAGATGACGCACTAGGGAACTGTGATCGCATAGAAGCAGCAGCACCTCCAGAGGTCGAACTCTTAACATCAGAGCCAACGCTGGGGGAAGTGAAGGACACCATCAGGAGAGCTAGATTTGGATCGGCTCCTGGACCTAACGCCATCCCATACAAAGTATATAAGATGTGCCCTCTCTTACTGAAAAGATTATGGAGACTTTTGAAGGTGGTTTGGAGGAAAGGCAAAGTACCATCAGCTTGGAAAGAAGCAGAAGGAATATTCACACCCAAGGAAAGGAACTCCAAGAATATTAACCAGTTCCGGACCATATCACTATTGAATTAGGAAGGGAAGACATTCTTCGCTATCCTTGCTAGAAGGCTTACGACTTACCTTACTGCCAACAGATACATAAACACCTCTGTCCAGAAGGGAGGCGTTCCCGGTTTCTCAGGTTGTGTAGAACATACAAGTGCAATCACTCAACTGATTCGAGAGGCAAAGGCGGGGAAGAAGGACCTCAGAGTTGTCTGGCTCGACCTTGCTAATGCATATGGTTCCATTCCTCACCAATTGATCTACACAGCCCTTCAACACTACCACATCCCAGATCAAGTTCAGAAAATTATCCTCAACTACCTGGATGGTATCAAACTCCGGTTTTCTGTTGGTGACCAGCTGACGGACTGGCAGAAGTTGGAGAAAGGAATTGTCACGGGGTGCACAGTTTCCGTGGTACTTTTCATCATGGGAATGAACCTTCTGATCAATGCAGCCCTCAGAGAGACACGCGGTCCGAAGACAGATTCAGGGATTTACCTGCCATCCATTAGAGGCTTCATGGACGACCTCACCCTCACCACTACAACCCATGTACAGGCGAGATGGATGTTGACAGCCCTTACAGATGTCGCTTCATGGGCCAGGATGAAATTCAAAGCTGTAAAATCCAGATCTTTGATTATCAAAAAGGGCAAACCGACAGATAGATTCATCCTCCGAGTACAAGATGAGGAGATCCCATCAATCATGACAAATCCGATCAAGTGCCTTGGGAAATGGTTTGATGCAAGCTTGCAGGACAGCGACAATGCTAGAAAGCTTGAGACGCAAGTAGAAGAGGGTCTGAAGAAGATAGACCGCAGCAACCTTCCAGGAAAGTTCAAAGCCTGGCTTTACCAGCATGCCCTTTTACCAAGGCTAATCTGGCCAATGATGCTGTACGAGGTACCAAGCTCAACAATAGAAGCCTTGGAAAGGATCACCAGCAGACACCTAAGAAAGTGGCTTGGAATTCCCCCCAGTTTTTCCAGTGTAGGGCTGTATGGAAAGAGCAACAAGCTTCAACTCCCACTGTCCTCACTGGTGGAGGAATTCAAGACTGCAAAGACAAGACTGGTTCTTACTCTAAGAGACTCCCCAGATGAGCAAATCCGTGAAGCAGGGATTGCCACACGTACCAGCAGAAAATGGTCAGCTGTAGAGACTGTCAGCCAGGCAGAGAGCAACCTCAAGCATCGAGACATTGTCGGAATGACCGCTGTCGGACGTCAAGGGTTAGGTGCGACGAAAACACGTTTGTGGAGCCGGGCAGACCAGAAAGAGAGGCGAGCCATGATACAGACAGAAGTCAGGAGAGCAGAAGAGAACACTAGACAAGCTAGAGCGGTAGAGATGGGAACACAAGGGGCATGGACAACATGGAACACGATAGACAGGAAACTAACCTGGGATGACATCTGGAAGTATGAGCCACTCAGACTTTCCTTTCTCCTCAGGTCAGTCCACGACCTCCTACCATCCCCAGCAAACCTATGCCGATGGGGGCTAACAACAGATCCAAACTGTAAGCTCTGTGATCGTCCCGCAACTCTGGAACATGTTCTTTCTTCCTGTTCTACAGCACTGTCTCAAGGAAGATACAGATGGCGTCATGACAACGTCCTCAGAGAGGTGGCTGACTGGTTGGAACAAGAGAGAAAGAAGGAGCGTAGGAGTAACTCGCATCGAATCAACTTTGTGAAAACGGGTGAAACTACACAGCGACAGCTACCACAGAAATCGTCGTCAATCCTCGATGGTACAACAGGTTGGAACATGCTGGTTGACCTAGACAGTAAGCTGGTATTCCCAAGTATAGTACAGACAAACCTTAGGCCTGATATCGTGTTATTGTCTAATACAGGAAAGCGACTCATCGTGATTGAGTTGACAGTACCCTGGGAAACCAGATGTGAAGAGGCCTATGAAAGGAAGAAAGCGAAGTACACAGAGCTCCTCGACGAGTGTAAACAACGAGGATGGCATACATGGCTCTTCCCGATAGAAGTAGGCGCGAGAGGATTCTGTTCTCAATCTGTGTGCCGGCTGATGACAGCAATAGGGTCCACGGGCAGGGATAGGCGGAGGACTATCCAGAAACTGAGCCAAGCAGCTGAACGTTCCTCTAGCTGGCTGTGGCTGAGACGAGAAGAAAAGAGTTGGAAGAAGTAGAGCTATCACAATCACACCGTTCCTACGGTGGCCCCACCCTCTATCAGATGTACATGGTTCAGGGGCGAAACATCCATGACGGAGGGATTCCATGCTGAAGATGATTGTTGATTTGCATTCTCAAACCACCTCACTCACAACAGGTGCTTAAGACTGTTTCATACTCAAATATTGAATTTGTAAATGCATGTATAGTCATGAAAAAGATTAGGAACATTTATTTTTAGACCGGTTCTTATCTGAAGTTGGCCCCCCAATGTTGAAAACGCTCCTACGCCTATGATGGAGCATGTTTCCTTTGATTTTCAATTTACACATCAACGTCATCCTGCATCATACATGCATGCATCTACTCATTCTTGATTGAACTTATGTACGTTTTGTTGATCTGTATAATGGGCCGGTGACCTAGGTACTTGCAATACATTTTTATGTCTATGTCTATAAAGAGTTCGATCAACAGAGAAAAGTAACGCTGTTGTACCAAGCAACCGAGTTTAACTGGCTAGTAGATCAATAGCCTTTTCTGTACAAAAAATGGTTGAATGCCCTTCCACAAGACATCAAGTGGTTTGGAAATGAAAATCGGTTTAGATCAAAAATTATTTGTTAAAATTACGCTCGATAATACTCGATATGAGTTAACATACAATAAATTGCTTGTGTTTTTTATTTATAAGTGATTACTCTAAATGACATTTCGATATATTGCAATCATATCCTACATTAAGGCTAAGCACAAGGATGGTTTGTCTCTTGGATGTAAATTACTTATGTATTGATGGGACTATGACCTTCTGTATAAATTAAATTATCTACGAAAGTCTTTGTAAATAGGATTTTGTGAAGCGTAACTAAATATTGAAAACCATTTTTATATTGATATTTCTGTATTATAACTGTTGTTTCTTAACACTTTACAAAAGCCTAATTTTCGACTGTACCAAATTGAAAGAGTTTGCAGACGACATTTCAAAATGTGATGAAATTGAAAAATACTCTTCATGATAGGACAGATAACATTGTGAGAAAGGGAGAAATTGCTCGTTAAGGACAATTTCTTTTTTCCCACAGTGTTTTCTAAAGGCGTCTGCAACATACTTGTCAAACGTCGTTATTGTTTGTAATGGGTTTAAACACTTTTGAAGCAATTTTTCCTTTTTGTTACAATGATAAAGATCCACATTTATCACTAAGTACGCGTTATTTGAGCCATTCTCACTTTGACATTAACTGTTATTTCCTCGGAGTAGAATATAGGTTAAGTAGATTATTTGCAAACATAGAGCCTTTGACTGAGATGTCTTATGGGAAATTACAGTCGACTAAAAGTCATATTTCTTGTTTTATTTATCATTTTGATAAGAAATGTTACACTTGCCATGCCAAAAATGGAACCGTTGGTTCGTTACGTAACTACAAAAATTAACGATGCTTTTTCACAGAAGGGAGGAAATCCAGAAGTTGAAAATTAATTTCTGTAAACTGTAGAGGGATATGAACATCTTACAAAAAACATCCGATGCTCTGTCTGCGTTCAAACGCGTGAATATCTAAATATAAAGTAACGAGATTAATACAGAATGCCCATAATCCGACATTTTGAAACTCTTTCTTTCGTCGGATTTCTTCGGTCGTTCTGTATACATCGGTTGAGACCGGAACTAGTGGCTTTAAAGCGAACAGTTTCGGCCCCGACCGATGTCTACCGAGAACGACCGAAGTAATCCGATGTATGAATGAATTTTAAAACTGTGGATTATGGGTAGTCTCACGTAATATTGGGACACCTTTGCAAACTTCATGAGCGATCGAATGTCCAAATCAAGTGTAGTACCATAAGGTTGTATGGGACCGGTCTCACAAAGATGTGAAATTTAACGTCCTCGTTTACAAACTTGTCGTTAGCATGAAACAGCAAAGGCAACTTTGTTTAGTTTAATAAAGAATAATTGACACATATCTAACGTACTCTTTTCTTCCGATTTGTATGGTGTAATTTCTCAGTATTGTTACATCTTTCCTTGATTCACCAGTACTAGGCTAGGGATCTGAAGTGACTGGCCAAAAGGCCACTCCCACGTAACCTGAGGGACCTGGGACCACCTAGTTCTAAGTCCGCCAACTTAACAATTTGATCACGCAGAACAACGATCTCTTCCTCTTAACCCTTTCCCAAACAATAACGACATTTGACGACATTGATGCAGACGACATTAGAAAACATTGTGGGAAAAGGAGAAATTGCTCGTAACGAGCAATTTTTCCTTTTCCCGCAAGGTTTTCTGCTCTTTCCGAAGAATATTGTTCAATTTCATCACATTTTGAAAAATCGTCTGCAAACTCTTTCAATTTGGGACAGTCCAAAATTTGTTGTTTGGGAAAGGGTTAATATTTCTATTTATGCGGAAATCCTTTCGTACGAACGTTTGTGACACAGACCCCTGGCGTTTGGTTAAATCCTGCCACGGTCCAAATTACCAGGGTCGAAGTCAGAAATAGAAATCTAAATGATGGATTTACCCTCTTGGTGTTGCAGATATTTACTACAGTCTGATATAGTGGGCACCTACATCATATACTGCGTAGGCGTTTCCCTTATCCCCCTTTTCTTTTTTTGGAGGGATTTATCTCGTGATTTACTCTCATTCGAAGTTGTGTTACTGGTAGGAACTTGAACTAAACTAAATGAATGATACACACTTTATTAGGCAAAAACACAAAAAGCGTGTTTATTATGTCTTTGTTTATTATGTATTTGTATTAAGCTAGCGGTTGTTGGCTTTTTTCTTGATGGGGGTTCGGGAGTATAAATTATTGTATTATTGTGAAAAAAAGGATAAGTCACACGATGAGATTAGTAAACAAATGGATATGATGCCTCTATAGGAACAATGAATAAATTGAAAACAAGGGAAAACATTTTTTATCGATTCAATATTATTACTTTGGCAATCAAATAGATATCAATTGACATGCTCTCAAGTTTGTATTTAAAGCCACTATCCAACGGATGCCACGAAAAGGAAATTGAACTTGATTAAATTGCTATAGAGACGACAAAAGAGGAATGGCTCCTTCCCCCAAAAGGTGTTCAACATCATGGTATCAATATTGTTGGCTAGGTAAACGTGTCAAATGAGGTGGTTTAGTTAATTAGCACCTTTTGTGCATGTGAGAACATTGTTTACATTGAAGCGATTATAACCTTTATTACAGTTCAATCTCAACTCATCGGGTTTATCCAATGAAAACACCCCTGAGACAATCAGGAAGTCATCACATTGCTCCATGTCGGTTTACTATCGTTGCTCTTGTGTTTTCAACTTAAACTTTAGATTCAACATCAAAACTACTTGATTAACCCTTAGAATACTGGGAAATTTTCTAGAAATAGATTTTTGTGTCGTCTGCTTTCCAAAACCGAAAATATATGCTTGATTTATGAGGTAAGATACTAAGAATAGCAAACAGTTTGGATTAAAGGCAAGCCGTCAATTTACCTGGATTTAGTAAGCATGAAGTAAGTTCCATCAATATTAGGTTTAAAGAAACATAACTTTTGAATTAACTTTAAAGTATAAGTGTTAAAGTGACCGACCAAATGCGGGTGATGTAAACTTATGGTCAACCCTTTCTACATGCGCATGCGCAGTATTCTTAGTATTCAACATTGCCTATATTAACTTCATCCGTTTTTATCAGACGGTCGCTGACGGACAAATCCAACGCAGACTGATAATTGGCTATGCTAGTTAGTTGTGCGAAACACTGCTCGCGAACATTGTTCATGTTGTCTGCCAACTAGACATGCTACAGAATCGTACTCAATAGGTGATTGACATTTATGGCAACACGTTTTTCGAATTAGCAACTCGAGTCACACGTACAGGTTTAGATAACTAACTATAACTATATTTTATTGTATAATAAACATAACATGTTATTTAGCAATACAAAATTGTACATGACAAAGATAAACGTAAAATGAAATAAAAAGATACGTATGCTGTTAAAACAGATGTTAATGAAATAGAACACTGTTTACCAGCGATTGCATTTAGAGGAGATTCAGATTTAACCTTTATTGACTTGTTCTTGTAGATGTGTTCTGATTGTGGAATTTGTTGTGATTTTACGAGATTGTTTGAAAACAGTTGCTGTTTAGAACTTTCATTTTGACATTTCTCATATACTTACACTGTATCTGGACCGCGCTAAACTTGACAGACACTGCCGTGTCCGCCTGTTAGACTATAAGGTTTAAGTCGTTTTTGTCCCAGATTGACATTGACGTCCATAATGAATGCAGATTCGGGCTAAAAACTTAAATGAAATCATACATTCCCGAATTTGCTTGTGACCGTCTTCCAGATTCGCCCGACGCAATTCTCTTCTTATACGTTTAATTGACACATGTAACTTAGACATTTATCGTTCCGGATTGAAACGTTTCTTCGAAAGGTATCGTTCCGGATTGAAACGTCACTTAAGCAGTTATCGTTCCGGATTGAAACGACAATTAAACATTTATCGTTCCGGATTGAAATATCACCAAGACTTTTATCGTTCTGGATTAAAACGTTTCTTAGACATGAATCGTTCCGGATTGAAACGTCTCTTAGACAGTTATCGTTCCGGATTGAAACGTCACTTTTAACAGTTATCGTTCCGGATTGAAACGTTACTTAGGCGTTTACCGTTCTGGATTGGCATGTTCGTTGATGACGTAAGGTTGATGCAGGGTGATTCACTGCGTCGATGTGCTGGGGTGCAATTTCCCTGTTTATGCAGTTTTACCAACTACCAAGCAATAAAGACATTTAACCACTTTGTTGCAGACGACTCTGGAAAACATTGTGAAAAAAGGAAAAATTGCTCGCTTTTCCAACAAGGTTTTCTGCTCTTCCTGAAAAATAATCTTCAATTTCATCAAATTTTGAAATGTTGTTTGCAAACTCTTTCAATTTGGGACAGTCGAAAATGTCTTTATTTTAAGTGGTTTAATACCCTAGCAGCCAGATCAATTATTTCTACCCAAATGAGATCGTTTATTCGCGTGTACATGTGTTTGCATGTTGATTGAATAATTTGCCTCACTTTGAAACATGATAAAGAACAGCAAGTCTTTTGCGCATTCCTAGCAATTGTATTGTTTTGTTCTCTTTCACATTGAAGGAAATAGAAGAGGAATCTTTTGAAGCATGGGAGGTATAATTTGGTTTATGTATTCGGTAGAAAGCACTGTTACAAAAGAAAAAATTCTAATCGAGGGAAAAGATACTCGTTCGAATAAACTTTCATATTTTCATATTTTAGATAACTACGCCGCATTCTAGGGTTGAAGACGCTAAGCTAAATCTCTGCTGTGTGTACCCTTTATTATGTACAACGTTTTCATTATCCATTCTTTTATATGACTGATCCGAAGTTTTACCATTAGAATGCTTGGTAATTTTCTAAAAATATATCTTTTATCGTCTGCTTTCAAAAACCTTAATTATGTGCTTACTATGGGTGAGAAAAGATACTTAGAATAGGATACATGTTAGATCACAGGCCAGCCGCCAATTTACTTGTTTGCATAAGCATGGAGTCGGTTCCAGCACTATAAGGATTAGTGCATAATGCAATGCCCGTCTGTATTTCGATAGTCTTTTGTATCAGACGCAACAATACTATAGAGTTTTCGAAGAATCAATATACCAATCTTCTTTTTACCAAGTCAAGGGAATTGTTTAACCATTTCCCAAACAACAAATGTTCGACTGTCCCAAATTGAAAGAGTTTGCAGACGACATTTCAAAATGTGATAGAATTGGAAAATAATCTTCTGATAGAGCTGAAAACATTGTGGAAAAAGGAAATATTGCTCGTTACGAGCAATATTTCCTTTTCACACAATCTTTTCTAAAGTCGTTTGCAACAAACTGGTTAAATGTAGTTATTGTTTGGGAAAGGGTTAAATTGATACAACGCCTTTATACAACAAACAGAATGGTACTTCATAACCATTCAGCGTATTGCATCAATGCAATGAATTGGACAATAAAGACATTCGGAACTTTCGAAATTAATCCGTTTCCCATTTAAATGTGAATGTTTACAGTTTTTGATATTCCCTCATACATATGTGTTTTACATGCTTCCGCAGTGTAATTATATGAGTTTAGCAACGCGTTAACCCTTTCCCAAACAACAAATTCTCGACTGTCCCAAATTGAAAGAGCTTGCAGACGACATTTCAAAAAGTGATAACATTGAAAAATATTCTTCAGATAGATCAGAAAACCTTGTTGGAAAAAGAAAAATTGCTCGTTGCGAGCAATTTCTCCTTTTCCCACAATGTTTTCTAAAGTCGTCTGCAACATGGTTAAATGTCGTTATTGTTTGGGAAAGGGTTAACATCATTTCAAAATTGCTATTCACAGTTTATATTAAATGCGGAAGACCATTCAGGTGGAATCGGCGTTCCATTAGTCATCTAGGAAAGTACATCTTATGACGATCCAAATGCCGTCGAAGGGATTTTGAACCACGAGGGACAGGACCACGTGACTTCAAGTTCTGTTCTCTTAATGGTAGACAACGAAGGCTTCCAATCCTTTATCGAATAAGGCTGGGATTGTTACCTACGTTAGGATCTTTTCTAAAAGGTTTTAATCTGATATTAATCTCGTTAAACCTTTAACGAACAATTATCAGCTCGAGATGTCTTTCTGTCATCGGAAATGGAGGAATTGCTAAAAAGACGAAAGCGTTTCAGATATAGTTAAATATATCAAACTGTCGTCTGCAAACGCTTTCAATTTGAGAGTCAAAGAAAAATCAATGTTATCCGTTTCAGAAGAGCCGTGTCTAGTGACAGATAGTCTATCAGTGACCCCTCTCTCCAGAACAAGTACTACCTTACACCATAAATATCTTTTAATTCGATTACATATGACGTCTGCCACGCCAACGATTTGGTACATTACTTAGAAATTAAAAAAGAATGCCAGCTTGTGAAACGCCGATTCTGGTAACAGATGTTTGTTTTGTGTTGTTTTTGTTTGATTCTTCTTCTTCGATTGTGACTGAAGCTTAATTAAGCCATCAAAGTCACTCTCGATGACTCGATATTCGATATCTCGATATTTTGTCTTTTTCCACAATAACTAATACCCCACGTTAAAAATATCTCTCAATACCAGTTTAAAACTTTTAAGTCGTCTGTAATGCACCCAGCTTGACGGTTTTATTAAGAATCAAAATTGTCGGTTGATGAAGCGTCAGGCTGGTAACAGATCGTCTGATTGCGAGACCTGAGTCGACCAGTGTTGTAGATTGCAGATAGACAATGATCGTAGTCATGGGAACGTACGCAATTTCGTATAAATCCATGGCATTATCAACACGTTTAGTCACGAATATTCGGATCAATTATCGACGCCTCGTTTTTCGATTCAATGGACAAGTCTTTAATTCGGTCAGCAGCAACCGACTTCATGCTTATACAAACAGGATAGATGCAGGCCAGCCGCCAAGTAAATTGGCACCTGGTCTGTGGTTTAATCAGTTTGCTTCTCTTAGTATTTTACAAACAAAATTAATCAGATATATAAGTTTTTGGAAAGCAGACGACACTAAACTTTATTTTTTAGAAAATTACCCAGAATTCGAAGGGTTAAGCTTGACACTCGATGACTGCTACCTGAAAACATGACCAGTACATGAGCCTATTTGTGGGTAAGCCCCGGCATTTTCACTACACCAATAACGAGGATCTAGCCCAGGTCCCTTGATACCAGCAAACAATGCTCTTCCACTGACACCAACAATAGAACTGAAGACTTTCAATGAAAGACGTTTCTGCACCAATTACCAAACAATACCGACATTTGACCAGTTTGTTGCAAACGACTCAGGAAAACATTTTGGAAAAAGGACACAATGTTTTCTGCCCTATCAGAAGATGCCTTTTCAAATACATCAAATTTTGAAATGTCGTCTACAAGCTCTTTCAATTTGGGACAGTCGAAAATGTATCGTTTGGTAAAGGGTTAAACGTAAATCGGAAGAAAATGTATTCACTAAGTTTATGTTAGTAGTTCAAACTACACACCTTGACCCGTCCCCTAATCGTTTGATTGCTCTCTGACGCAACTCGCTAGCGATAAATGAGTGGAGTGTAGATGTGTATACGTATTTTGACATATAATCTAATACGCAACATTCCCTTTTGATTGTCCTCCATTAATTGAAGGCACATTAACGGATAAGAGTACAAATAAATTACTGAAAACATATAGGGAGTTCTTCTATATTGTTCATACAAGTCATGATAATTAATGTATAAATGATGTGAGACCCTATTTAATAAACTCTTAACATAAGTTATTTTGTGCTTGAAATATAGTCTCTAATTCAATCATGCTTACCAACAATCTGTTTATTTACATGTTTAAAATAACGAAATCTGATTGGTCGGTTAAAAAGTGTGTGTATCATGTCACCAGGTCAGAGGTGAACAAAATCAGACAATTTGGAATATAAAACTGGCTATTATATTAATATCTATCAATGTTGATTTATCTTTCCTTTATTTTTCTTTCTCAATTAATTTTTTGAATTATTTCTTCTCCTTCCTTTTCCTTATCGAATCATGTGCTATATATTGTTCATTGTACATAGGTTAATGACCATAAACTGTAATGTTTGTGTCAAAAACAAATCTGTTCTGTTCATTTCTGATAATTTACTTTGTACTTTTGTTCCAAGAAGCTTCAACCAATTTTGATGACTTTGAAAGAAGGAAATAAAACATTGTTGTTTATAAAATAATCAGGTTAACAGTGTGACAGTTTACTATATCTGCAAGACAAGTCTGCTCCCCCGACTGACTTACGGAATGCCGATGGTTCTACCCGCCTTGACCAGCCCTTGTGGGCAGTTGAGTATGTGGTCTTCCTCCATCATTAAGAGTCGGGCATCGCTACATAACTGAAATAATGTCGATGTGATGTAACCCATATATAAACAAGTGTGCTTTATCTTTTACCAAGTAGTTATAAATGGAGTTGAGAGGTGAATTAATTGTCTAGTCTTTTGTAACATTATAGATGAGTGTTGCAGTTTTATCAACCGAAAACATTGTTGAAGTTTAAACATATTTAAAGTCTCATTCCGTGAAAAAGTGACTTTATGAAGTAAATTCCCCAAGTATAAGATTAAGGAAGGTGGTAAATACCCACGTGATCAACCTGAAAAGTCTACAGCAATGACATTCGGTTGACAACTTACGCATTAATGTACAACAACTGTTTTCATTGTTTACGTTGAGTTAAATACATTGTGAACATTTTTTTTCAGTAATGTAACGTCTTTTCTGGATTCCCGACTACCGGGCTAGGGTTATGCAGTGTCTTGCCATAGGACACACCCACAATACCAGCGGTACCAGTATGGCTATAGCTCTTATAGAGCCTCTGTGGAGGACAGTGGCCCAGGGGTAGAGCGTCGACTTCTGGATACGAGGGTCGTGAATTCGAATAGTAGCTTTCATTATCCCAAGTTCGGCACAAGACTTGTTATATATCCAGGAAGCAGAATTGAGAGGGATTAACCTAAGTTGTAAGAACTTGTTTTCACAACCGATGCAAAATTAATAAGTTTAAACTAAACTGACATTATTGCTCGAACCCGAAACCCCCGTGTTTTAAGACCGCCACCTTTACCACGGTCTGTTCGATGTCTTTTCAGTTAACCCGAATAAAGTATAAGACACTTTCCATAGCAATTTCCGCATAACCTTTAATTCAATGGAAGCTATGAGGAACTTTGATTCAACAGCTGCAATAATTCATCAGCAACGAGTGATAATGCCGTAGCTTACAGACATGCGAAGATTGAAAGTTCTGATTTTATATGACATTTTATGCAGACTTATTTAATTCATTACCTCGTCAAATTCAAGACTGTTGATGAAATATATTTACAATGGCTTGTTTCCTTTTTATTTTACTTGTAACACACGCATTTACATATTTCATCTTAATATTAGTTCTTTAAAGGAAACCTCGTTCTAGTTGTATTGTATGATATGGCCTGCGGCCCGTACCCGAATAATGAAACATATACAACGGGGTGTCGTTTTACTTAACATGTTATGCTGCAAGTTTGCGTAGGTTCAAAACAACTTATTTCAATGACGTGTCACATTGCAAAATTGTACTTTTATTTTAGATACCATTCACGTTCATCAGTTTTAACTTACATAAACCTTTTTTTCTTAAGTTGTTTAGTTTAAATCGTTACAGCTAATCAAAAGGCACTGTCTTTCTCATTTCTTGAGGTTTTAAAAAGCTTTCTCTATTATTCTTTTTTTTAATTGCATATTATAACAACATGCAATATATGACAAATAACAGTTTCATTTTTACGTGGCATGATACTATAAAATGACATTTCATTTGGAATATTCATACATTTTTGGTCAACATATTTATGACGCAATTCTTTGCATGAAAAGGAGTAAAGAATGTACCTCGGTTTAAGTATGATATCTGTATTCATCGCTGCTAATTTGGCATCTCTATGATTTAAGACTTACTCCCTCAAGCCTTATTTGTCCCAATATCACTCTGTTATTCTTACGACAGTGACAAACGAGCTAGGCATAAAGGATAGTTTTATATAGTAATTCTGCGTTGGTGCTAAAAGATTCCTTGTACTTGTTTCACTAACCAAAATGAAGCTAAATTCTGTCCAAAGCGATCAAATACAAGCAAATGAAGAAAGGATGTACACTGTAACATATATCAATTACTTAAAAGCATACAAGCGCTCAGAAAAACTGCAAAACTGGGTAATATGAGTTATAACTTATGATAGAATATGTTCAATCATAGCCAAAAACCACAAAATCATGACAATATAACGCCTGCACTTTTTGATATCTATTTGAGAAAGTACTAATTTCATAAATTTGGTGCCCACCAATTTAACTTCATTGTTTACGTTCGAGTAACATCCAAAATAGCGAGGAGCGCCCGAATTAATCAGTGGCGATCACCTGCTTAGAAAAGTCACGCTAAACATATAGAAATATTGCCATTTATCAAATACTATCAATGTGAACATTCAAAGTTGAGAATTTCCTGGATTTTATTGGTTAATAAATCTTCTCATTGTTGAATTAATGAGTGGATCAAATTGAAAGCAAACACAATTATATGTTATTTCAATAAACCACAAGGACAAAAGGATATATAGCTCATTAGGATCAATTCATCTTTGTGTTATAGTGATTCATACAGCAGTTAAACGAGAATCAATGAGACAAAAGCGTTTATGCCTAAGACTAACCTTACATTACCAGAGGACTATGTTTTATGGGGTTTATCACCGTGTCAACAATATTAGAGTTATACTTCGGGTCTCATGGATTCACCAGTCCTGGTGTAGGGCTCTAAATTGTCTTGTCAAAACTTGACACTTTAACGAAACAAGATGAACAGTTGGAGCTCGAACCCGAAATCCCCGAGATCCAAGACCGTCAGCTTAACCATTTAACCATTGAACGACGCAGGATTATTTTATTTTTCAATAATTTTCTGCAGCAGAAAAATTATTTTGAAAATCTACGTGAGGACTGTTGTAACCAAATAAGATGTTAATCGAGCCCTTCAAATCTACTTTTGACATAGGAACTAGTCGGGATGGTTTACGGCGGAAGTTATCTTAAAAATATTTTTAGCGAATATTATCTATTTCAAGTGTACTGTAGACCCAATAACTCTCTTGAAAGAAGGCATTCTGGCAAGATATATTCAGAGGACGAGTATACAAGTAGGCATCATTTATAAATAATGCCGTGGACTGCAGAAATTACAGAAAGGCCAAATAATTGACTGGAAAATGAAAATGTGTACTCGGATAATGCCACTTAAATAGGACGTCAATGGCAAACGTTTGAGACAAAGTTAGTTTTGTTTAAAGCGACCTTATCAAAACAATGCGTAAAATATAGTCAGTATAAAATCATCTTAATACAGGACGCGAGTCATTCATAAATATCCTACTGGAACTTTCTGAATGACTATCGTTCGCATTGAGCCGGCAGTTGTCTTTTTCACCACAAGTATTTCTACTTCTACTATGATTGCATAAAACAGGATTAACTGTATTATAGACATTTCCTCTGTGGGCATTATTTCTGGTGTACAAACAGTAAGAACTGGAAATATACAGTTCGGGGTATTTATCAGGGTGAGAGAAACGGCAAATCTGTTTATGTTCATTTTAACTACAAAAGATTTTATCATCCAAACTGTAAAAGTCTTTTGAAAAAAAATCGTTTGAACTGCAGATATCTTTTGAAATAATTCTAGAAAAAATACGTCTCTTGAAACAATTGTTTGAGAAACAGACTTTTATGGAAAGAGTTGTAAGAAAGAATCTTTATTACAGACGTCTTTTGAACGAATTTTGATCAAAATCAGACATATTCTTAATCAATTTTGAGAATTGCAGACGTCTTTTGAAACAATTGTTTGATCTACAGATATTCTTTTGGAAAAAAAAAAAGAAGAAATTATTTTGAACAGCAGAAACCTTTGAAAAGAATCTATGAAATACACTCGTCTTGTGGGGGAAATCAAAGGTCAGAACATGATTAAATTTCAGACCATGATCAAATCAGATTGGGAAGGGGTATGGGTAATTCTGAAATAAACTAGTACTCACCGACGGTAAAGTTGAACATGGCGATATCGCTGGCGTGCATACGCGCCTCATAGAACCACTCGGAGCCCTGGTCGAGGTACTTATACTCCACGGAAAGGTCCTTCACGTTAATCGTACCGTCCTCAGTGCGGTACGCAAACGGACAGAACAGCGGGTAATCCTTGTATTCAAACTGATCGTAACAGTTCCCGCCCGCGAAAATATCCGGGTCGCCTTCCACCATGTTCCGGACTTGCGTGTAAAACAGCGCCTCCGAGTCGAGCACCGCTTGTGGCGCCACTTTCCAGAGACGCGTCAAGAGATTTGCGCGATTGACCGCGACGAGCGCCTGACGTTTAAAGCGGTTGATGCCGTACTGTTGTATGACGCCCTCGCCGAGGTTAAACTGGGTCCCGGCCGTACAGTTCTCCTTGTTACGTTCGTACGTCTCGACAATTTCGAGAAACTCCGCGATGACGTCGTTACCTTCCTTGTTTGGCTTTTTAAACTTGTCTCCCTTGCCGTCTGACGTCGAGGTTGACGCTGAAGGTTCGTCCGTGACGGGTAAGTCGACGACGTTGACGTCGGAAAATTCGGACACGTCGTTGACGTCATTGACGTCACTTGCCGAGCCTGATATCGTGTAATTCACACAGCGTCCGCTCGGTAGAACACAAAGTGCGAGGAATAAACACCAGACAGCGTACAATTCGACCGCGGCCATTCCGCTTATTGTGCGCATTCCGCGGAGATTGATGGTCCGAACACAAAAGAGCACGACGGGCACTAATGGATTATATAAAGAGTTAAGCAATGCATCGTAAAGAACAGGCGATTGTGACTTACAAATTATACAATTCCTCACGATTTCCTCTCCAAGGGAGGTTTATGACATGGTCTACGTATAGAGGTGTTATGCCGTTGGAAAGAATTCAATCTAGGATAATATGACTACGTTAGGAATGGCTTTTTGACGTTGTTTAAATGACGTCGTCTCAACAACACAAATAACAGTAGTCAACACTTTGTAAAAGTATCCTTTAATGAGCAAAGTAGAATTAGAAAATTAAAGTTGAGACATGTGATAGCTTTGTCTTGATTGTTTGTTTGTTTTTCTTTCTGTTTATGTCCGCGATAAGAATAATTCCTTATAGTTTTTTTAACGAAAACACCAATATATCCGAATCATTTGTTAACTTGTTTAATTCTAACCAATCAACACATATTACTTGTCTTACAAATATAAGCATTTCTAAATCCCATTGATCTAAGTTTGTTGCTAGTTTTGTGTAAGCATAAAATAACACAAAATAGTGCAGTTTTATTCCGTTTGTTAATAAAGTAACACGATTTCGACTTGTTAATTCAAAAATAGGTTTTTGGCGTTCATGGAGTTACGCTGGATATGCTATATTCTTAAAATTAATCCATGCTTTATCTCATTTCTATTTAAAGAATTTCACACGTCAACATGCAATTTATATTTCTAACTTAATCACCTTTATCACAATTAAACTAATTTTATCTCAACTCCCCACGCACCTTACGTCTTACTAATATGTAACCCTATATTGACATAATCACAGTTGAGAAGTGTTGTTAATACACTCCCATCCAATAAAATAGTCCTTATAAATGCCTCTCCCGGATTCAGTGTATTCATACGCGGTTCGAGTATCTAATTAATAACACTTTATTATTTAACTAACTCCGCAACAAGATTCCCGTATGTCCGGCTGAATAAGCTATGACAAAATCCCTGTCGGTAAATTCCGCTCAAGTCCGCGACGCCTGCCTCTCGATAGAGTCGAGGAGTAAATGATTACACTGCATTCCAGAGGTAGGGAGATTCTTCCTCCCGAGATCGATATTCAATGAGAGCGCGCGCGGAGAGTCGGACTGGATCAGTGTTCCTTGGACCGCGCGTGGACGCTTAAGCATGTGCCGTTTAAGGAAGATATCCTCTGGTTTAAACATAGTTTATTCATCAATTCATACACAATATACATAAATATCAACGATACGGACTTTACGTCCTTTCAACTGGTGCAGCCTAGTATTCAGCCATCTATTGTCTACGAAGTGTCTTCGGCAAGCTCATTCCGTAAAACGATGGATATGATTTCAATGATATGGTCTCGTCGTGTCACTCTTTTAAACCGGAAATGCGAGAAATGCAACAACTTTTACATTGATGAAACGATACACAAGGTTTGTGAGAGTATATATATTGTTCCTGCCAAGAATGACTTGTACAATGGGCTCTTCCCGACGTTTACCCAAACGTTTGTAGAGGAGCTCATTGCACAAGACTCTCTCTCTTGGACACTACGCATATTGAGAGCGCCTCTTCCGCCCCTACTGGAATCTAAGGATAACAAAACCTTCCTTTTTCATACATTCAAATACATAGGTATATGTCTACATTCATAATTGTCACATTACATTATATACTATGTGTATCAGTTTATGCCTTCTTTGGGCTGTAGATGTGCATTAGGCCTGAATCAGTACCACTAATCATGTGATAAGACACTTTTTATTTGCATAATTATGTCACTTTGTCATTCCTTTACAACTATTTTCATTTTCACTCATTTAAGTCATACCCATGTTTCTTGCCAGTGGGTAAAATGACTTGTGCTTATATATGTCCTATGCTTACATAATATGTCATTGTATTTGTGGCAACGCGCAGGGGCAAAGCGTATGTTTGTGTGCGTATGCGGGTGATGGGGTGTCTGTGTGTGTACGTGTGGGTGTGGGGGTGTGTGCGTGCGTGTGTGCTACGAGGAATCATTTCTTGTGGGTTTTCTTTTCCTACTTGGTTTTCATATTTTCATGTTTATATATACTTCTCATTTATATTTATGTTTTGTAAAAGAAATCTTTATACTTTGATTTATCTTCTGTAAAGGAGGCAATAAAGAGATAGAATTGAATTGAATTGAATAACCCGCATTCGGCATAAGCACTAGTTATATATCAAGGAAGCAGAATCGAGAGGGATTAATCTAATTTGTAAGAACTTTTTTTCACAACCGATTCAAAGTTTAAACTAAACTGACAGTATGGCTCGAAACCCAAAATTCTAAATTTGCAACCTTTACGACAGTCAGTTCGGTGTCCTTTCAGTTAACCCGAATAAAGTATTTCACACTTTCCAACCGCAATTTCCGCATATCCTTCATTGCAATGGAAGCTATGTGGAATTTTGATTTAATAACTGCAATAATTCAACAGGAACGAGTAATAATCCCGTGGCCTACAGACATGCGAAGATTGAAAGTTCTGATTTAATGTGACGTTTTATGCAGACTGATTTAATTCATTACCTCGTCAAATTCAAGGCTGTTGATGAAATGCATTTAAAACGAACGAATTATGGATGTATATAAGAAGGACTTGTTTTCTTTTTACGTGTAGCGCATGTATTCTAATAACATCTCTTGATAATGTTTCTGTACGGAGAAAAGATTCCTAGTTTGATGGTATCTAAAGGCTATCGGCCCGTAACGAAATAATGAAACATATATACAGTAGGGCACCGTTTTATTCAATTTGTTATGCTAAAGATTTGCGTAGGTTAAAACAACTTATATCAATGTTGGGTTTTGCAATATTGAAAAGTAATACATCATTGGAATCGTCTCTCCGAGACGCTTGGACCGCGCGTGGACGCTTAAGCATGTGCCGTTTAAGGAAGATATCCTCTGGTTTAAACATAGTTTATTCATCAATGTATACACGATGTACATAAATATCAAGTAGTACAACACAGATGAAATGGATAAGAACGAAAGCAAACGCTTATTAGGTTCTTTTCCAGTACCCTTAGCGGATACGCGACGTTGCATGTATTTATGAAGAAAGGAAAATACTATAAAGAAAATATCAAAAGTTGCACTTTGATTAGATAAGAAAAAGAAGTAAGACATTTTGTTTTGAATGATGGAATGTTGGAGTGTTGGCGTGGACTGTTTAAGGCTCGGCATGAATATAAACCATGTTAAAAGTTGAAAAATCCAGATCTGCAACAAGTATATAAGAAGAATACACATGAATTGAAAAAATGTGAAAAAATGCGAAAAATCGACTTGCCTTAGGCAACCAAAAAGATACATACATGTACTTAGTTATGCACAGAGAAAGTCACAATTCCAAATTAAATTGTTAGTATTTAGTTAAATCTTTTACTACTATGGATGTAAGAATGTACAGCGGCAAATATAGTTTCATTTTCAATATGACCTAAGTCATCGTCGCCAAATAATAAGACCCGTAGGTTCAACGTTATATTAGGTAAACCATTAAACAAAACATTTCTTGCATCGGTATACTTAGGACATTGAGAAAAGATATCCTTTATGAGGCACGTGTGATTTTATATACAAATATGATTTACCAATTCTAAAGCGCATGTTACTTAAATGACCGCTTATTACATGTATATTCATTCTGACCCGCATGTGGTTTCAGATATCCACGAAATATTCATCAAACAATTCTTTCCTACGCGCATGTTTCTAGATCACCGCTTGAATATCCCCTCTGAGGCACGTGTGATTTTATATACACATATGATATATCAATTCTAACGCGCATGTTACTTAACTGACCGCTTATTACGTGTAACATGTTATGAGGCACATGTTATTTACATACACAGTCAATATACCAATTCTAGCACGCATGTCACTTAAATGACCGTTCTGAGGCGTATTTGGTTTCAGATACCCACGTAATATTCATCAAACAATTCCTTCCTACGCGCATGTTTCTTAATCACCGCTTGAATATCCTCTCTGATGCACGTGTGCTTTTATATACACATATGATGTACCAATTCTAACGCGCATGTTTCTAAATCGCCGCTTATTTTATGCATATATCATTTTGAGGCTCATGTGATTTAACATTCACACTCAATATACCCGAACTAGAACTCATGAAACTTATATCGCCGCTTATTACATGTACTTCTAGACTATTCCAATATGAGGCATATGCTTTTAACATACACACTGAAAACACCCATTCTAGCGAGCGGGTAACTTAAACAAACACTTCGTACTTATAATCCATTCTGAGGAACTTAATTTTACATACACACTTAATATACACATTCCGGCACACTTGTCACTTATATGTACCCCTTATTTACATGTATTATCAAAATTGGAAAAAGCATGTGATTTTACATACACTCTCATTATACCCATTTTAACGTGTGTGATTCTAGTGACTTAAGAATCACTTATTACATTTATTGTATTATCAATTCTGCACATAAAGTTTACATTCACACTTAATAGTCTCATTTCAGCGTGCATGTATGTTTGATTACCACTTATCATATGCATTTCCATTCTGAGGCACATAAGTGTTACATGCACACTTTAAATACCCATCTAGGCGCGGATGTATATAACATAACAACTTATTACATATATTTCCATTCTGAGGAACATGTGAATTATAGTGCTCATGAACTTAAATCACCGCTTACTACATGTTTTTATTCTGATACACATTTAATTTTTCGTTCATGCTTAATATATACATTCTAGCCCGCGTGTAACTTGAATTAGCACATGGTAAATGCATATCCTTTCTGTCACACTTGTGAGTTTTTATAAACACATGATATAACAGTTATAGCTCTCGTGTGATTTAAAGGCACATTAAAGTAGATTAATGCTATATCAAACTATATTATTTGGCAAACTTTTGGACCGATTCAAATAGTTTTCACTAGAAAACACCATCGGCACAACTTAGATGTGATAGTAAATCAGAAATAACCCGGATTAGCAAGTTTAATAATTCAGATTTCCTTATTCTTCACCTTTGACCTTGACAGTTGATACACGCATTTTTGAACCGACCAATCAGGATTCGTTATTAGGAATATGTAAACAAACAGGTTGTTGATAAACATGATTGAATTGGAGACAACTATATCTCAAGCACAAAATAACTTATTTTAAATGAGTCTATTCAACAGGGTCTAAATGCATTCCTAAACTAAATCTCATGACTTTTATGAACATAAAGAAGTCCATATATTTTTTCAGTTATTTATTTGTACTCCTCTCCTTTGATGTGCCTTTAAGTCAACACTTAGTCTAAATCATGACATGTATTTTGGTTTTGACTGTTGGATTTGGATACATACTTATTATCTGGCTGTTGGATTTGGATACATAATTATTATCTGTAAACAGTAACTACTTAACCACATACTTCCAATGGCTATTTTCCTGTACGTTACATACAACAGTTTGGTTGTTTTACAGTTTAAAGAAATAAGATGTCTCAATACCCAGGTTTCCTAACATATGCGAACAAGTAGCTTTAAACATTACATGTATAAGAATCATCCCTATGTTAGCTTGTCTGTATGTTGCCATCTTGTAGCGACAAGGCGGGTGAAAAGTTTTTGTCTTGTCTGAATGTTGGCATCTTGTAGGGACAAGGCGGATGAAAAGTGTTTGTCTGACTGCACACTTGATAAACTCATCAAAACACACGCATAACCTTAACATAACTATGTGTGCTCGTCTGCATGTGTTCAATTTGTAACTACTAGACAAGTAAGCTCAAGATTTACTTCACGCAAAGACTACTCAATGCATCACGCATACAACCTTAACACAATTGATAGAGTATAATGATCATGTAACCTTAAAGCTATACTTGCGCTCATTTACACTGAAATTGCGAAAGTTTTTCGAATAATTTACAATTAACTTAAAAGTACTTTAAGCAGAGGAATTAAGATTGTAACACGTTCACATGATGCTTTTTAAAGGGAGAAAACTGTTAGGTTTGTTTACAATCAGCGATAAAACTAAGGTCAGCCAAGAACCGTTGGGAACCAATAACACCCAAGATATTGTCCATTTTGAATGCTCACGTTGTTATTATGAGATAAATTACGGTATTTTTCAGTGTTTTGAACATATTCTATCATAATTCATAACTCATATTACCAAGTTTTGCAGTTTTCTGAGCGCTAGTAAGCTCTTAAATAGATACTTATATGCACCTTTTTAAGCACATGCAGGCTAAACACAATAAGCATCTTGATTTACGTACAGGCTGTTTCAACGTCCAAATGAAATTTATACATTTGTTAAGATTTTCAACATAAAATGAACACTAAGTAAACATATCCCAAGTCAAATTTTACTGTACACTTTTAGAATTGAATGTCCCGGAAACCTTACCTTTGTCCTAACTGAATTCTTTTTACCATGCACAACCTGAGCTTTAAACTTGATGTCCTCTAACCCACAACATACTTAACCTTTCACCTGATTCGCATTCTCTTACCCACACACAACCTCAACCTTTCACTTAATTGGCCTTATCTCACCCACACACATCCTTAACATTTCACTTAATTGACCTTCTCGCACCCACACACAAATTTAACCTTTTACTTAATTGGCCTCTTCTTACCCTCACACATCCTTAACCTTTCACTTAATTGACATCTTCTCACTCACACACAACCTTAACATTTCACTTAATTGGCCTTGTCTTACACACACATCCTCAACCTTTCACTTAATTGACCTTCTCTCACCCACACACATCCTCTACCTTTCACTCAATTGACCTTCTCTCACCAACAAGTCAAAAGTCAAGTCAAAATTATTTTATTGGCGAAAAACAAATGTTGTTTTATAGCCATAAAGGCGGTACAAATGGTAAGTATCACATATAACATTCATATGAGAAAAGTATGAAAAAACAAAAACAAACAAACAAGAATTTAGGACAGAATGAAAGATATATGCAATATATGGTTCTTGTCGATCAGCATCTGACTAAAATATAGTGTCATAATATTGGCCCTCTCACTCACACAAAACCTTAACCTTTCACTTTATTGTCCACCTCTCACCCACACACAACCTTAACCGTTCACTTAATTAGCCCTCTCACTCACACAAAACCTCAACCTTTCACTGTTTGTGCCTTACAGCATACAACTGTCATTCAATTTCAGACAAATCACTGAAGGTCCAATGGCTCTTTTGGTACCAATTTTAGGCGAGCACGCCTACAAAAATTGTTCGGGTTTTTTCTCGTATGGTTCCAATTACCTTGTGAAATGAAAGCGTTCACTTAAAATTTCTAACCAATCAAATATTGTTTACCGTATTTCAACCAAATATTCAAGAGTGTAGCTTATACTATTTTCTATTATTTGTCTCTCCATTTTTATAACTCTAAACAACTAATGCATCCATGCCTTTCTTTCTGTCTTTGTCTCTGTCTCTCATGAACTTTCCCACTCCTCACTTTATTTCAATTCTTTGAATTTATGCTTTGTACTCCCTTATTGTATAACATGTATACTTGGGAAGATTAAACGATATGTTCTGTTCTGTTCTGTACTTAATTGACCTTCTCTCAACCACATACAACCTTAACCGTTCACTTAATTGGCCCTATCACTCACACAAAACCTTAACCTTTCACTTTATTGTCCCCCTCTCGCCCCACACAACCATTAATTAATTGACCTTCTCTCACCCACACACAACCTTAACCCTTCACTTAATTGGCCCTATCACTCACACAAAACCTTAACCTTTCACTTTATTGTCCCCCTCTGGCCCCATACAACAATTACCATTATTAGGGCCTCTCCTTCCAACACACAGCCTCAACCTTTAACTTAATTGGCCTCCTCGCACCCACACATAACCTTTCACTTATATCGCCTCCTTCAACTATACACAACCGAAAGCTTTCACTTAATTGACCTCCTCTCACCCACATACAACCATAACCTTTCACTTAATTGACATCCTCTTATAATACACAACCTTGACCTTTCACTTAATTGACCTTCTCTCACCCATACACAACCATAACCTTTCACTTAATTGGCCATCTCTTACCCGCGCACAACCTTAACCTTTCACTTAATTGGCCTCCTCTTACCAACATACAACCTTAACCTTTCACATAATTGACCTCTTCTAACCCCCACTCAACATCAACTTTTCACTTAATTGACCTCTTCTTACCCACACACAAACCTAACCTTTCACTTAATTGACCTCTTCTTACCCACACACAACCTTAAACTTTCACCTCATTGACCTCTTCTAACCCACACTCAACATCAACCTTTCACTTAATTGACCTCTTCTTACCCACACACAAACCTAACCTTTCACTTAATTGACCTCTTCTTACCCACACACAAACCTAACCTTTCACTTAATTGACCTCTTCTTACCCACACACAAACTTAACCTTTCACTTAATTGACCTCCTCTCATTACACACAGCCTTAACCTTTCACTTAGTTGACCTCTTCTCACCCATACATATCTTTAACCTTTCACTTAATTGACCTATTCTAACCAACACAGCCTTAACCTTTAATTGAAACGACTCCCTTTCACACACACAGAACTCAAACCTTATAACGTGTCTTCTCTTATCCTTCCACAAACTTTTACTCAATTGTCTCCTTCTTACGTATGTACATCATTTACCTTCTATGAGCGGCAGTCTCACTCAATTGTCTCCTTCTTACGTAAGTAGATCATTTACCTTTCATGGGAGGCAGTCTCCCGACTGACTTACGGAATGCCGATGGTTCTACCCGCCTTGACCAGCCCATATGGGCAGTTGAGTATGGGGTTTTCCTCCATCATTAAGAGTCGGGCATCGCTACATAACTGAAATAATGTTGATGTGATGTAAATATATATAAATATATATATATTTATTTATATATATATATATATAACACATCATTTACCCTTATAACTATTTGTAGCTTTTGCGTGAGGCCAGTTCTAATTGTTTTGCTAAAATGGAAATGCACAACTGTATGCAAAGGTTTCTTTAACATCACCAATCCCGCTATTATCATTCTTTCCCATCACATTCAATCCCGTCTGCTTAAGGAAATGGTGAAGAGTGAATTCATTTTATACTGTCACAATCAATGTATGTATGACTTTCCTTCCTACGCCCAATGTGTATTGTAAGATTGTATTCGAACTTGTGCAGTTTTCGACATTACCGCAGTTATATAACGGTTTTAACCCTTTGCCAATCGCCATATTTTCGACTTTCCGAAATTGAAAGAGTTTGCAGACGACATTTCAAAATTCGACTTCTGAAAGGGACATAAACCATTTTGGGGAAAGGGGAAATGCCCGTTTAGAACAATTTCTTCTTTTTCCGCAATGTTTTCCAGAGTCGTCTGCAACAATCTGGTCTAATGTCGTTACCGTTTGGTAATAGGTTAAGTGGTACCCTTCTGTCATTCTGCAATTTCATGTCTCATGTTGCAGTCGAATAATCATAGGTACTCGGTTTTTGTTCACGTATGACGGTAAGGCGTTGAAGAATATGCTTTTATTTTGTTGAATCCTATGAAAGCTGGATAGCCCCGTAATTGAACCGTCAAGCGTAGGATTTTCTGCTTTTGAAACTCACACAATTTTAAGTCGTATTTGTGTCTTAAAATCCGACGCTAAGCTGTAGTTTTGTCAGAGACGAATATTTGCCATAGTTTTGTTATTGTTTCTGTTTTATTTCTTGTTTAGCACTCTCGTTTCCTTTTCATGTCTTGTATACGTACTTAAGCTTTTGCGGCTTTGATATCAATGAATACATCAATATAAAAGCAGTGTCTTATTACACCACCTTATAAGCTGAACATATTTTAGTAATGAACCCTGAAAGCTTCTTTCGAACCAATAACAAATTCATTTAACATTAAGAGTGCTGGCTATTTATTCTTAAAATAGATTTGTTTGTCGTCAGCTTTCAAAAACCTTAAATATCTGCTTAATTCTGACAAAAAAAGATACTCAGAGTAGTAAACAGGTAAGACCACAGACCAGCCGCCAATTTGCTTGGCGGCTAGCCTGGATCTTATCATAAGTACGAAGTCGGTTCCAGCACTATCCGAGTTAAGGTGCGCTGGAATCCTTTGACGGGTTGATAGGAAGTGCACCCTTATGGTGCCACAACTCAGTTTGATTACATCCGGAAGTCGTAATGGCATAAGAAGAAGTTCTAAAAAATCGAAATGCTGCATTTGTGCTCACCTCTCCTTTCGGTAGGTGAACAAGGAAACAATTCAATAGTGAAATACGAGATGATCATTATTCAAATTCAAATATCTCATTGTACATAGGCCACCAGCCCTTACACAAAAAATAATACAATTGAATAATACATGCATAACAAAAGTGTTGACATCTTACGAGGAAACATTCGATGATTCGAAGGTTCTCTTTTTGAATTGCATTCAAAATTAATATTGACAGGTTTATAACAGTCGTTAACCACACTTGCCATCAAGCATAAAACTTATTTAAATCAGAATGAGTATAAAGCTCTTTAGACGAAGGTCTAAATATGAGGGACAAATCAAAACGAAATGAAACTCATGCTCAAGAGATTATGCCCTGCTTTCTCTAGTGTTTAAGCACTGACAAGGTTTGTTGTATGAATAAATAAATAGATAAGGATAACACTGGTTCTTATCTTAAAATGCATTGTAAAGTGGCAACATGACTATTTATTTATAACAAGGAAGGAGCGTCGAAAATTTAGCTACCAACAAACGGGCGTTTTTCTCGTCTCTCCCGAGAGTTCCCCTGCGAGATGAGGAGAACAGATATTTCCGATTATCGAATGTAAAATAATGTGGAGTGTTTGGACTAAGTGCTTGTTGAATAGCCCTCATTATACAGGAATATTTGGTCATGCTTTCCAAAAGACTTGTTTAGTTTGATCCAGACCTTGAAGGTTTTGGAAAAACATAAAGGTTTTTAATTGATAGTTGAGGTTTAGCGTTTACGTTATTTTCAACAATGATTCACCTTTCCCATATGGACTAAGTTGACCAATCGGATTTGGGTGAAACACCATGAACTATGTTATTACATTCTTAAGTAAGGCAGGTTTAGTTCGAATTCGGATAACAAATGTACGATGGGCTTCAATGAGCAACATGCTCCTGAAAGTTTAATTATTTACATTGAACGAAAGTACTCGGTTTGACTTAGGGTGGGCTTCGAACAATGAAATGATTCGGTATACTCAATCGGGCTAGTTTCACAAAGTAACAGAAAAGTTGTTGACGCGATTCAAAATACGAAACCAATACTATAACCCTATATTACATTATTAATACAACAGACCCGAATACTTGTGGGCCCGAATCATATGTTGCGCCGGTTTTTTACTTTTAATTCCTATTCTTATCGACGCACAAGAAAAATACTTTATGTGTGTACGATATGAGTCTGATCTAATTTTCGTAAATATTGACACTCGCAACATGCTTTCCATTATACAAGGTTTGGAGGTATTGGTCTAGGGGTAGAGGATCAGCCCATTGACATGACAGCTGAAGGTTCAAAACCCGTGAGCAGCGGGGTCCACTTGCGACCTTACATTTATCCACATTCGGTGATAATGTCGGTTTCGTATCCAGGCAGCAGAATCGAGAGAGATTGATATGAGCTGAAAGAACTTTGTGCCACAAATGATGTAGAATTAGAAAGTTATATTCGATAACTATTAAATGCTGTTTGTTCACAGACGTGAGGAGACTTGGAAGTTAGAATTTGACAAGTTTAAATCTGTTTAATCGCTTGACAGCTGTATAGCACGCACTGGTGCTTCCTTTGGAGTGAAATTAGTTTGTATTAAAGTGTTAAGAACTTAAGACCAATTTTACGGTGTATTGATATGCATGTATTATACAACACACATTGAAATTATTTTGCTTTCAAGATATATTTTGAAATGAGTTGTGTTCAACAAAAAAAAACTGTGTTGTTTCAGCGGCATTTTATGGTCACTTCAAATCTTCTCACGTGTTCACTAGTAACCTTAAAGTTATGTATGTATAATGGATAAGTTAGATTTCGGACAACCCTTATCTTACAATACGTCTAACTTCTTAAATTGGGAAAGGGTGTTTATGGGTATATTCGTTGCCTCATACTTATGATGCATCAACTTACCGCATAAGCTGCAAAATATTTCAGAAGCCATTTTGACAAAAGGAGAATTTGCTTCTAAGAAGCAATTTCTCCTTTCGTCAAAATTGCTTTTATATTATATCATTTTATCCAAGCTATGGTTGTCGTCTGCTCTCGGGTTCGATTTGGACCATTCATAAACGTTCGTAGGGGGGAATGCCCTCGATATGAAAACGCGGAATCTGCATATGTGCGAAGCAATTTATGTCTAAGGGAAGTAACTGCTGTAGACTAAATTAAGATATCAGCGGTAAATAGGAAGGTGTTAGCCCGACTGATCCAGACGTAGATATTACTGTTACAGCCTGGATTATCCGAGTTAAGAAGGTGGGGTTTTTTGGCATTGAAAAATCGTTTACTGAATTTTGGTCGTTGGGTTTTTTTTCTCTTTTTTTTCGGTTTAGGTTGACATCGCATCAGCATAGATACACTTAAAAGGCAATGCCCAGCTCGCATTCGATAAAATAATGTCCTTTGGCAGCTTCTCCCGAATTAACAAATTTAAACCCTAATAGTGCTGGGACCAACTTTATGCTTATGCAAATAATTATGACCATGGCCAGCCGCCAATTAAACTGGCGGCTGGTCTGTAATCCAACCTGTTCGATACTTTGAATTTCTTTCCTTATCAAAATAAAGAAGGTATTAAAGATTTTGGAAAGCAAACGAAACAAAAATCTACTTTAAAAAAAATACCAAGCATTCTAAGGGTTAAATACTGGGACACTTACGACCCCAAAGTCTTCCTAACTGAGGTATGTTGTTGTCATGGATTACAAAGAATAAAAACCGCCAGCTAATTAAATTTCTGTTGGAGCCATAGACGGCCGAAAATCAGAGAGAGAGTACGAGAGAGATGTAAACCCCCATTCGTCTGCTATATTACCCGCCAAATCTCGGGGTCTAGTTAAATTAGGGTTGTTATAACATTTCCCATAGGACCCATGCGGTACAGCGCTAAACGTGACCAATATACGATGATATTCATAGAACCGATTTTTATCTTTCGGTTTTCAGATTTTGGCTGCAATTTTAACTTAACCCATTACAAAATAATAACGACATTTGACCAGTCTGTTGCTGACGACTCTGGAAAACATTGTGGGTAAAGGAGAAATTGATCTCAACGAGCAGTTTCTCCTTTTTTCCACAATGTTTTCTGTCCTATCAGAAGATTGTTTTTCAATTTTATCAAATTTTGAATTGTCCTATGCAAACTCTTTCAATTTGGGACAGTCGAACATCAAATGTATGGTTAAGGGTTAAATATGGTGCAACCAATATCATTTCGGCGTATTGCTCGTTTATTGCGGCTTGTTTTTTTTAATAACGTGGGAAAAGAAGAACCTTATTTTGTCCTCAAATTGATTTTTTCCATCATACATTAATTAAGAATTGCAACATAATCTCAATGTCCTTGACTGCTATTTCTTTAAATTCGGGGAAGATTATAAATACTTATAGAATGGAAGCGGTTCATGTTTCATTATTTACCAAAAAATTAAACAACGAATAAATGAAAGGTATGGAAGAGGTTCACTGTTTATCGACGTTTTCGAGCCAAATTTAAGAAAGCAAACAATGATTGAAGTCGGAATAGTTGTCAAAAACTCGGCTGTTCTATTTTTCTCTGCTAAGTAAGATTGCAGCACTTAAGCGTAAGAAAACGTATTCATTTAAGTACGAAGCTGTGATGTTAACGAGATTATGGAACCAGGTCATTGACTACTATTATGTTCGAATAGAATCTGCTAGCGTGAACTTAGGTCGACAGTATAGAGGGGACCTTACAAAAATAGGTAACCCGAACTACTGTCAGTAAATTCCTTTGTTTGTTGGTCCTTAATGAATTAGTCACATTTATTGCTCCCCGTTATTGGCTCATACGGAAACCTCGCAAATCAACCTCCGTATTTCGGGGGGTTTAAGAGTTGGGAGAGACTAGTTTCTGGTTGTTGCTGATTGCAAAGCAAAGGTCGCAATCGTACCTACTTGGGCATGTCCGTGACCTGCCAAATACATTTTTTCATTAGATGAACCCGATGAATTATGATTACAAAATTCTGACAGGGGGTTAAACGGGCGTCATCTACAGTAGGAATTGTTATCATGAATTTGCTTTTTTTTTAGAAGATTAGATTGACTATGTAACGATGTACGTCTATGAATCATTTCGAAAATATTTACGTACGTGCAGTTTTCCTGTTAAGCCGTACTTAGTCATGTCATTTCGCGATCAACTTTATCAGACCATTACCTGAAACGAGAAATACTAGATTCTTGCTCTATACAAAGACACTTAGCCGTTAATTAGAATATTTGGAAGATCATTGACAGTGCTAGTAGCAGTCAATCAATGCCCTGGGTAGCGTTTTCCTATACACCTTGCACTAAAAATATATACAAGTTCAAAACAAGATTCTCTATTACTTCAATATTGGGGAAAGCAACGATGCATAGAAACGCATGATCGGAATGTCTCCCCGAGAGGCTTCCAGTGACGTGCTAAACTGTAATGTTGTACTTTTATGTAAGGTTTAATTCATGTATATCAGGTTTCATGATATATACTCTTTAAGTCGTTTAGTACATAAAACGTGAATTAAAAGTGGTTAAGCATGAGGGTAGTGCAACACATTAACTAGCCTTATACAGGTTATTAAATGAAAACTATTGACGCGAATATGAAGCACATACAACCTACGAATCATTCGAAACCGATTATCCTACAACACTGGTAGTTTTTATCACCAAAGTGATCCACAAATGCCATTTAGTCGAGAGTGAAAAAACATATTTGTTAAGAAATAAGAAATAAAGCAAATTCGTTGAAGGACTGATTCTGAAAAACATCCTCTGAAAAAACGAACTCTCACATCAAAGTATCCTTTTCGTGTGCACCGATTGGCCTGTCTCATATTTTTTTCCAATTCGAGTAATTTCTATCCGCGGGACATCTATCAAATGGTCTCTTCCCGCGGCCATCTTTTCCGTTGTTGTTAGGGACGGCAAATTGGCGTTCACGACCAATAGCTGGGACAATTCATCAGCCGGGAACCAACTTGTCGCCAACAGGGGGCGCGCCGTTCTGACGCAGGTCACGTGAGGGCGCGAAACGTTTGTTTTGTATCGTTTCCGGAACAAGGTGTCCAATCGGTGTTCCTCGGCATACTACGGTTTGTGACGGTCCTAGACTGGGAACCGGTTTCTCATCTATCTTGAGGAACATAGTGGAGCCAGTAGACAGCTAGGGACCAGTTTAAGACGGGTCCGACTTCTATAACTCTGGGATAAATAATACTACTTCCGGATCTTCTTTTGGTAAAGGAGCTTTTTCATCGAATTTCAAACAATTAGCAAGTGTACATATATACTATCATTTGTAAGTTAAACGGAAGTGTTTACCCTTAATACAAAGAGTACCTGACAGCTGTCATCTAGTGATGCTGTACCCATATTCTCGTTTGCGTTTTGGTATCTTTTGGCAGGCAGGGCACAGTTTTTTTGTAAAGAGAAAAAGGGTCTGTTAGCCCTTTACCAAAAGCCATATTTTCGACTGTCTCAAAAAGAAAGATTTTCAGAGTTTGACCGAAAGAGTTTGCAGACGACATTCAAAACATAATCTTCTGATAGGGGAGAAAACATTGTGGGAAAAGGAGAAATTGCTCTTTAAGAGCAATTTCTAATTCCCTACAAAGTTTTCAAAATTCGTCTGCAACAAATTGGTCAAATGTCGTTATTGCTGGGTAAAGGGTAAAGGTTTATCATTGATACAAGGCTAGGGCTCTGAGGTACTTGCGAAATGACATTCCTACGAACACAGATGTATTTGTTGGACTCGAACCCCTATGCCCAAGTTCTGAGAACGTCACCTTAACCCCGGGCCATGTAGGACCCTCAGAACGAAAAAGAAAATTTGAAAATGGAAGGGAACATATGGTTCGTATGGGCTTCATTTGTCGATATTATCTCTTCAATTGTTCATTTTTCGATGTATCTTTCCTAGTCCACTGATAACAACATACTGGTTCTGCAGTAAAACATTTCTTCAAATTAACGACTCATTTTGTCCTTTTTCAACTCTAAATGCTACCGAAGATGTGCATCTTGACCCCAATACGACACACACGAAAGCGTAATGACAAGCTTTGGTTGTTTCTAATCACCATTCGAGTATGATAAAGTAGTTGTGTTTCTTCGTTCAATTAGGTTTTACAATTAGACCCCGTAGACAAACAGAGAAATCTTCCTAGAACGAGACACTGGCAAATTTAGTATTCTCCATTACCAATAAAGTAGAACAAGATGGTTGCCAGTTTGAGCGGGGGAAACAAAAAAGGAAATAATATTTTGACTTTCTATACACAGAGACCAACTAAGTAGCCTCCATCGTTTACATGACTTAGTGGTTAAGGTGTTGACTAAGAACTCGGAGGTCTCTGGTTCGAGCCCCACCGTGACCTCTGGTTTTGTGGGAGTGGTCTTTGGCAAATCTGTTTAGAGTCCTAGCTTAGTATTGGTGCACCCAGGTAAGCCGTTAAAAGTGAAAAATGTTGATACGGCACTGACGAAGATGGCACATTCAGGACATGTGTCAGAAACTTACTATAATTATATCTATTGCCAATATAGAACAACGCAATGGAACGAAACATTTGACAAGAACGCGTTTTGACGCACTTCAAACAGAGGCAATCTAAGTATTCTTCATTACCAATAAAGTAAAGAAATTTTTGACAAAAATGATGGTTGCCAGTTTTTCAGCCAAGAAAAAAAAGTATTTTGACGTACTGTTAACAGGAGCCAATTTAAGATTCTCCATAACCAATAGAGATTAGATCACAATTAGAACACATTGTGACGAAAACGTTGATTGCCAGTTTTGAGCCAGAAAACATAAAAAACCTGAAATACTGTTTTGGTTAAGCTGGCTTGGGTCCGAGATACTACGATTACGGTGACATTACGCCTTCCTTATTTTGGACAAATTGTACGATAAGGAATTGCAGAGGATTGCACTGCATACAATCGCTTTTATCCCTTAAAATCCTTTGTAATTTTCTGAAAATAGATTTTTGTGTCGTCTGCTTTCCAAAACCTTAAATAACTGCTGAATTTTATAGAGGAAAGATACTCTGAGTAGCAAAAAGGTTAGATCACAGGCCAGCCGTCATTTTACTTGGTGGCTGGCCTGTGTCTAACCTTTTTGCATTAGCATGAAGTCGGTTCGAGCACCATAAGGGTAAAACACATCCATGAAACTTCTTTTCATTTAGTCAATCATTCCCGCGTTGCACATTGTGCAGTTTACCGGATGTTTTGATTTGATCTTAACAATGTGTTTGGAAGTGATATTCAATCCCTACAGACCATTTGGTTCTCTGTCGAAGCGAAAGATTGTATTTCCCGCTGTTGATCAAAGGCTAGAATTCTCTGTTTGCCTTTTATGGACAAGCAAACGGTGCTACTAAACGCGTTTTTCAAGTTTCCGTTGTTCATCTATGAAAAACTGAATCTCTTGAGGCTATATGTTTCCAATCCTGAACGAGTTTTCTCCTTTCAGTTACTCTTTAAATTGTCCAAGTGCCGATTAGATTTCATCAAATCCGTTCCCTCACATTGGAAGTGTTTTAGGAACTAATTTTTAACGTGTATCTACAGCTGTTATTATTCAGCACACATGGGGACACTATAGACAAAATTACACAATATGATCCATTTACAGGTTTAAATGTGTTTGGGATATGTATATAAAATAAATATCTGTATATTATCATATACAGTGAACCCTCGTTTATCCGGACACCGATTATCCGGATGTCTCGCAATCCGAACAAAATTGTAAGGGAACGGAGTTATTGGACCAGTTTATTGCAGACGACTTTTGAAAACATCGTGGGCAAAGGAGAAATTGCTCGTGGCGAGCAATTTCTCCTTTTCCCACAATGTTTTCTGCCATATCAGAAGCTTATCTTTGAATTTCATCACGTTTTGATATGTCTTCTGCAAACTCTTTCAATTTGGGACGGTCGACAATTTGGCGTTTGCTAAAGGGTGATAACTATACACCGCTCATACAGACCGTTTATGTCTTAATGTGAATAAGAACATGCTCTGCTTCATTAGTCCGGATTATTCGGTAAACCGGACATTTTGTTGGGAACGGACGTGTTCGGATAAACGAGGGTTCACTGTATACAGAAAGATATGTGCATATGGTGTAATAAATGATATATGCAATATACAAGACATTGAGGGTAAATTCCATGTCCTGATTGTTTGCAAGAAGCATGTAATAAGGAGTATGAAGATAAGGAAAAATGTACCTAAAAGCATTACCATTTGCGCCTATCTATGCAGGGGTGGGTGGATATGTTAAAAACAAAGAGGACCAATATTCTTTTAGACTCTCGTTATTATATTAGTATGCTTTTGAAAATAGATATATATCTATCCATAAAACCTAATGAAAACAGTATACATGTAAATAGTTTGAAGCCAACACAATTATAAAGAAAGACTCTTTCTTCCGGAGTGTCAAATGAAACTGTTATTACGTATTAGTTTTGATCTATATATTTACGACATTTCAATCGAGATCGGATATGTATTTATATAACTAGAAACTGTAAAGGCTTACGTCTATGAAATGTTCTTTTTCCTCTTTATTGTATTCGATCGATAAGTCGATGACTTTGTTAAGATGACTGATATAATCCCTATCACATACAAGCTGATGATCTATAGATAGCTGTATACAAAAGTTTCATTTACATAATATCGGAAGAGTTGAGAAACGTTGTCCCAAGTACAATGGTTAGACAACTCATTTGTTGCCCGAAAACATGGATTTCGTGGGTGGTCATGGGCAGAGGTCTCTTGAAAAGATAAAACGAATTGAACTGTATTGATATTCGCATCGTTCTCTTTAAAACAATAAATTCAACATTAAAAATGTCAAACCTGAAAAACATTTTGGCCATCTTAACCATCTATGTAATATTTCAACTATTCTACGAAGGAGATACAAGTTTTTGTTAAGCATCAATGATTCGGGTCCTCAATAAATCACATTATGATACACTTGAAAGCGCTTTCTAATCAATTTCCTGTTTCAATAATTTTTACCGGAAGTTAGTAGAAACTCGCTGTGATGGTTCCCACCATCGGTCTAATGCTTTCGCCCAGCACACGTGGTTTTCAATTTGAAATCGGCTTTGATGGAATTCTGCATGGGAGTTGTTTTTGCTCAAGAACAACAAACAACGTATTCTGTGACATTTAAGAGGTTGACCTCACAAGTCAGTTTCAGTCATGTGAAAGGAAAGGGAAATACCGTTTAGAATTACTTAAAACACGAGTTTTTTACCATAATCCAAAATGTTTGAACACCCTCTGATTATGAAAGGCCACTCTCAAGATGTTCTTGGGTAGACCGTCGGCCTCTGGACACTAGCGTTGAGGGCTCGAATCCAGTGATAGGCGGTATTCACTTTACGACCTTTTTTAATCAAAATTCGTTGCGAATTCTGGTTCGGTTTTCAGAAAGAAAAATGGATAATGATTGCTATTGGTTGAAAAAACTTGATTCACAGCAGATGTAAAATAAATGATTTTGATATAAAGGTCATTTCCCTGTCTTACAAAAACACCATTTCGAGGCATATCAAGTAGGCGTCTCTGAAAATACTGTGACAAAAGGAGATATCGCTTATGACGTTCGGGGCCGAAATTTTCGCTTCGAATAGTTCCGGCCACAACCGATGTTCGCCGTAAAAACCTATGTAATCCGATGTATGAATGAATTTCAAAATGGATGATCGTGGTTATTCTTCCTCAAGATAACTACGAGCCTTATCACCACTTCAGTCGTTATAGTGATCGACTTGACTTACAGGGGTCCTGCATTTGAAACCCGGCTCCATTACTTGGCGGCTGGCCTGGATCCAACCTGTTTGCATAAGCATGAAATTCATTCAACCACTAAAAGGGTTATGAAAACAACCAATTCAACAGGATCCGCGATTGCGTAATAAATAGCATTGCAGACTTGCGATCGTCAACCCGTGTTTGATTACTGATCACGATTTCACCGTTGCCATGATAAATTTCTCGGTACTGGTAGGTCATTCATGGAATATGTAATAAATAACGCTCAAGAGTGATCCCTGTTCATTGATGGACAACAAACAATAATTATAACAGAAGTAATAACTCCCATCATTGGTACACTTGCAATGATTTCGGAAACGACGATATGAATTAAAGTTCTCAATGTCATTCTTCGTTTCATTTACAAGACATATTTCGGTCGGATTTCTTTTTTTCTGTGTGTGCGCAAGGTTCGCCTCGAATTTCCATTTAAATGACTCCACTGGCCAGAATCAATAACAGTCGGGCCTCCTGATTGTGCAATTTAATAGAGGACATTACAAATTCATGCGATTTTGATTCCCATAATTATTTCTCTAATTATTTCGTCAGGGGTCACCACCATCTTTAGGCGCTTTGGCCGCTTGTCCTAGACGGTAGCCAATCACAACACACGTATCTGAGATTTGGGACGAATACATTTCGAGAAGTAGATCATGAAGTTTGTACTGATGCACCGTCCTGTGTCAACTTAAATCCACATGTATCCACATTTTTTTTATCTAGTACAAATGAGCATTATTAATAATCTGAGCAAATTCATATAATGCCAACTTGTTAAGGAATAATTGTGAATCTTTTAGTCTTACATGAATATGAACTGCTCATCTGTAAAAAAGACATGTCTTTTTATTGAATTGTAGTGTTTTGCTATGAACAATTTATATTTGTTTCATGCAATAAAGAAATTTTATTGTATATGCCAATTTGATAGACAGATTGTTAAAAGCCTCAGATAATCCTGCTCATATCCGAAGAAACAAACACTCCCTTCCTCAAATACATGAGAGATTAAAGTAAAAGCGTCGTGTGTGGTTATCTCAAATGCCTAGAAAGTGGGTGGGGGACGTGGTATAATTACCATGATTCCTAGATGGTATCAGTGAGCAGTCCATTTCTATAGTCGGTTATCAAACCGATGTATGTTAATTTGCGGATTTCGTATTAAGCGGAATCGAAGGCCGAATCAGATACGGCATCCAGCATGTGCGTCACAGCAACTCATTCAACGCGACCAGTTTGGTTTATAGAACCGTTACCCTCACAGCCTATTATGTCTGGTCGAATTTGAAAACAATAGCAGACGATAATTTTAAAGCTTGGATGATTGCATTTTATCCGCGATATTTGGTCGACACGTGGTTTCTATGGCGTAGTGGTAAATGTACTTGACTTGAAATCACATGCCCCTTTTTGCTTGAGTTCAAATCCCGGCGATTGCATTTACATTTTCATGCAGTATCCTCTCCCGACTGTCTTACGGAATGCCGATGGTTCTTCCCGACTTGTCCAGCCTCTATGTGCATTTATTAATGGGGTCTTCCTCTTTCATTAAGCGGCGGGTATCACATAACTGAAATAACGTTGACACGATGTAAAACGCATATACATATATCATCATGACAATAGAAGGCGTCATACCTAACTATAGGGCTAGCCAAGCCAGATAGAACGTATATACATATATCATCATGACAGTAGACGGCGTCATACCTAACTATAGGGCTGGCCAAGCAACATAGAACGCATATACATATATCATCATGACAATAGAAGGCGTCATACCTAACTATAGGGCTAGCCACGCCAGGTAGAACGTATATACATATATCATCATGACAAAAGAAGGCGTCATACCTAACTATAGGGCTGGCCAAGCCAGATAGAACGCATATACATCTATCATCATGACAATGGAAGGCGTCATACCTAACTATAGGGCTGGCCAAGCCAGATAGAACGCATATACATATATCATCATGACAATAGAAGGCGTCATACCTAACTATAGGGCTAGCCAAGCCAGATAGAACGCATATACATGTATCAACATGACAATAGAAGGCGTCATACCTAACTATAGGGCTGGCCAAGCCAGGTAGAACGCATATACATATACCATCATCACAGTAGAAGGCGTCATACCTAACTATAGGGCTGGCCAAGCGAGGTAGAACGCATATACATATATCATCATGACAATAGAAGGCGTCATACCTAACTATAGGGCTGGCCAAGCCAGATAGAACGTATATACATATGTCATCATGACAATAGAAGGCGTCATACCTAACTATAGGGCTGGCCGAGCCAGATAGAACGCATATACATATATCATCAAGACAGTAGAAGGCGTCATACCTAACTATAGGGCTAGCCAAGCCAGATAGAACGCATATACATATATCATCATGACAATAGAAGGCGTCATACCTAACTATAGGGCTAGCCAAGCCAGGAAGAACGTATATACATATATCATCATGACAATAGAAGGTGTCATACCTAACTATAGGGCTGGTCAAGCCAGGTAGAACGTATATACATATATCATCATGACAATAGAAGGCGTCATACCTAACTAAAGGGCTGGCCAAGCCAGATAGAACGCATATACATATATCATCATGACAATAGAAGGCGTCATACCTAACTATAGGGCTGGCCAAGCCAGATAGAACGCATATACATATATCATCATGACAATAGAAGGCGTCATACCTAACTATAGGGCTGGTCAAGCCAGGTAGAACGTATATACATATATCATCATGACAATAGAAGGCGTCATACCTAACTATAGGGCTGGCCAAGCCAGGTAGAACGTATATACATATATCATCATGACAATAGAAGGCGTCATACCTAACTAAAGGGCTGGCCAAGCAACATAGAACGCATATACATATATCATCATGACAGTAGAAGGCGTCATACCTAACTATAGGGCTGGCCAAGCCAGATAGAACGTATATACATATATCATCATGACAATAGAAGGCGTCGTACCTAACTATAGGGCTGGCCAAGCCAGATAGAACGTAAATACATATATCATCATGACAGTAGAAGGCGTCATACCTAACTATAGGGCTAGCCAAGCCAGATAGAACGTATATACATATATCATCATGACAGTAGAAGGCGTCATACCTAGCTATAGGGCTGGCCAAGCCAGGTAGAACGCATATACATATATCATCATGACAGTAGAAGGCGTCATACCTAACTATAGGGCTAGCCAAGCCAGATAGAACGTATATACATATATCATCATGACAATAGAAGGCGTCATACCTAACTATAGGGCTAGCAAAGCCAGATAGAACGTATATACATATATCATCATGACAGTAGAAGGCGTCATACCTAACTATAGGGCTGGCCAAGCCAGGTAGAACGTATATACATATATCATCATGACAGTAGAAGGCGTCATACCTAACTATAGGGCTGGCCAAGCAAGATAGAACGCATATACATATATCATCATGACAGTAGAAGGCGTCATACCTAACTATGGGGCTGGTCAAGCCAGATAGAACGTATATACATATATCATCATGACAAAAGAAGGCGTCATACCTAACTGTAGGGCTGGCCAAGCCAGGTAGAACGTATATACATATATCATCATGACAGTAGAAGGCGTCATACCTAACTATAGGGCTGGCCAAGCCAGATAGAACGCATATACATATATCATCATGACAGTAGAAGGCGTCATACCTAACTATAGGGCTAGCCAAGCCAGGTAGAACGTATATACATATATCATCATGACAATAGAAGGCGTCATTCCTAACTATAGGGCTGGCCAATCCAGATAGAACGTATATACATATATCATCATGACAGTAGAAGGCGTCATACCTAACTATAGGGCTGGTCAAGCCAGATAGAACATATATACATATATCATCATGACAGTAGAAGGCGTCATACCTAACTATAGGGCTAGCCAAGCCAGGTAGAACGCATATACATATATCATCATGACAATAGAAGGCGTCATACCTAACTATAGGGCTGGCCAAGCCAGATAGAACGTATATACATATATCATCATGACAGTAGAAGGCGTCATACCTAACTATTGGGCTAGCCAAGCCAGGTAGAACGCATATACATATATCATCATGACAATAGAAGGCGTCATACCTAACTATAGGGCTAGCCAAGCCAGATAGAACGTATATACATATATCATCGTGACAATAGAAGGCGTCATACCTAACTATAGGGCTGGCCAAGCCAGGTAGAACGCATATACATATACCATCATCACAGTAGAAGGCGTCATACCTAACTATAGGGCTGGCCAAGCGAGGTAGAACGCATATACATATATCATCATGACAATAGAAGGCGTCATACCTAACTATAGGGCTGGCCAAGCCAGATAGAACGTATATACATATATCATGATGACAATAGAAGGCGTCATACCTAACTATAGGGCTGGCCAAGCCAGATAGAACGCATATACATATATCATCATGACAGTAGAAGGCGTCATACCTAACTATAGGGCTGGCCAAGCCAGGTAGAACGCATATACATATACCATCATCACAGTAGAAGGCGTCATACCTAACTATAGGGCTGGCCAAGCGAGGTAGAACGCATATACATATATCATCATGACAATAGAAGGCGTCATACCTAACTATAGGGCTAGCCAAGCCAGGTAGAACGCATATATATATATATCATCATGACAGTAGAAGGCGTCATACCTAACTATAGGGCTAGCCAAGCCAGATAGAACGCATATACATATATAATCATGACAATAGAAGGCGTCATACCTAACTATAGGGCTGGCCAAGCCAAATAGAACGCATATACATATACCATCATGACAATAGAAGGCGTCATACCTAACTATAGGGCTGGCCAAGCCATATAGAACGTATATACATATATCATCAAGACAATTGAAGGCGTCATACCTAACTATAGGGCTAGCCAAGCAAGATAGAACGCATATACATATATAATCATGACAATAGATGGCGTCATACCTAACTATAGGGCTGGCCAAGCCAGATAGAACGTATATACATATACCATCATGACAATAGAAGGCGTCATACCTAACTATAGGGCTGGCCAAGCCAGATAGAATGCATATACATATATCATCATGACAATAGAAGGCGTCATACCTAACTATAGGGCTGGCCAAGCCAGATAGAACGCATATACATATACCATCATGACAATAGAAGGCGTCATACCTAACTATAGGGCTGGCCAAGCCAGATAGAACGTATATACATATACCATCATGACAATAGAAGGCGTCATACCTAACTATAGGGCTGGCCAAGCCAGATAGAACGCATATACATATACCATCATGACAATAGAAGGCGTCATACCTAACTATAGGGCTAGCCAAGCCAGGTAGAACGTATATACATATACCATCATGACAATAGAAGGCGTCATACCTAACTATAGGGCTGGCCAAGCAACATAGAACGCATATACATATACCATCATGACAATAGAAGGCGTCATACCTAACTATAGGGCTAGCCACGCCAGGTAGAACGTATATACATATATCATCATGACAATAGAAGGCGTCATACCTAACTATAGGGCTAGCCAAGCCAGATAGAACGCATATACATATATCATCATGACAATAGAAGGCGTCATACCTTACTATAGGGCTAGCCAAGCCAGATTGAACGCATATACATATATCATCATGACAATAGAAGGCGTCATGCCTAACTATAGGGCTAGCCAAGCCAGGTAGAACGTATATACATAAATCATCATGACAATAGAAGACGTCATACCTAACTATAGGGCTAGCCAAGCCAGATAGAACGTATATACATATATCATCATGACAATAGAAGGCGTCATACCTAACTATAGGGCTGGCCAAGCCAGATAGAACGCATATACATATATCATCATGACAATAGAAGGCGTCATACCTAACTATAGGGCTAGCCAAGCCAGGTAGAACGTATATACATATATCATCATGACAGTAGAAGGCGTCATACCTAACTATAGGGCTGGCCAAGCCAGATAGAACGTATATACATATATCATCATGACAATAGAAGGCGTCATACCTAACTATAGGGCTAGCCAAGCCAGATAGAACGCATATACATATATCATCATGACAATAGAAGGCGTCATACCTAACTATAGGGCTAGCCAAGCCAGATAGAACGCATATACATATATCATCATGACAATAGAAGGCGTCATGCCTAACTATAGGGCTGACCAAGCCAGATAGAACGTATATACATATATCATCATGACAGTAGAAGGCGTCATACCTAACTATAGGGCTGGCCAAGCCAGATAGAACGTATATACATATATCATCATGAGAGTAGAAGGCGTCATACCTAACTATAGGGCTAGCCAAGCCAGGTAGAACGTATATACATATATCATAATGACAGTAGAAGGCGTCATACCTAACTATAGGGCTAGCCAAGCCAGATAGAACGTATATACATATATCATCATGACAATAGAAGGCGTCATACCTAACTATATGGCTAGCCAAGCCAGGTAGAACGTATATACATATATCATCATGACAGTAGAAGGCGTCATACCTAACTAAAGGGCTAGCCAAGCCAGATAGAACGTATATACATATATCATCATGACAATAGAAGGCGTCATACCTAACTATAGGGCTGGCCAAGCCAGATAGAACGTATATACATATATCATCATGACAATAGAAGGCGTCATACCTAACTATAGGGCTAGCCAAGCCAGGTAGAACGTATATACATATATCATCATGACAATAGAAGGCGTCATACCTAACTATAGGGCTGGCCAAGCCAGATAGAACGCATATACATATACCATCATGACAATAGAAGGCGTCATACCTAACTATAGGGCTGGCCAAGCCAGATAGAACGCATATACATATATCATCATGACGTCATACCTAAGGGCTGGCCAAGCCAGATAGAACGTATATACATATACCATCATGACAATAGAAGGCGTCATACCTAACTATAGGGCTGGCCAAGCCAGATAGAATGCATATACATATATCATCATGACAATAGAAGGCGTCATACCTAACTATAGGGCTGGCCAAGCCAGATAGAACGCATATACATATACCATCATGACAATAGAAGGCGTCATACCTAACTATAGGGCTGGCCAAGCCAGATAGAACGTATATACATATATCATCATGACAATAGAAGGCGTCATACCTAACTATAGGGCTGGCCAAGCCAGATAGAACGCATATACATATATCATCATGACAATAGAAGGCGTCATACCTAACTATAGGGCTGGCCAAGCCAGATAGAACGCATATACATATATCATCATGACAATAGAAGGCGTCATACCTAACTATAGGGCTGGCCAAGCCAGATAGAACGTATATACATATATCATCATGACAATAGAAGGCGTCATACCTAACTATAGGGCTGGCCAGGCCAGATAGAACGCATATACATATACCATCATGACAGTAGAAGGCGTCATACCTAACTATAGGGCTGGCCAAGCCAGATAGAACGCATATACATATACCATCATGACAATAGAAGGCGTTATACCTAACTATAGGGCTAGCCAAGCCAGGTAGAACGTATATACATATACCATCATGACAATAGAAGGCGTCATACCTAACTATAGGGCTGGCCAAGCCAGATAGAACGTATATACATATATTATCATGCCAATAGAAGGCGTCATACCTAATTATAGGGCTAGCCAAGCCAGGTAGAACGTATATACATATACCATCATGACAATAGAAGGCGTCATACCTAACTATAGGGCTGGCCAAGCCAGATAGAACGTATATACATATATTATCATGCCAATAGAAGGCGTCATACCTAATTATAGGTCTAGCCAAGCCAGGTAGAACGTATATACATATACCATCATGACAATAGAAGGCGTCATACCTAACTATAGGGCTGGCCAAGCCAGATAGAACGTATATACATATATTATCATGCCAATAGAAGGCGTCATACCTAATTATAGGGCTAGCCAAGCCAGGTAGAACGTATATACATATACCATCATGACAATAGAAGGCGTCATACCTAATTATAGGGCTAGCCAAGCCAGGTAGAACGTATATACATATATCATCATGACAATAGAAGGCGCCATACCTAACTATAGGGCTGGCCAAGCCAGATAGAACGCATATACATATATCATCATGACAATAGAAGGCGTCATACCTAACTATAGGGCTGGCCAAGCCAGATAGAACCATCCCAAGTTCATACGTAAGTATGAAGACTACCTCGGGAAAACCCAAATGCCGTCACAAGAGTTTGAACCCATATGGAAATAGGTACATTATGTATGTCTGTTTTAAGGCATTGAAGCAGACGACTCGTGTAGCATGTATGACAAAAGTAGAATGTGCTCAGACGAGCATTTTATTGTCATTTCTTTTGTTTGTTTTTGTTTTAAGAAAAGAATGTCCCATTTTCTTTTACATAATGTTGGTTTCATACTAAATTATGTCCTTTTATTGTGCGTTAACCCCGTTCACAGAATCCTTATGAAGAAAACAGTTTGGGGTTTAACCCATTACCATCTAATGCCACATTTTTGCGTCTTGCAGCAGATGACTTTCAAAAGCATTGTTGCCAAAAGGAGAAATTGCTTGTCACAAACAATTTCTCCTTTTGCCACAATGCTTTTTCAATTCTATCACAACGTCAGAACTGAAAGGTCTTCCACATGTTTACAAAGCTTTTCTAAAGTCGACTGCTTCAAATAAAGAAAAATGGCGTTAGGCGGTAATGTGTTAAACCCTTACAATTGTAGTTATCTATTCAATGATGGAATCTTCACCTCAATAACTGGTTTCCCACATGCAAACATCGTTTCGTCAAACCAAGACAAACCAGGCGAAATGAGTTTTAATGCATTTGGCGCGCTTAAAAAGTGCTATTGGGGGATGCTATGGAATTCTGGAAGTAAATTAAAGGAATTCAGTTCGAGCATTTCATTTAGAATTGAAATTAATGAGGATGGGGGATAGTAGAGGTTTTCAAGTTGAGAAACGAAAGCAAATATAATTACGCGCCAATTGAAACCACATTGGAACTTCCAATAGAGTGCTCTTTAAGGACTTTACGCAATACAAGTGAAATTGGGAGAAATAGGAAAACGCGTTAAAAACTACAGATCTAGAACGGAATATGCGGCCATGGTTCATACCTGATTAAGTGGAAGTGGTACATACAAGAAAAAAATATTATCCAACATTTTTTCATGTATGCTACGGCTTTCCATAGTTCACCAGTTCTAGGCTAGGGCATTCGAGTGAGAACAATCTCAACAAAAACAATTTTACCGGTCGGGATCAAACATGGGACCCCAAGGTTTGAAAAATTGGCACATAAAACACAGCACAATGTAGGACATTCAGGGATTAAGCAAGCGACTTCCTTTTTTTTGTAAAGGATATTCCACAGTACTAAGCTAAGAAACATTGTATTGTGAAACGACACTCAATAATGAAGTAATTATCTCTCTGAGTTTGGATCGAAGCCGTATAGTGTTTGTTTAACCCTTAGAATGTTGGGTAATTTACCAAAGACATTTTTTGTGTCGTCTGCTTAATTTTTGTGAGGAAACATGCTTAGAGTAGCAAACAGGTTAGACCACAGGCCAGCCGCCAATTTAATGGATCCAATCTGTTTGAATAAACATGAAATCGGTTCCAGCACTACATGGGTTAAGATAAAAACTGAAACCACTTGATCACCAGATCATTTGCGTCAACCATCGCGCTATCTAGCCCTCTTGAGAAAAGCTTGGGAATTCCTAAGATAAGCAATATACGGCTATTATGGAACAATCAAATAAACAACAACATCAATTACAATGTACTCTGGATTACGAGGTAAACAATGAGTGATATCATTTCTATATTTGACCCGGAGGTTAAACTTTCTGGCAATGATAGATAGATACGCCATACCTAAACCAATTCTCTTATTTTCCTTTGGTGCGCCTTCAAATATAAACAACTTAACGGTTCGATTTTATGTAAGGACACTCATGAATGATTCGTTATATTTGGTACAAAATAGTGTGACAAAAGGAGAAACTGCTCGTACCAAGTAAATCCTTCTTTTGTTACAATTGTTTCGTGAATCGTCTGCGCTATATTCGGCTAAGCAAGTTTATTCGAGGGAAAGGAATAAAATTGCCGGCAATGATTGATATGATGTACCTAACGACGGTTTCTATGGGTCAACAGAGCAAGCGATCGTACTGGACAAACGCTTTATCTCCTTGACAGCCCCTTGGATACACAGCGACGTACCTCCGCGGCGTTTATCGGACAAATGCAATAGCAGTTATTATCTATACAATAGACCTACGTATATATTCTCATATTCTCATTATTTACACAGCGCATGTGTTAGCAGACATATCTATCAGCTTTATCAAATCAGGTGCTTCAGATATCAACATATTAACCATTTATGATGGTGTAGTATGATCTTTTAGGAGACAAGACTATCAAGACAAAGAACATAACCATTTATGAGAAACCAAAGACCTAGCAAACAATTAATCATGTCTTAAAATAAACACAGCATTGTTTGCTCATCTGGCAAACAAACCCAAAAGTATACTTTGACCAAAACATAGCAACAATTTGTGATAAATAAAATGTCCGTGTATAGAACGCTATAAAAAACTACATTAATTATCTTGTAGATTGCAAAAATAGCATGCCAATGAAGAACAACACCGACGAAAAAGAGAAGGAGACGAGTGTTGGAGATTTATTTTCTTTGATTGTGTCTGACTAGACGAAGTAACCTCTATGTATGTGTCCTACTTTTATCTGATAGTGTCCTGTGGTGCTAACTCTAAAATAACAATAACAAAATAATTTAGAGCAAAATAAATAAAATAAAATTCGGTAAAACTCGAAGATGACTTTGGTTCGTTCGCTAATGGACTTAGCTTAATTTCTATTCTTAATGTGAAGGTGGGAGTTAGTTTGAGGTAGCAGAGGAAACCGCTGTGAGGAAATTGTTTATGTACATCACTGGTTTAGATGCATTAAAAGAGTTGCATGGATAACGATGGTCATCTTTTGTTACAAAATGACTCTCTTCTAATATAAAAAGGAAAGCATTCTTTCTAAACGTGTAACTCCGTCATTAGAGCTGATCGTTCAAATATATGAGGAAATTGGAACGTAAAACTTGATTTTTATTTTAATCCGTATAATAGCTGAACTGTTGTGTGATGCGTTTTTGAGAATATCATGTGAAGCGTAATTGGTTCGAATTTGAGGTTCTAAGTTTTTAGAGTCTGAAAACATTAAATTGATTGGCACTAAAATCCAAAAACGTTGTACACGGGTTTGACATCTTCCACATATGGGCTGGACATTCTTGAAAATATTGATACTTAATGAATGTATTATGCTTACAATAGTAACGTTTTACTATACATTATACAACAAGAAGAAAACAGTTTAGTTGTAACTACATTTTATGCTGACTTTTAGATTTTCTTATATGTGAACAAACACTTTTTTTTAGACAAACTAACGCTAGACCGACCAAATGATTCCACACCTATTATATATAGCAAAACTAGTAACAGTTTTCATGGAAGGTATACCTGTGCAATATTTATTGAATAAACAAAAGCATTTACATGTACATCGAGTATTGCAATAAAATGAGTGTCCCAGAAGGAGACCGTGCAAATCCTGCTTGTAATCTTTTCACGTGCCAATTCATAAATAGACGAAACATTTCCTTGATCAAACATAAACACGTCGACCACAATCAATTTCTGGGTCGTTCGCATTAGTGTATTCCACTTATCTGATGCTATTATAAACTTGGTAGAAGTGTTTGACATTATATAGTTAAACACATATATACTGCGTATTGTGTTATTTGTCAAAAGTACTTGATCGAGCATAGCTTTTTGAAGAATCTCGGCTTTTGTTGATGTAGTCTCATGCCACAATTACAGCAGCAAAAAATGAGTGAAATGTAAATAGAAGTAAAAACATCTTCTAACAATTTGTCCATGCATTTTCTAAAGCGCTCATGGTTTGAGTATGGTATGGGTTTGAGTATCTGTGATCAATTCATGTCTTTGTAAAATCTAGTTTTAACCCACATTTCGCTATGTTTAGTAAAGTAAAACTACTGTGTTGATGTGAATTTGTTCTTGACGAGTAATCTTGCCATATATCTCTTGAAATCATTTTGGTCCAACACAACGCAGAAAGGGTTATCATTCATATTTTATAAATGCCAGTTGATCTTGCTTTCGATTTGGACTAGCCAAATAAAAACAAACAAACCGACCTAACAGGCGATCGTTACACACGTTAATGCTATATTCTCAGTTCATTTCCTATGACGTATAATCATTTCGTATTTGCACGGGCGCCTCATTTGTGATTGACTGGTTATTAGCAGAGGTTAGAGGTCAGCCTCGCGTCGATCAAAACACGGCGTCAGAGTTCGATAAAACAATATCCCTGCTGATTAATTGTACTTGTTTCTAAAGTGCTTTGAAGTTGCGATAGAACACCCTTTCCATGCATTATAGACCTCGTGTTTGAAATGTAAATAAACAAAATGTTTACTCACTTCCGCTTTTTGTGGCTGTAGCAGGTTCTCAGGGAACTTTCATTGTAAAAGCGTTGTTTGGGGTTTGTTTTTTTTTTCATCGATTGCCTTTGGAGTTTTATTTCTTTGTGTTCGTTATACAATGGATTTCATAAACAGTTACTCAGTAGATTGTCTTTGCAGTATTGTTTCTGTGTGCTCATTATATAATGTATTTCATAGTTCGCGTTTGGCAAACGAAATGACAAAGATTTTACCACGCCCTTATGGGCAATTAAACGCGGGTCTTTTCTCTTCCATTTCTAACATAGCATCGTAAAAGAACTCATGAAGACACAAATTATATAAACGAGATTCGGGTTTGAAATGGAAATGATATGTGATATAACTCTTTGGCTTTCCACTTATATCATTGTACTTATCATTAGCCGACGCAAAGAGTGACCACATGATTTCAAGTTCTAATCACTAGACAAAATTTTACCCAATATTTTTCACTCCACACAGTTATGATTTACAAGTGGATCGACTGCTTAATACAAACAGGTTGGTATCAAAAACAGGCTTCAGATCAAATAAATGAAGGTAGAAACTTGGATCCTAGGATAGCATGAAATACATTGAACATTGTTAAGATTGAGTTAAACTCCAAACAATAAATCGATACAAATCTTAGAGTTTAGTCTCTGGTAACATTATCGAACATGCAAATCGTCTCTAATTTCCGCTCTATGTATTTCACATGAAGATTTTTCATATCTACAAATAGAAATTAAAAAGCCGAGTTTTCCGCGCTGCAATCCTCAAGGAAACAATATATTCGTATTTTGTACGAGCTAGACGATTATATATAGTTGATGTTATTATGTTGCCACTAAACTACCCAGGAAGATCAAAAAAGGAAGACGGGACACAAATCGTAAAACATAGAGTTCCATTCTAAAACTGATTATAGACCAATTAAAACTTTTGATTTTTAGGTCTGGAAGACTCAGACGTTGATAATTCAGTATGTTCCACTCTATAATGGTAATTAGAGCTTGACTTAACCAAATTATTGTTTGATTAGTTCTTGTTTAATTCACTGTCACACGTTCATCAGCCTTGTGTCACACGGCAAAACTGGATTTCGTCCACATAAAGGCGACAGTTTTCTTTTAAGGTACCATCTCACAGGAAGGGAACCGTAGGTAATAAAAGCTAAAATCGTGATTTAAACAAATATCGTTGCTTAATAACTGGGTATTTTCAGGTACTTTATTTTAGATATGCTGCAAAACTGTGTTTTCGTTTCAAAATATTGGTGATTGCCCCTTTCAGTGATTTAATGGAAAACTCACTTCATAAATTGTCATCTAATTTATCTATTTCTGAAAAAGCTTTCTAGGTTAGCGTGACTACTAGTGTCAACTCTAATTCATTACGATGAATTTGCTTGACGGAATGAATGGACACGTGTTAACCCTTTACCAAACGCCAAATATTTGACTGTCCAAAATTGAAAGAGATTGCAGATGACATTTCAAAATGAAATGAAATTGATGAACAACCTTATTATCAGGCAGAAAACATTTTGTCAAAAGAAGAAATTGCTCGTTAAGAGCAATTTCTCCTTTTCCCACAATGTTTTCTAGAGTCGTCCGTTACAAAGTGGTCAAATGTCGTTATTGTTTGGTAATGGGTTAACACAACAAACCATTTTAAAAGTTTCCTATATCTACAATACAAATGAGCTACATGTTATATGTATCTTAAAGATATGTGTTATTGTTTTACATGTAGAAAACATTTAATTTTTAATGATTTAAATCTCAACCACTGAAATAATCACTTTAAATCTGGTTCGTTTTTTGTTCTGCCATTAATTCTTCACCATCTGAAGACAACATTTTGTATACTTGAAGCAGACGACTTTAGAAAAGCGTTGTAAATGTGAAAAATCTTTTAGTTCTGCTGTTGTGATTTATGAATATGCTGAAAAGTATTATGGAAAAAGGATTTCTCCATTTGCAATAATGTTTTTTAAAAGTCGTCTGTCGCAAGACGGAAAAATATGGCATTAGGTGGTAATTTGTTAAAGCGACGTCTATTTGATTAGATGTGATGACATTCGCGACTTAAAGCTACACTTACAAGTCGTACTGACGTCAATACTCACGAATAAGTCAATTTGATGTAAACACTTTTAGACTTGTCAAATTGGTTAGCATCAGCAGACGACAAAACATTGACTGAAGAAAAAACATGTTTTTACAACATCGGACAGAAAATGTATTCCAATTATAATCAATAGATCATTTTCTACACTAGCTTTCATCAAACAGTCTTAACGTACAGGTAATTTAAAATTGGGTATAAGGAATGCTTTGCTTAAACATCAGGGTACCGTTTTACTAAGAAAGTTAAGGGAAATGTTTGCGTAAGTCATATCAGACAAACATGGATAGTATATTCGATGAAAGTACAATATTGCAATGTGACACGTCATTGGAAGCGTCTCGGAGAGACGATTCCAATGATGTGTTACTTTGCAATATTGATTCGCTGAATATTGCAATAAGAAGAATTGTTGTTTTAGACTTACGCAAATCTTAAGCGTAAACTGTTTAGTAAAACGGGCCCAAGGTATTCAAGTCGGACTGGCCCATGCGTATATGACTCCTATAAGTTCCTATAAGCCCTTAGCTGATAAATAATAAAATGTCAAAATATAAATCCTTTTTCTCAGGGAAAAGCGACCATATTCGTCTGACTACAGTACTCAGTCAATCCGAGCAGTTTCTATGAAAACACTTTTCACAGCTGATTGATGGCGGAATAACGGGCCGTATTAAGAAGGGTAAGTTAGTCTGTCTACGCCCAACAATGGAGTGATAACCCAATTTCGTACAAATAAATGCATGCGCTGTCTTTCTACAGTTAAGAGAGACGTTCCTGTGATGAATAGGTGGCGTCAAGCGAAAAGGGGAATTCGTTGTTTTCTGTGAGAAGCGCACTTTTAAACTTGTTAAACCCATTACCAAACAATAACGGATTTTTAACCACTTTGTTGCAGACGGCACTGGAAAAAAATTGTGGGAAAAGGAAAAATTGCTCTTAATGAGCGATTTCTCATTTTCCCACAATGTGTTCTGCCCTATCAAAAGATTATTGTTCAATTTCATGTCATTTTGTAATGTCGTCTGCAAACTCTTTCATTTTGGGACAGTCGACAGTCGAGAATTTAGCGTTTAATAAAGGGTTAAAGCGACCTCATCTTGGATTACTTCAAACTTGTATATGAGAGGACTGACATTGCAGATTTATAAATGGTGAAAGATGTATTTTACGGTGTTGCGTCTATATGAGGTTTAACGCTGTTACAATAGTACAATAGTACAATAGAACAGTCCAATCCCGTTTGTTCGAAGTCGACGGGACCAAGGGTCTTTTTCGAATAAGGCATAGTTTCGAATAATCCGAATTATGGAAATATTGAAATAAATAACAAAGTTTGTTGATTGCATCGTTTTCTTACTCCAACCATCAAGGCATCAACAGGACCTTGATGCGTGTTCGGACAAGGCGTGATTTTCGGATAACGCGTGTTCGAATAATCCGGACACGACTGTATCTTAGTTATTTAAGGGCTTTCCATTATTTCACCAGAACAATACAGAGCTCTGCATTGTCTTGCCTAGGACCATGTAACCATAATTTCCCATTGCTGCTGGTAGGGAATGAACTCGGGACCCAGTTTCACAAGCCATACACCTTAACCACTGGACAATGCAGGATCCTTACAGTTGTATACGGTTTCGGTCTTCCGTCTGTTTAGTGCCAGGATATGAGGTTTTGCCAAAGGGCACTAGAGGGCGCAATAAGCCGCCACTGCCTGGAATCGTGAAGAATATTGCGGTTCGCGTTTTACTGAAAATCTTACACTATAGATTTGTATACGTTTGAAAGACTATTTCCCCTTCTTTTTCAATAGTGAGAATATAGATATTGTTAAGTAACACATTATTGTGGTCAAAGTTCAAACTGAGAAAGTCCTTCTTTAATTGACCCCCCCCCCCCAAACCAATAACCAGATGCCCACCCGGTGTGATGACCAGCTGTGATAATTAATTGGGATTACGTAATACCATGTATAGCACTGTGTCAAACTGATGGGTTTCTTTTGACAATTTTTTTTTAAAGGGGACATTTAAGCAGCAGAATTGAATTTTTTTTTTTTTCAATTAGGTTTCAATTATTTTTTTTGTGGAAGTTTGAAAGGTTTTTTGGTAGGTTTTTCTTTTTTTTTTCAATTTGTGCCATATATAAAGATCATTTTACGTTATTATGACTTGCAGCATAGTTATAGTTCCTCTGTAGTATCATCAGCATCATCATTATCATCAAAATCATCATCATCAACATCATCATCCTCAACAACATTATCATCAAAATCAACATCATCATCATCATCATCATCAACATTATCATCAAAAGCATCATCATCAATGTTATAAGTATAATGAGTGCTAATTTATTGAATAAATAACTTATTATTTTCTTCACATTTTAACAGTTTATTAAGAAAAATCTACTTATCTTGTAAATCATTGTTTTAAATAAAGAAATCAAGAATTCAACATTTATTTCTTATTATTATTCCACATTATGAAAATCGAAGCAGAATGACATTTTTTTCTATGTAAGACTTGAAATATATTTTTGGAATTTTGGATGGGTTTTTAATAGGGGACTGTTTTTTTAATTTGTACCTTGAATATAGATTAATTTATGTAAGAATGACTTGCAGCAGGGAATGTTATAGTTCCTCTGAAGTATATCATCATCATCATCATCACCATAGTATATCATCATCATCATCCATTTTATAATTTTGACAAGTATAACTAACTCATTATTTTTTTTATATATATTTCTTGTCAGTTTATTAAGAAAAATCTATCAATCATGTAAATCCTTGTTTTAGATAAAGAAAGCTATAACCAAACACATATTTCTTATCAAATCTACATCATGAGAAACCGAAGGGTTGGGGTATTGCACAATCTGACCACCCATTCCTTATCAAGTAATATACAGGAAATTTGCTCCATGCTGTGGAACTGTATTGTTGCCCTGTAGGGTGCCCAGTAGGAGATAAGATACCAGAAATTCCAAAGACTAGGCCTTTAAAGGCCTAGTTTAGTCCTTCTTTAATTGACCCCCCCAAAACCAATAACCAGATGCCCACCCGGTGTGATGACCAGCTGTGATAATTAATTGGGATTACGTAATACCATGTATAGCACTGTGTCAAACTGATGGGTTTCTTTTGACAATTTTTTTTTAAAGGGGACATTTAAGCAGCAGAATTGAATTTTTTTTTTTTTCAATTAGGTTTCAATTTTTTTTTTTGTGGAAGTTTGAAAGGTTTTTTGGTAGGTTTTTCTTTTTTTTTTCAATTTGTGCCATATATAAAGATCATTTTACGTTATTATGACTTGCAGCATAGTTATAGTTCCTCTGTAGTATCATCAGCATCATCATTATCATCAAAATCATCATCATCAACATCATCATCCTCAACAACATTATCATCAAAATCAACATCATCATCATCATCATCATCATCAACATTATCATCAAAAGCATCATCATCAATGTTATAAGTATAATGAGTGCTAATTTATTGAATAAATAACTTATTATTTTCTTCACATTTTAACAGTTTATTAAGAAAAATCTACTTATCTTGTAAATCATTGTTTTAAATAAAGAAATCAAGAATTCAACACTTATTTCTTATTATTATTCCACATTATGAAAATCGAAGCAGAATGACATTTTTTTCTATGTAAGACTTGAAATATATTTTTGGAATTTTGGATGGGTTTTTAATAGGGGACTGTTTTTTTAATTTGTACCTTGAATATAGATTAATTTATGTAAGAATGACTTGCAGCAGGGAATGTTATAGTTCCTCTGAAGTATATCATCATCATCATCACCATAGTATATCATCATCATCATCCATTTTATAATTTTGACAAGTATAACTAACTCATTATTTTTTTTTATATATATTTCTTGTCAGTTTATTAAGAAAAATCTATCAATCATGTAAATCCTTGTTTTAGATAAAGAAAGCTATAACCAAACACATATTTCTTATCAAATCTACATCATGAGAAACCGAAGGGTTGGGGTATTGCATAATCTGACCACCCATTCCTTATCAAGTAATATACAGGAAATTTGCTCCATGCTGTGGAACTGTATTGTTGCCCTGTAGGGTGCCCAGTAGGAGATAAGATACCAGACATTCCAAAGACTAGGCCTTTAAGTAACTCATCATTGGAGTCGTCTCGCCGAGACGTCTCTTATAATGTGTCACATTACAATATTGTGGTTTTTTTGCATTATAATATTCATGCAGATCAGTTTTGACTTATGAAAATGTTGTCCTCAAATTGTTTAGTAAAACGCTTCCCTGGTATGAGCTTTATTTATAAATTGATTGCATCTGTTGTAAAAAGGATAAAAAATTCTACAAAGTCTGTCGTTAGTCCTTCACACAAATATACTGTTATTGGTAACGTGTTGGTTCTAGGTTACTCGCTGGGTGTTATGGCTTGTTTGATTCTGTTTTCAGTACTTTTGAGTTATCTTATTTAGTGGTCTCTTTAGTGGTCTTTTTTATTTGGAATTTGCATTCAAATGGTAAACATATCCGTATTACTATTGCATCAACCTCCTTTTATCTAATTTTTATTTCATTATTTTGTGTGTGTGTGTGTGGGGGGGTGTGTGTGTGTGTGTGTGTGTGTGTGTGTGTGTGTATGTGTATGTGTGTGTATGATCCTACAGGGTGACCAGATGAACAATTTACAACAATATGGTTATTAAAAACGCTAGTCAGGCATAAGGAACTATGAAAGGGTTTTTTGCATTTTTTATCTGTGTTGATGTGAAAATCCAACCTTATCTTATATCAACTTATCAAAAGACAGTCGTTCTTAATACTGTGATTTTTGTAGATATTTGGGTAAAGTTTTAACTTATTAATATTCATCTATTTAATTTGGATGGCATTTTCATCTCTCTTCACTTCTAATTTTGGAATATAAGGGATTGATTTGAGCGTGCACACGTCCTTAGTATAATATCTTTAGTAAAACGCGATAATGTAACTAGGTCGCTTTGTTGATGAAGCAATACAGGCAAACAAATGAACAAATCATTACTTAACACTGTCAAATCTACGCTATTTTCCATAATGCAACTATTTACGAGATAAAAGACTCTTGATTTACTGGATCACGTTGAATGAAAAACATCTATTACGAGTACATGGATACTTGTTATCGGGTAAAAAAACTAGTTTCGAAGGAATGAATCTTTTAAAGTTTAATCTGAGAACACCCATACGAATAATGTAGATAAATCATATCATCGAAATCCAGTCATTCAATATGTTTATTATAGTCCCTTTATGAGCCAACATCTCGGATTTGACAAAAGTACCAGAAATAGATGCCTAAATCGCACATGGATACAAAAACTTGGAAAGAAAGTTTTATCACACTTGAGTTTTATATAAATAACTTCATTGCCCCCCATTTTTTCCAGATATTCATATATCTAAATTTATAAAGATCAATAGGTATATAAGAAAAACTAAGTTAACAAGAACATAAATAAACGTCTGAACATAACCATTTATACAAGTTACATCGCGGGGAGAGGAATCCTCAGGGCATTGCAATTGACATTACAGCGAGATAAAGAAAAAAGTGCTTGGTTTTTTCCCTCGAAACTATCATACTTAGATTTCACAATATTCCATCGAAAGGAATATGATACAATTAAATAAAATAGAGAAAAAAGGAAAATGACGTATTGACCCTTTACCGAACGCCAAATTTCCGTCTGTCCCAAATTAAAAGAGTTTGCAAACATTTCAAAATGGGATGAAATTAGAAAGTAATCTCCTGAAAGAGTAGAAAACATTGTGGGAAATTGGGGAAATTCCTTGTCACGAGCAATTTCTCCATTTCCCACAGTATTTTCCAGGGACATCTGCAACAAAGTGGTAAAATGCCGTTATTGTTTGGTTATGGGTTAGAGATAATGGGTTGAAGTATTTCGTTATATCTCAGAAAAAGCTCACAAACCCATGTATCGTACCGAAATACAGAAATCAGTACGTATAATCGAATAGATTCATTCCTGGGAGACGGATGAATAGCGTAACATTGACATTCATTAAATCAGAATACAGACTAACTTACAAAAAAACTCCTGATTTTCGGTCAACTACTGCCGTGAACCAACATTGGTTTATTCTATCTATGTCGTTCAAGGAGATGCAGTATTTCGCTGTTTACCCTTAGAGTGCTGAGTAATTTTCTTGAAATAGACTTTTGTGTCGTCTGCTTACCAAAACCTTAAATATATGCTTAATTTTGATGAGGAAATAAACTCAGAGTAGCAAACAGGTAAGATCACATGCCAGTCGCCAATTTTTTTGGCGGCTGGCCTTGGTCTGACCTGTTTGCATAAGAATGAAGTTGGTTCCAGCACTATAAGGGTTAAATTTGCGATGCTTCACTCCCTGATTGCGGAATCAGACGCGTCTTCGGAAAACCGTAAGACTTTGAAACCATCCGGTCAGAACCGTTTTCTGCAGTCTCCGATACAGATTAATCAAATTAACACTATAACATAGATATAGACGTTTGATAATCGCTCCATGTATGCATTTTATCTTAAGATTGCCCTGTAACGGGTCGCATTTTTGCTCCACTTCGTTATTCATTTATTCATTCAGTTATTTATTCATTCATTTATATAGGGATCTAACGCCATGCCAATATTTCAGTGATGTATCAGTTTTCCTGGCTTCCACCTGTACTGGGCTAGAGATCTGAGATATTTTGACTGAGGTGACTATCTCGAAACTAAAGAATACTCACCGGAGGAGCTTAAACCCTGGACCACCGAGTTCCAAGTCCACAGCCTTAACCAATGGGCCACACAGAACCCTCTCTGCTTCGTTGACCGCTATCTGCACAAATCAATGCTCCGCACAATGAACTATTTCTCATGCACCGGAAGTGAATAATACCCAAACGTATTTCTAAAATGGCGTTTCAATATGGCGCCTATTCATTCCTTTTAAACCGTTTGATTATTTAGATGGAATGGGCTCCCCTATGACATCTTAATCTTTCTGTGTGAAAATGAGATATTGAAGACGACGAACTTGTCCTAGAAATCAGATACAGAATAAATACATAGGATGTCACCGAATAACAGCGCCTGATTATTCCGAGAGAGTTAAAGACAAAGGTAATAAATCTTTGAGCAGACTTAGCTCAAGTCGAAAGCAGTCATTTTTGCTTCTGATATGCCAATATAGACGAAAAAGGGCATAGTTATATAGGCCACGCCTAATACTGACACAGAGTCAATTTGGCTTGAGCGACCATAGTTAGAAGGAGATACAATCTTCATGTTTAAAACTACTAATATCTTGATACGGACGGAAGTTGGAGCTTCGTCAACGAATTGCATTATGTTTCAAAATAGCCTCAGACTTAACCCTTAGAATGATGGGGAGTTTTTTTAAAAAAAAATACATGTTTGTGTCGTCTGCTTCCTAAATCCTTAATTATTTGCCTAATTTAGTTGAGGAAAGATACTCAGAGTAGCAAATAGGTTAGATCAGAGGTCAGCCGCCAATTTGCTTGGCGGCTGGCCTTGATCTAACCTATTTGCAGAAGCATGAAGTCGGTTCCAGCACTATAAGGACTAAAACCTTAGTATGGACTGTATTTTTGTCGTCGTTCAAAACAGGGCTGACTGTATACGAAATCCGACGAAAGAAAGAGTTTCAAAATGGCGGATTCTTGGTATTCCACCTTAATGCAAAACGGGCGATATTCAGAAAGCTGCAGTTGTTTGATGTCCGTATTGAGCCGTAAGTTTTCTTATTCAAAACGATACTATCACATGTTGTTAGGGTCGCTTGCACGATATTGACTGTTTGTAGATATATATTGGAACATTACTATCTCATGGTTTCGTTCTTCTTAATCGGTTATCCATGGTCTCTATGGTTTCTCTTTTCTAGTTCCTGACTAAGCATGAATTTTACTGCATTCCATTGCACAGCCAATGTAGTATATTTATTTTAGTTTAAACTTGTTTATTTTACATCACCTTTGGTGGAAGCTTGAAGCATATCAAATTCACCTTCGATGACTTTTTTTGGATATCAGTACCCGCACCGTTATAAGGGCTAGACCCGGAAATTTTCACCTCACCTAACAGGGATCGAACCCATGACCCGTAGTACAAGAGGCCGACTTTCTTTCTTTACAACGTATTACCACCATCTTATCTATTCCAATTGGGCTTTTCACCGCATTAGAAACTGTACAACACTCTCAGCAGCTAAATTACCTTTTTATAAATCTGACAATCTCCTAATAAGTTTAAGTCAAACCTCCTAATCATTTTGGTAATAGAAAAGGGTGATTTACTTTATCTTTTATTAACTCGTAACTCAGGCATTTAAGTCAATCATATCTATGTGCGCTCCATTATTTGTGCATGCAAACCTCTTCGACGAATTGATCTTGAGTTGTAATTCACGCGGCAACCGTTGAGTAGATCTAAACTAAATGTGAACTATAAAGGCCCAAAAATCATTGCCAAAGAAGAAACATTGGTTATTTTTTTTAATTTCAGCTGCATGGCAGCCCATTTATTTCCAAAAACAGTAAATAACATAGATTTTTTATTACACAATGTCACTTCAACAACAACAACCAAAAAAGAATATATACACATGTCCTGAGCCATTGTCTAATCAACATCTATGAGTAAAGCTGGAACAAGTCCCCCAAATAAGAATGTGTTATTAAAACTTAATTGCTAGGATTAATGAAGAGTATAGACATGAATTAGAAAGACTTACTTTGTTGCAGTCCTATACTGAGGCACACATTGTGAGGCTCCCTATTAACATTATTGTTCAAGGAAATGGTCATACCCATGTATTGTAAAAGACATTGTACACCTATTTTTACCAACAAGTTCAGGTATGTACTGGTCACTAGTCTCAACCTATAAAGGTGTTATAGCTACAGTTGGGTTAACCCAAAACATAGGTATACATTTTTTCATTGTCCTTGGATTATAGTTTTTTTTTCGGTTTTTTTATTATCAACTAATTCATAATTATAAAGACGTGTTATCAAAAAATGTTCTCAGTAAACTTTTCCAAAGACTCCGGCCCTACCTCAAAACAAGTGTCTGTGTTGTATTTTTCAAAAGAACTTATACCCAGATTAAACGTTTATATGAACTGTCCTATCAGTTGTATAAAGTTTGCTAATGTTATCAAAAATATCAAATGATTATTATCCAAAGGCCATATCTAAATCAGCTTTTGTCTAATGACACTATTTTGAGGAAAGAGCTTATAGTTTCAAAGTATATCTCAATCTTCTATCTAAAAATAAAAAGGCAAGCTGCGAAAAAATGTTTTTCTTTATGAGTGCACCAATTTGTCATATTCATATAAAATATCAACATAGAACACTATTAATAAAAGCATCATAAAGAAAGAAAACTTCAATGTATGATTGCACACTCATAGTAGTAGAGCTAACTTTCAACTTTGGTCTATAATCAACTAAGCAAAAACAAAACATCAACAGGTAAAAAACTTCAAAATACAAAAACAGGTAAAAGAAAGAACAAAAAATCTACAACAAAATTTAAAGAAATAAGGCAAAAAAACCATAGGTCAAAAATGTATTTCTTTTTTAAATTGACCAATTCATGTGGCTGTGTCTTGAGCGGTCGTTGGGATGAAGAAAAAAACTCACAGCTATGAAAAGCTATGAATTGGTAGAAAACAATAAGATTGAAAAAGGTAGTGTCAGTCAGTTGTAATGAGATGTTTATACTTTTCCCATTGAGCTTCATATTTAGGCATGTTTAAGTTTTTCTTTGCCAGAAATCTTTCTACATGGTATCTTGATTTTACTATTTTGGAGAACGCCTGAACAGATGGCATTTGATCTCTCATTTTACAAGAAAACAAGAAGGTTTTGGCTTGCAGCAGTATTATATTCATGACTGAGTTGGTTATTTGTCTTGGTTCATGGGCCTTTTTCAACACCATACCATATCGGCTATTGTCCTTTCTTTTTTCTATGTATCATTTTAAACATTATAATGATGAAACCGACTTCATGCTTAGGCAAACAGGTTGGATCCAGGCAAGCCGCCAAATAAATTGGCGGCTGACCTGTGATCCCACCTGTTTGCTACTCTGAGTATGTGTCCTAATCAAAATTAAGCAGATATTTAAGCTTTTGAAAAGCAGACGACACAAAAATATATTTTTATAAAATAATCCAGCATTCTGAGGTGTAATTGTTGAATAATATTGGTTCGTTGTTGGTTGGTTATGAAATCAGGGACATTAACAATAAATGTATCTTGCACTATGAGGCAAGTATACCGGCAGGCACTGTGCTTAGTTTTATGTAGAAGCCTCCTTTTTATTAGACGTTTCCGTTTGCGATTTTGAGAAGTACGCTTCATTGGCATATCATAACAGAATAAAGTTCTGATTGTACTTTTCTCGAAACAAGAATATATTTCTTTCTACATCACAAACTGTATAATAGAAATAGACGTCTACGTGAAATCCTCTTTTATACATCATTACTTACTTCTCTTTGTACGGGCGGGATATTAGATTTAGAGATATAATTTCGAATTCGTCTGCAAAATATTGATTGTTCGCAATCAAACAATAGGCTGTTTATTCGGTGGTTCTACGCAAGTCTGTAGTGAAGCGAGGAACTAGATAATCGTTTGTAAATTGAATAGTACCTACCACATGACCACCTAACGCCCTATGTTTGCGTATCGCAGGAGACGATTTCTAAAAAGCATTGTGGCAAGAGGAGAAATAGCTTTTCTCCTTTCTGCTTTTTCAATCTTTTCACGTATCACAGCAGCAGAACTGAAGGTTTTTTACACATTTACAAAGCTTTTCTACAGTTGTTTGCTTCAAGAAAAAATGTCGACTGCAGGTGCTTAAGAGAAACTGAATAAATCAACGAACGAACAAACGAACGAACGAACGAACGAACGAACGAACGAACGAACGAACGAACGAACGAACGAACGAGTTAACAAGTTTAAAGCCATACGCGTGCTTATTTACACTTAAATCATAAAAGTTAATAATTGTTTTAATAATAATGAATGGAATTATTAAGAATTAACTTTAAATTCCCTTTTACAGAGGAACTGAGACGGTAAAACGTTAAAATCGTGCTATTAAAAGAGTCAATATATTAAGGTTTGTTTACAATTAGCGTTGAAAAGGGTCAGCAGAGAAACGTTGGGAACAAATGAAACCCGAGAAGTTCCCTATTTTGAATGTTCACATTACTTGTATTTGATACATGGTAGCATATTTAAAATATTTGTTACAAAGCATTTTGAAAAATAGATCACAAATAGTGCAGGCGTTATTTTGCCGTTATCCTGTGGTGTTTTGCTTTGTTTCAACATATTTTTTCATGATTTATAACTTATTTTACCCAGATTTGCAGTTTTTCTTAGCGCTAGTATGCTTTTAAATAAATGAATTGTTATGAGCGGAAGGCAGTCAACTTGATTGATAAGGAATTGTTGTTCGTTGTATTGTCCAATACATTTCGAAAGAAAACTTATTGAATCAATACAAACAGTCTCAAAGAGCTCCCGAAGAGTGTCAACATCAAGAAATTTGGAGCAAAATCTTTAAAAATCAAAGCAGTTATGAAGTTCAAAGATGTACAGCATGGAAAGCATTCAGAGGGTGGAATCTGAAGGTCGGTAAAAACTCTTATTTGAAGACCTACATGTACATAGAGATTTACATCGTGATAAATGTTACAAGATAAAACAATCAAACCGTGTCTATAAATAAATAGGACGCAAACAATAATGCCCATTTCCACCGGTTCTATTGTCTCATTTCATTGCTTTGATATGGAGCAGTCATGACAAATCGAGATTAACGCTTTCCTGTTGCATGGAAATGTATCCGAGAAATAATGACCGGAAAATACATTCCTCTCGTAAAAACCAAACCATTGAGTCGTCTGAAAACAGGCAGACTTCGTATTTGTTTCCCATGCTGACAACTCGTGCGTGTCAAAGAGGTTATGCAGCATTCATTAAAGTAAAACGGCTTTGATATTTGGAATTTAGCATACGCATTTTGCATGGTTGTTAAAAGAAAGTCTGCAATATTTTCAGTTTGGATAGTACCTGTTGATAAGAATTAAGTAAATGAAACATCATTATAGTATAAAAACATTCCACGTAAGACGTTCCGTATATTCTTAAAGATTATTGACACTGAATGCAAAATATAGTTGATACATACAGAGACATAGATAACACGTTATCTATGTCTCTGATACATATTATTGTAGAATAATACATATAGTTAAAGTTTATTACCAATTTTTTGAAATATTATTTTTCCACTCACTAACGTTATCAAACGCGGTAGTATGATATATTCATTGATGTATTATCATCAGTAAACATTAGGGTTATTTGATATCTAAATTGCATTTTATATTGAGATCGCATTCGCCAGTTCAAGATCAATAACCCAAGGGCATTGTTAATCTTAAATAGTCAAGATTCATTACACGTTGTTGTGAATCATTCTAGAACAGGAAAACATTCAGAAAACTACATTCAATAAGGTTTGACGCCACGTAAAAATCTATTTCAGGAAGACCATGGCAGTATTTCAATGGTCATTTCTTCTTATACACATGCACTTGAGGTGTTCCACCCCAGGTGGAAAATCTGTTTATGCTTTGTTTTATGAATTAATTGAAATGTAAAGCGTGTAAGTATTCATCATTGCAAAGGCATTCACAAAGCCAATTTTCCGAATTTGTCTGGTATTAAATTAATAATTTAAAGTGAGTATCAATAATTTTAAATCCATACTAATAACCTGTCTTTGATTATCGACTTTACATTGAAATTTAGATTACATTAATGAAAGGTGGTAGGAAATGAAAAAATCAATCCATAGAAAACTCTTATGATATAAAGCTTGATTTTATTATGATATTATTCTGTTAAATCTTCGACGTTGTTATTCTAACTTTTTTTAACTTTCCTCCATAAAGGGTGGAATGCCTTAATTAAGTTTGAGAGTTGGGAATCACAAACCTTGTATAGGATGAAACGCGACTTATGTGAGACTCGAACCGATTTTATTCCTCAAAGGAAATTTTTTAAATGTGACACTGAGCAGCCAAAGTTGGTATTTCCAATAAGCACCCATTACTTATAATTGACAAGAGACGTCCCCAAATGGGATCATAAGTCAATAGACATTAAGAGATCTGAAATAATGCATACTAAATATCAGCACTATGAACGAGCTAAAAACAATATTTAAGGACACCAGTCTTGTAATTAAATCGCAGTCTTTTGAGCTTGTAGTTGCTTAACCCATTCCAATTTTTCGACTGTCCAAAATTGTTTGCAGACGACATTTCAATATGTAAAGAAATTTAAAAAAAAAATCTTCTGATAGGGCACAACACATCGTGGGAAAAGGAGAAATTGCTCGTATAGAGCAATTGCTCCGTAATGGGTTAAAATTAGGCAAAGGCCTTAAATGTTAATTCATAGATATTTGCAAACACCGCGAGTGGTTTAACGTTCAGAAGGATGCACCCGATCGCAATAACATGTACAAGGGTATTTTCGTAATCTGTGAAAAAAAATCATTTGATGAACCCGGTGAGTTCATAGTTAGGTTCTAACTTAATTATTTCAAAGCGGACAATGAGGTTAGAAAACACCAAACCGAAATAACCGTGCAAGTATAAACTCATTCCACATCTCGAAGATATATGTTACTTTTTTTAATTCGTTTTACGCGTGCCTCGGCTACATATTTAGAATATTAGACAGGAAAAGAACAAGACCACGAATACGTAACGGATCGGGAATTAGGAAACATATTTCTTCGTCAATAATTAGAAACGAATGACACGTGCATTTTACACTAATTACCAATACGGCACTGAAACTTTGGAAAGTCACCACAGAGCATAAACAGAACCGGCCTGTGCCTGAGCACAGACGAGGGTGATGTTTTTGGAAATTTTACATTTTGCGTTCAGTGGCTATTTATCATTAGATATCACACAATAATATAATCAATGTCTTGTTTCAATGACATTTAATTTTGATTTTCAAATTTTCTCATAAGTGCACAGAAATCACGTCGAAGACTAATTGTTTTGGACATTCGCGCCCGTCAACTGCCATTTATCTACCGAGTGTTAGACGTTACGCCATCATAAAGCATGGGTTATCATATACCACCTGCACCGGAAAGTTAATGGTCATCTCATACAGGGTACATAATGTGGATATCATTGCAAAAGTTGGTGAAAAAGGCAAACATACCTGAACGCAGCCATCTTGTTCGAACATAAGATCGAAAATATTGGCCACGTGATTCCCCGCCTGCTCAATAGGTTTAATGAACTGTGTTGAACTCATCACGTGACAGGCCACGAGACGTATCCGTGACTTAATCAGCTTTATTACACCTGTACCTCTTTGTAACTTAGGTACTAAACGGCAAATAGCCAACGTCTCCGAGTTTAAAGTACTTACAGACGAAAAATGAAGTTGTTATATCGTGAAAGTAGAAGGTGCTTTATCACAGATGTGAGGAAGTTCGGAGGTAAAAGACCAACTTTTCAACCGATGCACTATTATAAGGGTACGATACGAAATGAAAACAAAAGTAATTAGAAGCAAATTCACTTTTATTGCATACCAAACAACTATGCACAAAATGTACTATTTCAACAACACTTTATTTTGACATTGAAATGTCCCCCTACATGCACAAACACATTTAAGTCACTCAAAAAAGGTGAACTGTTTCATAGTATGATGATCCCAACTTTTGCACCAATGTCTATTTCGAACAAAAATATCACGTGACTCCAAAAGCCGTATGCAGAAAACACGTTTTGGAAGATGGGTAATACAAGTTCTTTATGAAAACATTCTTTTGAATGATTATCGTTAACTTCCTACTTAAATATTTTCCCTCGAATCTGCTTGTTCAATGCCGTGCAAATCAATATCTAAATATGATATGGCTTTTGTGGGTCTACCAGTGCAAAGCTATGACTCTTGAGTGTCTTGCAAAAGTCACTTCAATAAAACATAGAATTCTAATAGGGCTTTAACGTTACACTCCCGAGTTTTAACTTCTTGAACCACTGGGCCACACATGACGACGCTGTGTAAAGACAACAAACGATGGAAATTCTATGAATTTTAACGCTGTTAAAAAAATTGTCCTCGTTAAACTTGATTTTTTACACAATTTCTGCAGAGAGAGTTACTTTTATACTAAAATATTGTCAAAAGGTTTCTTTTCAGTTCAAAGTGAACAGAAATGTTCAAACAAATAGTATTTGCCACATTGTGCAAAGATTCCTTCTGTTTAAAACTATAGCACAAAGTGATGAATGAGAATGAAGAAATAACGGCATTGTCATTGTATAGTTGACAGCTAAATAAGAGCGGAGCAAAAAACGTTAATACTTCTTGCTTTTCTCATTAGCAAATATTCGAATCCGTACCTCGTATGAAAATAGTCCGATTTTCTGACACGCAAAATAGTTCCTCTGCGCGATCACGTGACGTTTCACGAGAGGCCGATTTGACGTTGGGGAACTAATTTTTTACATCGATCTCGCCGGAAACGGTATTTCGGTTGTCGTTACTGTTTATGCAATTATAGCTATGGACGGGTCCTCCACAAATCCATCCGCATATAGCTATATACCATACCGGAAACGCTAAAGCCCCACAGCTTTGTGATGATGTTGCTGCGCGGTGGGTTTACTTTTTTGCCACGCCATTTTGTTTCGTTGTTTCTATATGACTAATCGGACGAGCTTCGCATCAGAATTTTAATATTTCCTTATAAACGTATGAGGGTTAGTATAGAACCACCCTGTATGTAATACTTCGGAGGTATGTTTGTCTTGGATCGGCTCAATTATAAAATGGCGTGCGCAGGAGAAGCTAACCCTAATTGCTGGCTTGGGTTGTCATGCAAACGCCAAGTTAAAGCGATTTGTCCGAATCAAGAGCTTTTGACAGGCTAAACCTATTCTCTTGTTTTGTTTCCTCCATTCAGAGAGGTTCTACAAAAAAATATAAATCAAATTCAGTTATTCATCAACGATGCAAAAATGGTCTGAATGAGATACGCAGGTCTATGAACGGTGGGTAAAAGTACGTTAAGCAAACAACGGAGTGCTTTTTTACATCTGAGGTTATTATTTTGAGCTGTCGTTTTGAGTACATATATGTAGTTAACAAAGAGAAGCAAGTTTAATCCGGAGAAAGATTGGGTTATGTTTGAAGAGTTTATTTCCGCGTTTTTGTCTCGGTGTTTGCGTGTCAGAGCTTGACGGTTGTCGAATTGCTTTTCCTGTTCTTTTCAGAATGATTTGAATGTAAGCCGTCCATAAGTAAAAGGCCTGCTTTAATGGCCCAGACAAGGATTTCAGGATTAACTTTAACTCTAGCGCTGTGAGAAATCTGTCGTCTAGGATAGGAGCATTACTAAGCATTGGTCTTGTTTGTCCCTTTACCAAACACCAAATTCCCGACTGTCCCAAATTGAAAGAGTTTGTCACTCCAAAATTGAAAGAGTTTGTAGCCGATATTTCAAAATATGATGAAATTGAAAAATAATCTTCTGATAGGCGGAATACATTGAGGGAAAAGGATAAACTGCTCGTTAAGAACAATTTAGCACTGTTCTATCGCATAAAGGTGCATACTAAAACTGAGAAAAAATTATTAATCCCCTTGATAAAAATATTCTGGGACGCGTTCATTCTTATGAATTCAATTACTTTGTATAAAAGTGGTGAACTACTAGTATTCGGATGTGCAGCAAAAATAGGACTGTCCAGGGAAATGATGCTGTATGTATCATACAAAACAAACAAGCGCGTAACCACTAATTCTGAAGTTGACTCTTAACACTTTACCACCTGCAGATGGCACGGTTCTTACTTGAAGCAGACGACTTCAGTAAAGCTTTATAAACATGTGAAAACCCGTTCTGTTCTGCTGTTGTGATATGTTAATAAATTGAAAAAAGCATTGTGACAAAGGCAGAAATTGCGTCCTGATGAATGATACCAGGGAAGCAAACAGGTTAGATCATAGGCCAGTAGCCAATTTACTTGGCGGCTGGCCTGGAATCTAACCTGTTTGCATAAGCATGAAGTCGGTTCCAACACTGTAAGGATTAATCAAATGATCACAATTATTTTTGGAAACGTTCAATTGAGGACCATTTTTGTTTGAGGCTACTTCGGCCGTTCGCTTAATGATGTTACGTGTCGTTTGCTGTCTTTCTTGTTAAGTATAGGAGTAACGATATGCTATTAGGGCCATTGTTAAAAAGATTCTTCAATTTACAACATGTTAAAAACGTCGTTTAGACAAGATTCTAGAATGCATACAAATATGAATATATGTTGAGCAATGATGTTTTAACTCTCTCAGAGACTATATATATCATAGAGTATTGGCCGATAGTCTTGCGTGTGTTGTGAAATATTCATGAGCCAGAATGCAGTGGAGGGAATTCAGTATTTCATTTTATTTTTTATTTTTATTTTTTTCATCATTGGTGGAAGGAGACCCCTTGCTTTACTGTCATTGAGGGCTGGTCAAGAAGGATAGAACCATCGTTTGTCCGCCAGTCAGCGAGGAGGGGCTTTGTGGTTTCAAGTTCAGTACTCGAAAAATAACTGGCATTGACTTTTTAGACACACTACAGTGCTTTGATCTTGTATTTCTTCGTGAAACGTGGTTAAGCAAAACACCTGTTAATTCTGAGATAAAAATTACTGTAGTTTTCATATATACAACGTTAGGAAAATGTCCTTTACTATCTAAAAACACCTATACATGTAACGATTTTCAAAATTTGCCCCTCAAAACGTTTCCTGACGTTGCAATAATGACTGTGAATTACGTCGGAGCAATTTGTATCCCAATTTCTTTGTGTGTATGGAATATCAGTTTTGATTTTTCCACCTAATAGTCGCATTAACAAACGAGAGATGAGCGACTGAATGTCTTCCGGATACTTTTCGAACAACCCTCGTATGGCTACATACGAACGGGTACGCAAAAAGGAAGACTAAGCGGAGGGTTGTCCATTTTCCACCTCGTCTGCCCCTTTTAAGGATCATGATAGTCGCAGATAATTCCTGTCACGTTTCATCAGATAACAAAATATTAACAAGTTCGAATTGTTTATGGCATAAAAAAATAAGAAAAAAGGAAATTCTAAAGGTGGATAGATATATTTATAACGGAAATGTTTTGAAACAATAAATATATTCTAATCACATCATACTTCACTTTACGCTACTAATTAATAGATAGCTTGTCCTATCATAACATCGGACATTTTTTAAATCAAGTTTGTAATGTGCAAATGACTTTGTATTATAGTGCAGATAAACTAATTGTATTGAATTGGACATTAACGCATCAACTTTTCATCCTGCAGACGACATTTTTTCTACTTGAAGCAGACGACTTAAGAAAAGCTTTGTAAACATATGAAAAACCTATCGGTTCTGCTGATATGATATGTGAATTGATTGAAAAAGCATTGTGGCAAAAGGAGAAATTGCTTTTATCTATTTCTCTTTTTGACGCAATGCTTTTTGAAAGTCGACCGCTACAAGAGCAAGAAATGTGGCGTTAGGTGGTAATGTGTTAACCACCAGTACAGGGAGACCCGTCCAACGTTACTTCCGTTGTAAATTTGGGCTTTTTGATGAAGTTACACAGAAGTTCACATAGTTAATTCAAACGCGGGTCTTTTATGAGCCTTGCATGTGGTAATCGCATGCCAGCAAATATCATTTAATTAAACAAGAGCAGATATTCAATTAACGAAAATTGCAGTAACAACTTTCCCAAACAAGAAAGAATGTGCCGCTTCGAATGATTAACAAAACTGATTACGAAACGTATTGGTCACGAAGGAACCCCCATAATTGTGCAATAATGATAACTGCTTTTTGTTCTTTTTAGGCTTCTTGCCTTTGTTCAATATTCAATCAACTCGAACCATCTTATTTTCTCAACGTCTTTTCAAGACCATTACGTCAGAGTGCTGGATGATTTCAAAAAAATACATAAACTATTGGCAGGGTAAAAGGTAGTTCAACTTTACAATTTCAGAGCTTAAAAAAGTTTTCTTACCGTCTTTCAGAATTTGGAGGTTAAGACTTGATTTCTTTAAAACTTTAACGCTGTTGTGTGAAACGCGCTGAAAAAAAGTTGTCCCAGAGGCAAAATCAGTTCATATTAATAGAGAGTGTATCCAGTGCATTTATATAGTTTTAAATCCAAAATTGAAGCAATGATTTAGAAATCTACCGAGAATGTCATGTACATACTCAGATATGTTGACGCTTCTTGATTTATCTATTCTCTCAGCAGCTTTGTTTCATTACAATTCAAACAAAGTTACAAAGCCTGAACTGTTTCAACGTTTTATTCTGACTTTCAGATGTTCTCAGTTTTGAAGAGGCGCCTTTAATGCAGCGATGGTCAAACTACGTTATAGTCATGTCACTTTGGGTGGCAACGTTTCTAAGGCAACACACGCCTCGCTGTTTAGGTAGACAATTAACCCTACAAATTACGTGTACATTTCTTCACCAGACAATGGATGTGTGACCTGTTACACAGGTAATGATGTGGCTGAACGGGATTCATTTTTTAATGGTATATAAGTTACTCTATTAAGATCGAAAACACATATAGGGTCCCTGTATCGAAACTGGTTTTGTCTCTTTAGTAACGTTTGTGTGACGATCAAGCAAATCGACAATCTCTCTTTAGTGGTCTGTCGCACCATAAACCGGTCATGTCGTAATACGGACTTCATTTAGGGGACTTATAGGACCGTCAGGCCGGGTATGGTTAATTTTTTAATCATGCAATTTTTCTATGTTCTCACGTGTCACGTTAAAAGAAAATAATATGGGCCGCGTCACGCGAAAAGGGGCACTCGGACATACATAAAAACCACTGACTCAGCTCTTTCTTAGCGTTATTATTCCAGCATCTAGTCACGACAGTTATCATTTGTATTTATTTAAAGGTAGAACTTAATGTCCTCTAAGATGGCAAACAGTGTAACCCCAGACCAGCCGCCACGTCAGTGACGTGGCGGCTGGTCTGGGGCTACACTGTTTGCTATGTCCGAGTGCCCCTTTTCCCGTGATGCGGCCCATATCTCTATAATCCTATCTGATATTGCACATGTGAGATCCGCGAAATATCCAACGGATGACGCTCGGCTTATTATGTTCAATTGCTTGGCGTCACAGAGAAGATATTATACATATAAAAGATGTAAATACCGCTTTGACACACGACCTGTTTGCATGCCAACTCCACCTTATTCAAGCGGAGCGATATGTTATTGTCAGATGCAACACAATTAAGCTGCATCGCGGGAAAATGCTCTTTATTCACAAGGCGTAATGTCATGAACAAAACCAAGGCCTTTGGTATACGTCTTTGTATTTATTTTTATTTTGAGGAGTCAATGCCTATTTCCACCTTTTATATCTATTTTTGTTTTTAATTCAATCGTTGTCCATAATGTAACATGCTTGACTGGGAGATAAGCATCGTGTCCATGGCCTCCGCACAATGAAACAATAGGCCGTGGTTGATGGTTAGACCCGGGGGGATCAGCCACCCATCTCTTTTATTCATGTGTGTTTAACAACGTGTCAGCAAATACCCAGTCACGTTACGGCTTTCCTTGATTCATCAGCTCTAGGCTAGGGTCGTGATGTATCATACAAAATATCACGAAACCAGAGGTACCTTTTTGTTCGAAGGTTTGGAAGCCCAAAACTCTAAGACAATCGCCTTTACCGCTAGGCCCGCGACACCATTGGGTATTTTATTTTTTTCTCTAGAGCTCAACAGTTCTATTGAGATGCCCGTCTCATTATGGATAGGGAAGGACTACTTACTTAATTGACCTTTAATGCCGGTCATAATTTAAATATCGTATATGGGGGTTACATCCCACCGACATTATTTCAATTATGATACAATGCACGGCAACGGATGATGGGGAAAACATCAAACTTGACTACCTAATGCCCATTTTGGTTGGTCAAGACGGGTAGAACCATCGTCTTTACGTATGCTAGCCAGGAGACGTTTGAAAGTTAAAACCGAATTCCTCTAAAACTGTACAACAGCTGTATTGTTGTCTGATCCGCATTAGAGAGTAGCCATTGGGGCAAAATCAATTTCTTATTTAAGTTATAGAATCTATACAGTGAATTGATATGTATTTAGATCCAAAAGTATCGCAATGGTTTTGAGATCTAACGAAAATAGGCTATGCATACTTAGATATACCAACTTTTCTTGAGTTAGTTATGCTTTCAATAGCTCCGTTTGACTGGATTTCCTACAACAATACTACACACTGTATTGTTTCAACGTCATTTAATATTCACTTCGAAGTTCTATCACCTGTGAACAAGCACTGGGACCCAGTTTCCCCTGACACCTGTCTGTGATCAATGTTTTGTCTCTGTCACATATTTACGAACGAAATGATCCATTATGTCTACGACAATAATCGCCAACATACTTTCTGGTATCAAAAGGTCTTTCATGGCAAAGTGGTTAAGCTGGTGCACTCGGAGCTCGGGGTCCCGGGTTCGAGCCCAACCAACACCCCCGGTTTTGTTTGAGTTGCCCTAGCCTAGTACTGGTGTATCCAGAAACATGTTGGTAGGGCACTGGCGAATAGGACTCATGTTGGACCTGTGTAAGAAACTTACTATAACTGTAACTATTGATATGTAACGAAAGCGATTCGCATGTATTGTTGACCAACATTTGCCGTCTGTTGACCTGTTTGATAAGCACGAATTACACGCTATACTGAGTATCAGAAAATATCCTCGGAGCCGTTCGTAATGTTCGACCACGTGGTTCGTCCACGCGCATTAATTGATAAATGCTATTAAGCTAAAATGTTGATATGTAATGCGTATAGCTATATTGTTTATCGACTGTCGAGTATTGAATATACCATGTCATTAGTATTCATGCATAGAGGGCAACAGACGGTAAATGTTGGTTAACACTATCAATCTGGCGGGATACTTTTGGCGAAAAAAACACAATTTCTCCCGGCACCGAGTTTAAGAGTCTCTTTTTGTCTCCTCCACACATTGAAGAACGAAATGACCCCCTAATGTCTCAGTCGAAACACAAAGGCGTCGAAAAAATCACAAGATGACCTAAATCCCTGTTTCTTAATCGGTTTTCACACGTTTTTGTCCCAGAAAAACAATCAGAAAACCGCGCGACCGACATCATTGTCTCATTCTCGATTCCGTTATAACATTCGAATGATAGATGATTTTATAATTGCGTAGTTGTACTCTACTCAGTGCAAGGTTTCATAAAATGTCGTTGACCTGTCTTGCAATAGTCATGTCTTTTCCATATCGGGTCAACAGAGTACCGTTTTACTAAACAAATTAATGCTTAACAGTTCAAAACAACATTTCCTCTTATTCCAATATTGGGCTTAGCAATATTGCAAAGTAACACATCATTGAAAGCGTCTCTTTGAGACGCTTTCAATGACGTGTCACATTGCAATATTGTGTTTTCGTTTAAGATACTACCCGTGTTTATCAGTTTTGCTATACGCAAATATTTTCCTTAGATTGTTTAGTAAAACGGTACCCAGTATTTCAGTTATTTTACGGCTCTCCTGGGCGTTGTCAGTTCTATGCAGGGTCCTGTAGTGTCCTGCTCAAGTACACTCCGGCCGGTGTCGGGGGAAAAGATTGTTCAAGTACCCAGTGGCACTGCAATACGCTCGGATTGACTTTTACACCATTCTCGACGGATTCGAAATTATATCAACGAGCAAGTACACATATGTATACACATAAACAATACTTTCCATACCAGTATTATTGCACTATTGTAATTGTTAGTTCACAAAACCATTCGATGTTAAAATGTTAAAATGTTCATAGACCATCTATGGTCGATGTGACTTTGTTTTTCCATTTGATTAACATACAAGATGTTGTCTTATATTTATGATATTTAAAGGCAGCATGGTGTTGCAATACAATCGACGGGTATGATAGATAAATAAAATGTTGGAAGAGGAATTCTCAATGGAATCTTACAGCGACCGGTCGGTGACTGGAAGGGAATAAAGACAATCGATCAATAAAAAATCAAATCAACTATTGAAAATGAGCGGTCGCTAACCGGTCACAACTGTGTTGCTTAAAGGACGCGTATCAAAGGTCATTGAAGGACAATATATCGTAAGCCATTCGGAGTCAGTCGGTTTTAATGACAAACGACGTCATTAAGGAAGAAATATGAAAAAAGAGTGGGCAAGCTGAATATATCCTTTTTCTTGGCATAGACGGTGCTGCGAAACAGCATTGTTCATTTTTATCGAAACTCAAGTTTTAAGTTTCAAGATTCAAGTTTCAAGTTTTAGTTTCAAAGTTTTACAGGTTTGACATTGTATCAACATTATTTCAGAGCCATTTGCATTCAATAAGACATCAATTGCACTATCTTTCATGATAGCACTGGGAATTGAGCAAGCGTGAAGAAGCACCATGAAATTGTATGATAGCACTGGGAATTAAGCAAGCGTGAAGAAGCACCATGCAATTTCATGATAGCACTGGGAATTGAGCAAGCGTGAAGAATCACCATGCAATTTCATGATAGCACTGGGAATTGAGCAAGCGTGGACAGGCTACATACAATTTCATGATAGCACTGGGAATTGAGCAAGCGTGAAGCAGCACCATGAAATTTTATGATAGCACTGGGAATTAAGCAAGCGTGAAGAAGCACCATGCAATTTCAATATTCTTGGAATTGAGCAAGCGTGAAGAAGCACCATGCAATTTCAAGATTCTGGGAATTGAGCAAGCGTGAGGAATGCACCATGCAATTTCATGATAGCACTGGGAATTGAGCAAGCGTGAAGAGGCACCATGCAATTTCATGATAGCACTGGGAATTGAGCAAGCTAGAAGAATCACCATGCAATTTCACGATAGCACTGGGAATTGGGCAAGCGTGAAGAATCACCATGCAATTTCATAATATCACTGGGAATTGAGCACGCGTGAAGAAGCACCATGCATTTTCATGATAGCACTGGGAATTGAGCAAGCGTGAAGAATTACCATGCAATTTCAAGATTCTGGGAATTGAGCAAGCATGAAGAAGCACCATACAAGTTCATGATAGCACTGGGAATTGAGCAAGCGTGAAGCAGCACCATGCAATTTTATGATAGCACTGGGAATTGAGCAAGCGTGAAGAAGCACCATGCAATTTCAATATTCTTGGAATTGAGCAAGCGTGAAGAAGCACCATGCAATTTCAAGATTCTGGGAATTGAGCAAGCGTGAGGAATGCACCATGCAATTTCAAGATTCTGGGAATTGAGCAAGCATGAAGAAGCACCATACAAGTTCATGATAGCACTGGGAATTGAGCAAGCGTGAAGCAGCACCATGCAATTTTATGATAGCACTGGGAATTGAGCAAGCGTGAAGAAGCACCATGCAATTTCAATATTCTTGGAATTGAGCAAGCGTGAAGAAGCACCATGCACTTTCAAGATTCTGGGAATTGAGCAAGCGTGAGGAATGCACCATGCAATTTCAAGATTCTGGGAATTGAGCAAGCGTGAAGAAGCACCATGCAATTTCAAGATTATGTATTCTAACAACTAGGCCACGGACGCCCCAAAAAGGCCAATAAATCATTCTTCCGTATGGGGTTGTGACTTGCCAAAATTGAAGACAAAGGAAGACGTCAATCACAATATAAACATCAAATACTGTTCATAAACAGTGCGATCTAAAAATTTGAAAGGATATGTTTAGAACAGATATCAGGACATTGCAGAATTAGTTGTTTTTCAGATCTCAAGTTGCAGACTTGTAGACACAACTTTAATCAAGCACCAAAAGTGGGAATAAATTACAAGAAAGAGGTATGCCACTAGGTCTTTGACCAAATATAATAACATCTGGTTCATGTTGAAATCTAGGATCAAACTATTCTGATGCTGACACATCAGATGCTTTCCATGAAATAGTGCAATCGGAAATGTTGAAAATAGATATCAGGACATTGCAGAAAAACTCGTTTTAGTTATATCAAGTTGAAGACTTGCAGACAAAACTATACTTAAGTACCCAAAGTGGGAATACATTTTAAGACAGACGTAGGGCATTCGGTCATTGACCAACTATAATAAAATCAAGTTCAGATTGGAATTTAGGTTCAAACTATTCTGATTGAGAAAATAACTTGCACGAAGTTACTCTTCTGGTAATTTAAAAGATAAGCCTCAATCAGGAATCATTACACATTTTAACTGTGTATGTATGTCAAAATCCTAAAACGGCCGATATTTTATCGTATCTAACAATTGATCAAACTCCTTTGTATAACGCATTCTCTATGAGCATTTATAATTCTTTTAACCTATCTCGATTCCAACGGGCAGATTACCAAACAATAACGACACTTGACAAGTTAGATCTAGACGGCTCTGGAAAACATTGAGGGAAAAGGAGAAAATGCCCTTTCATAGGTTTTTTTTTATCAATTTCATCACATTTTGAAATGTCGTCTGAAAACTTTTTCAATTTGGGACAGTCTAAATGTTGGTGTTTCGAAAAGGGGTTACATGGCATGAGTAAGGACGAAAACAATGCCCACATACCAACTGACGGTGAAAAAAGAAAGAATGAATTATCAAATCACACACACACACTGGTAGTATATACATGTACAAGTCCATCGCTGTACATCCGGAATGCATTTACCATTGATTATCTAGAACGTTTTTTGGTATACCGGAAACCACATTGGACATGTTTGATATCTATCAGCCAATCAAATCGAGTTTACAGAAACGGAAATGTTTCCCGCCATTCCTCTGGGTTGATGCAAATTTCCTTCATATGTACTCGTCTTTCAAAGCACACACAGCAGGCACCGACAGGAAAACAATGTTGATAAAAGTAGAAATTGCTCAATGGTGAACAATTTCTTCTTTTAACACAATGGCGCCTTTCAAGAGTGATAGAATAAATTTCGTAGTTCATTTCGATGAATTTATCATCTGCCATTGTTATTAGTTTTGCCACGTCATCGAAGCATCTCAAGAGAAAGGATTGATTGAAGTATACTTAGATATATACATAAATCTACCAATCGAAGAGCAAAACTCTTCATAGCCTGAATGTTATCTAATATATCGTAATATATAAAGGGTTTGTGTATTGCTTTTAAAGTTTTCAACTCTCTGCTTTGTTTTGTCGCACTAAGAATGACATGGCAAGTCATCTTCAAAAGCAAAGTGCTGATAATTTTGTATTGAGTGTTGTAGATATTGGTCATGAACAGTTGACGCTAAGAGAGCTATTCGTTTCGGTTTGCATGACAACTTACTATAAGCGTACAAGTTCAAATAGGTGCGATTGGATATATGAGGCGCGATTTTTTACTAACTCATTCCTTTCCATTTCTATGAGACCCACCCTCCATTATCTCTTCACTCTAAGCTACATTACTATGACACATTTTTTGAAGAAGCAATAGTAATCACTGTGGCAATTGATGAATTGTCTAAATTGGTAAGGAAGTCAATGCAGGTGACATATACATTTACATGTATTGATATGTCATAATGGTTCGATTATTGATGAATTGTCTAAATGGGTAAGGAAGTCAATGTAGGTGACATATACATTTAGATGTATTGTTAAGTCATAATGGTTCGATTATTGATGAATTGTCAAACTGGGTAAGGAAGTCAATGCAGGTGACATACATATTTACATGTATTGTTAAGTCATAATGGTTCGATTATTGATGAATTGTCTAAATGGGTAAGGGAGTCAATGTAGGTGACATACACATTTACATGTATTGTTAAGTCATAAGGTTCGATTATTGATGAATTGTCTAAATGGGTAAGGAAGTCAATGTAAGTGACATATACATTTACATGTATTGTTAAGTCATAATGGTTCGATTATTGATGAATTGTCTAAATGGGTAAGGAAGTCAATGTAGGTGATATACACATTTACATGTATTGATATGTCATAATGGTTCGATTATTGATGAATTGTCTAAATTGGTAAGGGAGTCAATGTAGGTGACATATATATTTACATGTATTGTTAAGTCAAAATGGTTCGAATATTGATGAATTGTCTAAATGGGTAAGGAAGTCAATGTAGGTGACATACACATTTACATGTATTGTTAAGTCATAATGGTTCGATTATTGATGAATTGTCTAAATGGATAAGGAAGTCAATGTAGGTGACATACACATTTACATGTATTGTTAAGTCATAATGGTTCGATTATTGATGAATTGTTTAAATGGGTAAGGAGGTCAATGTAGGTGACATATACATTTACATGTATTGAAATGTCATAATGGTTCGATTATTGATGAATTGTCTAAATGGGTAAGGAAGTCAATGTAGGTGACATATACATTTACATGTATTGAAATGTCATAATGGTTCGATTATTGATGAATTGTCTAAATGGGTAAGGAAGTCAATGTAGGTGACATATACATTTACATGTATTGAAATGTCATAATGGTTCGATTATTGATGAATTGTCTAAATGGGTAAGGAGGTCAATGTAGGTGACATATACATTTACATGTATTGAAATGTCATAATGGTTCGATTATTGATGAATTGTCTAAATGGGTTAGGAGGTCATTGTAGGTGACATACACATTTACATGTATTGTTAAGGCATAATGGTTCGATTATTGATGAATTGTCTAAATGGGTAAGGAAGTCAATGTAGGTGACATACACATTTACATGTATTGTTAAGTCATAATGGTTCGATTATTGATGAATTGTCTAAATGGGTAAGGAAGTCAATGTAGGTGACATACACATTTACATGTATTGTTAAGTCATAATGGTTCGATTATTGATGAATTGTCTAAATGGGTAAGGAAGTCAATGTAGGTGACATACACATTTACATGTATTGTTAAGTCATAATGGTTCGATTATTAATGAATTGTCTAAATGGGTAAGGAAGACAATGTAGGTGACATACACATTTACATGTATTGTTAAGTCATAATGGTTCGATTATTGATGAATTGTCTAAATGGGTAAGGAAGTCAATGTAGGTGACATATATATTTACATGTATTGAAATGTCATAATGGTTCGATTATTGATGAATTGTCTAAATTGGTAAGGGAGTCAATGTAGGTGACATACACATTTACATGTATTGTTAAGTCATAATGGTTCGATTATTGATGAATTGTCTAAATGGGTAAGGAAGTCAATGTAGGTGACATACACATTTACATGTATTGTTAAGTCATAATGGTTCGATTATTGATGAATTGTCTAAATTGGTAAGGAAGTCAATGTAGGTGACATACACATTTAGATGTATTGTTAAGTCATAATGGTTCGATTATTGATGAATTGTCAAACTGGGTAAGGAGGTCAATGTAGGTGACATACACATTTACATGTATTGTTAAGTCATAATGGTTCGATTATTGATGAATTGTCTAAATTGGTAAGGAAGTCAATGCAGGTGACATATACATTTACATGTATTGATATGTCATAATGGTTCGATTATTGATGAATTGTCTAAATGGGTAAGGAAGTCAATGTAGGTGACATATACATTTACATGTATTGTTAAGTCATAATGGTTCGATTATTGATGAATTGTCAAACTGGGTAAGGAAGTCAATGTAGGTGACATACACATTTACATGTATTGTTAAGTCATAATGGTTCAATTATTGATGAATTGTCTAAATGGGTAAGGGAGTCAATGTAGGTGACATACACATTTACATGTATTGTTAAGTCATAATGGTTCGATTATTGATGAATTGTCTAAATGGGTAAGGAAGTCAATGTAGGTGACATATACATTTACATGTATTGTTAAGTCATAATGGTTCGATTATTAATGAATTGTTTAAATGGGTAAGGAAGTCAATGTAGGTGACATACACATTTACATGTATTGATATGTCATAATGGTTCGATTATTGATGAATTGTCTAAATTGGTAAGGGAGTCAATGTAGGTGACATACACATTTACATGTATTGATATGTCATAATGGTTCGATTATTGATGAATTGTCTAAATGGGTTAGGAAGTCAATGAAGGTGACATACACATTTACATGTATTGTTAAGTCATAATGGTTCGATTATTGATGAATTGTCTAAATGGGTAAGGAAGTCAATGTAGGTTACATATACATTTACATGTATTGATATGTCATAATGGTTCGATTATTGATGAATTGTCTAAATTGGTAAGGGAGTCAATGTAGGTGACATACACATTTACATGTATTGTTAAGTCATAGTGGTTCGATTATTGATGAATTGTCTAAATGGGTAAGGGAGTCAATGTAGGTGACATACACATTTACATGTATTGTTAAGTCATAATGGTTCGATTATTGATGAATTGTCTAAATTGGTAAGGAAGTCAATGTAGGTGACATACACATTTACATGTATTGTAAAGTCATAATGGTTCGATTATTGATGAATTGTCTAAATGGGTAAGGGAGTCAATGTAGGTGACATACACATTTACATGTATTGTTAAGTCATAATGGTTCGATTATTGATGAATTGTCTAAATTGGTAAGGAAGTCAATGTAGGTGACATACACATTTACATGTATTGTTAAGTCATAATGGTTCGATTATTGATTAATTGTCTAAATTGGTAAGGAAGTCAATGTAGGTGACATACACATTTACATGTATTGTAAAGTCATAATGGTTCGATTATTGATGAATTGTCTAAATGGGTAAGGGAGTCAATGTAGGTGACATACACATTTACATGTATTGTTAAGTCATAATGGTTCGATTATTGATGAATTGTCTAAATTGGTAAGGAAGTCAATGTAGGTGACATACACATTTACATGTATTGTTAAGTCATAATGGTTCGATTATTGATTAATTGTCTAAATTGGTAAGGAAGTCAATGTAGGTGGCATACACATTTACATGTATTGTTAAGTCATAATGGTTCGATTATTGATGAATTGTCTAAATTGGTAAGGAAGTCAATGTAGGTGACATACACATTTACATGTATTGTTAAGTCATAATGGTTCGATTATTGATGAATTGTCTAAATGGGTAAGGAAGTCAATGTAGGTGACATACACATTTACATGTATTGTTAAGTCATAATGGTTCGATTATTGATGAATTGTCTAAATGGGTAAGGAAGTCAATGTAGGTGACATACACATTTACATGTATTGTTAAGTCATAATGGTTCGATTATTGATGAATTGTCTAAATTTCTAATGAAGTCAATGTAGGTGACATACACATTTACATGTATTGTTAAGTCGTAATGGTTCGATTATTGATGAATTGTCTAAATGGGTAAGGGAGTCAATGTAGGTGACATACACATTTACATGTATTGTTAAGTCATAATGGTTCGATTATTGATGAATTGTCTAAATTGGTAAGGAAGTCAATGTAGGTGACATACACATTTACATGTATTGTTAAGTCATAATGGTTCGATTATTGATGAATTGTCTAAACGGGTAAGGAAGTCAATATAGGTGACATACACATTTACATGTATTGTTAAGTCATAATGGTTCGATTATTGATGAATTGTCTAAATTGGTAAGGAAGTCAATGTAGGTGACATGCACATTTACATGTATTGTTAAGTCATAATGGTTCGATTATTGATGAATTGTCTAAATGGGTAAGGAGGTCAATGTAGGTGACATACACATTTACATGTATTGTTAAGTCATAACGGTTCGGTTATTGATGAATTGTCTAAATAAGTAAGGAAGTCAATGTAGGTGACATATACATTTACATGTATTGTTAAGTCATAATGGTTCGATTATTGATGAATTGTCTAAATGGGTTAGTAGGTCAATGTAGGTGACATATACATTTACATGTATTGTTAAGTCATAATGGTTCGATTATTAATGAATTGTTTAAATGGGTAAGGAAGTCAATGTAGGTGACATACACATTTACATGTATTGATATGTCATAATGGTTCGATTATTGATGAATTGTCTAAATTGGTAAGGAAGTCAATGTAGGTGACATACACATTTACATGTATTGTTAAGTCGTAATGGTTCGATTATTGATGAATTGTCTAAATGGGTAAGGGAGTCAATGTAGGTGACATACACATTTACATGTATTGTTAAGTCATAATGGTTCGATTATTGATGAATTGTCTAAATTGGTAAGGAAGTCAATGTAGGTGACATACACATTTACATGTATTGTTAAGTCATAATGGTTCGATTATTGATCAATTGTCTAAATGGGTAAGGAAGTCAATATAGGTGACATACACATTTACATGTATTGTTAAGTCATAATGGTTCGATTATTGATGAATTGTCTAAATTGGTAAGGAAGTCAATGTAGGTGACATGCACATTTACATGTATTGTTAAGTCATAATGGTTCGATTATTGATGAATTGTCTAAATGGGTAAGGAGGTCAATGTAGGTGACATACACATTTACATGTATTGTTAAGTCATAACGGTTCGATTATTGATGAATTGTCTAAATAAGTAAGGAAGTCAATGTAGGTGACATATACATTTACATGTATTGTTAAGTCATAATGGTTCGATTATTGATGAATTGTCTAAATGGGTTAGTAGGTCAATGTAGGTGACATATACATTTACATGTATTGTTAAGTCATAATGGTTCGATTATTAATGAATTGTTTAAATGGGTAAGGAAGTCAATGTAGGTGACATACACATTTACATGTATTGATATGTCATAATGGTTCGATTATTGATGAATTGTCTAAATTGGTAAGGGAGTCAATGTAGGTGACATACACATTTACATGTATTGTTAAGTCATAATGGTTCGATTATTGATGAATTGTCTAAATGGGTTAGGAGGTCAATGTAGGTGACATATACATTAACATGTATTGTTAAATCATAATGGTTCGATTATTGATGAATTGTCTAAATGGGTTAGGAGGTCAATGTAGGTGACATATACATTTACATGTATTGTTAAGTCATAATGGTTCGATTATTGATGAATTGTCTAAATGGGTTAGGAGGTCAATGTAGGTGACATATACATTTACATGTATTGTTAAGTCATAATGGTTCGATTATTGATGAATTGTCTAAATGGGTAAGGAAGTCAATATAGGTGACATACACATTTACATGTATTGTTAAGTCATAATGATTCGATTATTGATGAATTGTCTAAATCGGTTAGGAAGTCAATGTAGGTGACATATACATTTACATGTATTGTTAAGTCATAATGGTTCGATTATTGATGAATTGTCTAAATGGGTTAGGAGGTCAATGTAGGTGACATATACATTTACATGTATTGTTATGTCATAATGGTTCGATTATTGATGAATTGTCTAAATGGGTAAGAAGGTCAATGTAGGTGACATATACATTTAGACGTATTGTTATGTCATAATGGTTCGATTATTGATGAATTGTCAAACTGGGTAAGGAGGTCAATGTAGGTGACATACACATTTACATGTATTGTTAAGGCATAATGGTTCGATTATTGATGAATTGTCTAAATGGGTTAGGAGGTCAATGTAGGTGACATATACATTTACATGTATTGTTAAGTCATAATGGTTCGATTATTGATGAATTGTCTAAATGGGTTAGGAGGTCAATGTAGGTGACATATACATTTACATGTATTGTTAAGTCATAATGGTTCGATTATTGATGAATTGTCTAAAAGGGTTAGGAGGTCAATGTAGGTGACATATACATTTACATGTATTGTTGTGTCATAATGGTTCGATTATTGATGAATTGTCTAAAAGGGTTAGGAGGTCAATGTAGGTGACATTTACATTTACATGTATTGTTAATTATTCTAATAATTCGATTTGGAATTTAATTGAGAACGAGCAACAAAGCACGTGGTTAAATCATCATAGAATCAAGTAAAACCAATATGTACAAAGCAAAAATGGTCTTTCAATATGATTAATCTTCATTCACGGTGGCTATGGAGAAAGGAAAGATATAATTAGGTTGTATAGAAAACGAGAATTTATGTCTTTGATATGTGTACTATATGATTTAGACTTTATACTAACCTTTCCGTACTTAAATGTGCGTGTTCATACATGAGACAATATTCAAGTCAAGATAAAACGTCGTTGAATAATACAGCCTTTGTATTGCGATATAATATTTAAAGGGACTAACTAAATAAGTTGCACTCTGGGAGTTATAAACGTAAAGAAAGTAGAGAATGACGATCATTATCACTAAAACAATTTTCAGTTTCTTTACTTCTATGTTGCTGATATCCCGTGTATTCCTTCCCTCATGGTGGTGGACCCGATTAAGTGCTTATGCAAACAGATTTGATCCAGGCCAGCCGCCAAGTTAATTGGCGGCTGACCTATGATCTAACCTTTTTGCTACTCTGGGTATCTTTCCTCAACAAAATTAAGCAGACATTTAAGGTTTTAAAAGGCAGACGACACAAAAGTCTATTTCTAGAAAATTTTCCTTGCATTCTTAGGGTTAACTCATTACCGGCAGTAACGGCATTTGACCAGTGTGTTGCAGAAGACGCTGGAAAACGTTGTAGGAAAAGGAGAAATTGTTGTTAACGAACAATGTCCCTTTTTCCACAATGTTTTCTACCCTAGCAAAATATTGCTTTTCAATTCCATTACATTTTGAAATGTCGTCTGCAAACTCTTTCAATTTCGGACAGTCGGAAACTTGACGTTTGGTAAAGGGGTATAAGTGCTTAACATGAATGTCGGTTTTTTGTTTAAAAGCTTTTTTGATACCATCACTTCTGGCTCTGGTAAAAGGTCGACAGGACGTAGCGTTCAGCTAACTGAAGAATGTGCCATTAGCTGGTATTCTCCAAAGCGTTGAGTACCATCGCCTCATTAAATATGCTCTCAACTTAACCCTAGAAGTGCTTGAACCTACTTCATGCTTATGCACCCAGGTTAGATCCAGGCCAGCCCCCAATGTCAAACCTATTTGCTACTCTGGGTATCTTTCCTCATCAAAATTATGCTGATATTTAATGCTTTGGAAAGCAGGCAACACAAAAATATATTTCTAGATAATCATAGGCGTAGGAGCTGGGGGGCCAGGGGAGCCCCCCCCCCCCAATATCCAGACCGGGGGGGGGCCAGAGTATATTTTGGCCCCCCCCCCAATATTCACAATGTCAAATGAAGATATTTGAAAAGAAAAAGAAAAGAAACGAAATTTAACAGCAGAATAAAAATAAATGTGTATTTTTGTGCTTTATCTAATACCAATTCGCCTTTTGTTACGAACAATAACCAAAATATTTTTTGACGTCATCATTGCAAATGGCAATCTGAACACATCGGGTTTATCCAATGAAAACTCAGCTCACAAAAATACCCGGGAAGTCTTGATTGACGAAAACAGTGGTGTAAAACGTGTTCTATGGAGTCAGACTCAATATTGTCTTCAATTGTTAGCTAAAGCTTGAACACATCTTTAATTTTTGCTATTAACACAGCTGAATCCGTGGTTGTGACAATCTAGTCGCTGTCACTTCTTTTAGATCAATACATTTGATTTCCGCGTGAGATCGAGTCCTGGCAAATCCCTTTTTCTTTTTTTTATCTTTTTTTTTTATCAAAGATACATCTTTTCATACACTTTCTTTTAATTTCCATAATATTATTGAAATTGTAAATGCATGAATAGTCATGAAAAAGTTTAGAAACATTTATTCTTAGACCGGTCCTCATCTGAGGTTGCCATGTTGAAAACGCTCCTACGCCTATGAAGATTACTTAGCATACAAAGGGTTAAAACATCCTCTATCGAAAAGGATAATTATAATGTATAAAACATGCTGATAAAACCATTACTAAAAAGTCCGTTGTCATAAGAAAGTTTTCTTTTGTCATATTGATATCTTAAAGTGTACGTTTTGCCTTCGTCATTTAAAAAAATGGGTTAGGTACCTTAAATCATCACTTCAGATTATACCTACATATGAGATATTTACTTACTTATTACGATCGTCCGTTTTATCCGAAAGTCTGCATTTAATCTATTGGTCAAATCAATTACTTTACATAGAAATTTGCAACTTGTCCGAATTCAAAGGAACAATCCCAGAAAACTGTTATCATTGAGGTTTCCTAAAGTCTTCTGTAGCAGATATGTCAACATGAGGCATAATGGAGTTAAGACTTAACTAAACACGCCAGTTGGCCAAAGTCATCACCACGTACTGTATATGACTCAGGGATATGCATCAATTCATCCGGGTACCGTTTTGATAAACATTCTATGCTAGAAATGTGCGTAAGTTCAAAAGAACATTTCCTCTTATTTCAATATTTGGCAAGCCAATATCGCAAAGTAACACATCATTGCAATCGTCTCTCCGAGACGCTTCCATTATCGTGTTACATTGCGATATTGTGCCATCATTTAAGAAACTATCCGTGATAGTCAGTTTTTTCGACTTACGCAAATATTTTCCTTAAGTCTTTTACTAAAACGTTACCCCTGTACGCTACGACCGTGTACGCCCTTTGGAAGAAACCTCTTGTGTCGATTCAAAAAATCACGGCGACAAATCAACAGAAAAAAAGGATATGGACTAAAACAAGATCAAACTTGACGAACATCATTTAAATCTTTTGAAAGTGTCCGCATTGGGCCTGTAATTGACAGTTTGAAGTCTGGAAAGGACTTATCTTGCCTCGATCTGAAAGCTTTGCCTTTCTACAGAGAGGTTCTTATCGAGAGTTTTAACGGAGATCGTCGACGGATTAGCCGTCTGTGAGGGGTTTCCGTGGCTTTGTGTCTGTATTGTGCGTTTGTATTTGAGACGGGATTCAGACATGAAATATCCGTTAGATATTTTTACTGCACTGTATCTCGTGTTGACCCTCTATCTAGTCGTATCCGGTTGAGTGTTAAAGCTGCTTGTTTACAGAAGTGAGGAAATTTTGGATTTTGATTTCTTTTAAACTGTAAAACAGCTGTATTGATGGATGAAAGGCACTAGAGAATTGTAATTTGAAAAGATATTAGTTCGTTTTTTAACTAAGGGTGCGTCAGCACCTTAAGTCCATTGAATTTACATATCACTTTTTGAGGGACGGTACTTTATCGATACACAAACAGCGGTCTGACCCAAATTACTCATTAAACACCCGCCTTCACTGTGCAGACTAATACCTTCTTGGAACTAGGAATGTAGTCCGGATTTACTCGCTTTGTTTTGCTCTATATTATAATAACTGTTGCGTCATGGGAAATCGTAAAATGTCCAGATGTTCGAAAAATAGACTATCGTTTAGTCTCTGTTCACAGAAATAATAATTATAGTAATGGTGGTAAAATGAGCAGCTGTTTTCCTCGAGATGTTGCCTTAAGAAATTTTCAAATGTATCCTAAATCATATTGCTTTACTATAAACGCACCTTAGTCCTTCAGCGCTATCAGCGCTTTGATTAAGTCTAGGAGCCTGTATACATTGAAATAATACTAGGAGCATGTATACATTGAATTAATAATTATGTATTTTAATACAAAGTCTTGTTTCTTCAATTCCTGTTGTGGTTGTGTTAAAAGCGTCTTATAATAAGATAATAAGTAAACAATTAAAGTGATAAGTCATATCAGTTAGATCTTTTAATACGATACTTAATAGAAAATGTCCGATTGGCGGACCTAGATAAATAAATAATTTGAGACAAACTCGACAGGATAATCTCAAATCCAAATTGGAGGGTGTGTGTGTTAACGGCTGAGATTGGGCATCTTTAACGTATCTTTTCCGTAAACATATGTCTTGTAACGATTGAATTGAATGGAAGTATGTTAGTTCCTATTAGTTATTTATATGGGCTTTTACACAGAGTCAACATGTTTTTAGTTGCGCTGCATTATTTCAGTTTTGTTGCAATGACTGGCTCATAGTGAAAGACGAGTATTGCCTATAACGGCTTGTCAAGCCGGGTAGAACCATCAGCATTCATTAAGTCGTTTGAGACATTGCCTCTTATGTGTCAAAGTTCCGACTAGACATGTTTATGACTAGGAAAAGACGATCCGAATAAAGATTGTTTCTGTTTAACCCATAACCAAACAATAACGACATTTGACCAGTTGGTTGCAGACGCCTTCTGAAAACATTGTGAGAAAAGGAGAAATTGCTCTTTACATGCAATGTCCCCTTTTCCCACAATGTTTTCTCCCCTATCAGAAGATTAGTTTTCAATTTCATCAGATTTTGAAATGTCGTCTGCAAACTCTTTCAATTTGGGAAAGTCGAAACTTTGGCGTTTGGTAAAGGACAAGGACAACAACATCAAGTACAACCAGGTTCACAACCAAAGACTGTGCCACAGGGGATAAAGAAAAATGATAACACATTTTCTTGGAAACATCAACGGTCATGTCAAATGGAAATGGTCCCCAAGGCAATCTAGTTATGACATCTTCAAAACACCGCATTTAACTATATTCTTGTTGGTTTTAAAACAAGTTTAACGTTGGGAATATTTGGACATAAAGTTCAAGATTTATTGTTTACGACGTTTCTTAGTTAAAGGTTTTGAGAAGTAGTATTTTACGAATGATAAAGACATTTGAAAATGTTATTTAGTCTTAATCTAGATGCATCTGACAATATTAGTTTGCGACCTTTACTAACAGTACATACAAACAGGTGCAGTGAATCAGATTTTGATTATTTGTAACTGTATTATCTTTTTCAGAATTCGCCCACATAAAAGTCCTAAAGTTAATTCCAGTAACAAACCATTTAATTGTTTACCGCTTACTGTTGGAACCGACTCCATGCTTATGTAAGTAAATTGGCGGCTGACCAGTCTTCTAACCTCTTTGCTACTCTGAGTATATTTCTTAAACAAAATTAAGCTGAATTTTGGACAGCAGACGATAAAAATATCTATTTAAAAAACAGCATTCTAAGGGTAAAGGCTTTTGAACAAGCTTGGTAATAAAAGCCTATGGTCATTATACGCTGAAGCAGATGATCTAACGAAAACCCAATGCCCTTCGTCAAAGGTGCTTGTATAAAGAAGAGTAAGTTTGAAAGGCAATGTGGAATGTCGTTGAAAAAATAAAGTTTTGTTTTTTGCTTGAAATACGATTGGAAGTAGCTTTTCAAAGCAAAACTAATTCAGAAAGATTTAATTTATCTAAGTATATACAGTCTTGGTGCGGTAAATCTCAAAAGCGATGTCATGTTTTGGGTTAAAATATCTGTCAATGCATTGTATGCACACGTCAAAGAATCAACAACGATCTAACTTTGCTTCAAATGACTATTCCTCAGTACCTAACATGTAACAGTACAGTTGCTGTGCAGTTTTAAATACAATAAACTTCCTCATTTCCTCACATCTGTGAACAACCACTTAAAAGTTGTTACAGTGTAATCAGAAGTCATCGGATGCAAAAACATTAAATGCGGTGGTTGCTTTGGTCGTCTAATGGAGATGAGTAAAAGTAAGATTTTTTAATTTTATGATTTCAGATTAGTTACTTCGTTTTTTTAATGGACAAAACTGTCATGCATTCATTGATATAATACGAGGATTTCCGCCTCGACGGCGTTCGGTCGGAAACAAAATGGCCCACACCAGTGAAAACGGGATAAAACGGCGTTAATTGTACAATGCAGTTAACTAAACTAATTCGAGATAGTGATTGAACGGTATAACGTCAAAGTTCGAATCGTGTTCTCATTTGTTACGCAATTTGTTTGATGTCGTTCTACTTGTAACATAGCACAATTTCCTCATTCCAATATTTGTCATTTTACGACAGTTATTTTCTGAAACAGGATTTCGGTGAATGAAATATTAGCACATACATGTTTATGTACTTCTTTCTATAACATTAATGTCCATATACAGGTATAAACATTGCTGATGAATGAGAAAAGTGCGTTTTGAGATCGGTTCCCATTACCAAACAATAACGACGTTTCACCAGTTTGTTGCAGACGACTTTTGAACACATTGTTGGAAAGGAAGAAATTGCTCGTACGCGCAATTTCTCCTTTTCCAACAATGAGTTTTACCCTATCAGAAGGTTATTTGCCAATATCATCAAATTTTGAAATGTTGTCTGCAAACTCTATCAATTTGGGACAGTTGAAAAGTTTTGTAAAGGGTTTAACAACGATGATTTCCATTGTCGCGTGATACACACATTTAGAGCACTTCACGGTGAAATAATTGACCGCTGCCGAGTACCATTGCACACGGGTCTTCGGGTCTTCACCCCCAAGAAGCTAACCACCACTTTACTGTGGATCTCAAATATACATCTACATCTACATCTACAAGCTACATCTGAAATGTCTGTTGATAGAAATCTTTATCCATTCTATTCTGGGTATCAGCGTAATTATGAAATCAATCATGTTAATGATACTATAGGAAACACTCATACCTCTGCTCAACTGAGGATACCCTGCATACCAGTTATGTTCGGACAGTCTTCTCATAAACAATGTTGGTTAACCACTGATTGCTTTACCACATAAAAATACTTGCTGAAATGTGGTGGCCGAGTAAATTATGTTGCGTTTATATATGGGTATTCCGGGTACAAACGTAATGATGACAACAACAATAATAATGATTAAGTTGGGATTTCATTACTTCAATAATACAAATTATGTCCGGACAGTATTTTCGCGAACATTGTTAACCGCAGTTTGCTGTACCTAATGAACATACTACCTAGGAGGTGATAGACGAAAAACTGGGTTCAATCTATGTTCATTTATGGGTAGTTTGGGTATAAACGTATTAATGATATTTATTACTCACAATAATGATATAATGGGGATATGACTACTTCACTGCGAGTCCCCGAAATACAAGTTAGGTCCGGATAGTATTTACAATGTTTGTAAACCACTGGCTGCTTTACCACATGAAAATATTTGTTTCTAAGAAGTGAGAGATGGATAAATCGTGTTGCATTTGTTTGTTGATATTCAGGGTTTTCTGGGGATATACGAGTAAAGCTTGTTGTGAATCTAAAAATCGGGAAATGATGTAAGAAAGTTTATTGCAAATTACTCAGGAAAGCATTGTCACCAAATGCGCAATTGCTTGTGACAAGCATTTCCTAAATATGTCCCATTACTTTCCTTTCTTAATTTAAAGCGAAAACTTCACTTGGCATTATTTCTAACTCCGATCTGTTAGGCGTATCCGGTTCAATTTAGTTGCAGATTTCTGGTTTATGCAATAAGGCCAAGTGCTGCCAAAAAAAGCACATTGACTAACGCTCAATATGAAGCTTGTCGAATGCATTTCCGGCTAGGACAAACTTGAAGCAAACGACACTAAATACTAAAAAACGTTTCAAACTGTTCTTTGATAAAATTAATCAAAATGTTGCCAAAAGTAATTTGCTCATACTGCTGCAAAGTCGTTAAAGTCGATTCGGTCGAAAATGATTTTGAAATGCAAGGTATTGTTCTGGGTTATTTGTCGATTTGGTCAATATTAAACATACACGTGATATTTACGATTAGATACGAAAGATGAGATTCAAAATGATATATAGGTGAAAACAAAAAGGAGAAAGATGATAGCGATGCGTCAAGTAACTTATTCTCTAACAGGAGATACAGTATGTGTGCTTTTATATGTATGGTGTTGTTAGAATGTTTCAACAACTATAAGTATTATAATAAGTATGAGCTAACTACCATTGTATGCTTTTAATCTCTATCTTAGGTTTTAATAGGTTCTCATGTGGACAAATTATGTCCCAAAGACTCCACAACCAAATAACCTACATGGATCAGAAATCATCGCTTTGCAAAATAAGTCTTTCATATACTTGGAAGACAACAATATTCCTTATTTGGACTTTCATTTTTGTTTAAGGATGCAGTCAGGCAATGCTTTCATTATAAAAAATATTCCCATTTTAGTTAATCTTCAGCAAACGTAACTAATTAACTTGGATGCTGGTCTAGATCTAACCTGTTTGCATAAGCATGAAGTCGGTTACAGCACTATAAGGGCTAAACACCATCCATTATAGAAGCAAAATAAGCGACCTATTTCGAACACGTGGGTGTATGTTGATGGTATACGAGTGACCAGCACGAAATGGGTCGTGTACGAATACATTAGCGCCTGCGCGGTAATTTGGTCAACACATATCTCCGACCGGTCATATAAATTACAAATTACGGACAATGACGAGGGCTAGTCAGGCGTTCGAGTGTCCCAAGAGTATTGCGATGACCACACCATATCAAATATTAATGTAACTTGGTCACAGTATAACTTTCATCACTTGTCACCCATCCACTCATGTGGAATTTTGTCGACTGCTCCCAAATTAAAAGTAACAGCAGACGGCATTCTTACAATTCTAAAAATAATTGATTTACTTGTGGTTTTGTAAGGGAGTAATGTGATTTGCTATAAAGAATCATGTACAAATTAACTCTTATAACAAAAGAACTCTGCCAACCCTGTCACTTAATTCGTCTTGAGGAACGAAAGAGTTAGGTCGCCCTAGTTTTGGTAGCATGGCGATATCTCGAGTACATTATTACATCAAATGGTAGTAATTGTTTCTAAATTTGCAGACTTGACCAATTTTAAACGACGATGGTCATCATCAGCATCATCATCATTATCATCAGCAGCAGCAGCATCAGTAGCAGCAGCAGCACCAACATCATCATCACCACCATCATCATCATTATCATCATCATCAGCAGCAGCAGCAGCAGCAGCAGCAACATCATCATCACCAATATCATCATCTTTATCATCATCATAACTATTAAGATAATTATTATCATTATTGTTTTTTATCATCTATTTATTTTGTATTTGACTTTAATTGACCGCGGTTCGAACGATGATCTGTCCATGGATACTCTCTATCTTAACAACCGAAGTGGCCAATGTATGCAGGTGTTCATCAATATCATTCTGATAGATATATTGTATATGTATTGGCCATAGGCGCATACAGTGCCGACATGCCTAATAAAGAGTTTTGAGTTTGAGTTTGATAAAATCGAAAAACAATGGCAGTAAGGTGAAAGTTCTCGTCAACAACTATATTTGCATCGGTCAAAGGAGTTTTCTATCCGTCACTGTTAAGCTCTCTCCAAAAAATTACACATAGCTCATCAACAAATGCGCTGTGCGGTTTTGATCAACACCGTTCGGGAAACGTGTTTGTGTGTTTTAATATCTCGTTTATAGATATTTTATTACCCGTTCCCGCGCTGATTGCCCCTGGACTAATGGATGTACGCTGTTCCATCCGACCCTGTTAACATGAATCATTCCGCTGGAAATAAATAATAACTTGTTCGTCGCTTTCAATGGTATTTCAGTCAAGTAACTCGAGTACTCATTTTTTACCCACTTTGCCGTACATGTAACGAATAAGCTTATATAGAAATATGAGATATAGAGAGTAACATTTGCAGCAAGCTACTTAAGAAACTTGGGGAAAAGAGAGTACATTGTTATAAGCTCTTTCCAATTTTACAGGAAACTACTTTAAAAACTTGGGAAAAAGAGAGTACATTATTATAAGCTCTTTCTCATTTTGCAGCAAACTTCTTTAGAAACTTGGGAAAAAGAGAGTACAGTGTTATAAGCTCTTTCTCATTTTGCAGCAAACTACTTTAAAAACTTGGGAAAAAGAGAGTACATTGTTATAAGCTCTTTCTCATTTTGCAGCAAACTACTTTAAAAACTTGGGAAAAAGAGAGTACATTGTTATAAGCTCTTTCTCATTTTACAGGAAACTACTTTAAAAACTTGGGAAAAAGAGAGTACATTATTATAAGCTCTTTCTCATTTTGCAGCAAACTTCTTTAGAAACTTGGGAAAAAGAGAGTACAGTGTTATAAGCTCTTTCTCATTTTGCAGCAAACTACTTTAAAAACTTGGGAAAAAGAGAGTACATTGTTATAAGCTCTTTCTCATTTTGCAGCAAACTACTTTAAAAACTTGGGAAAAAGAGAGTACATTGTTATAAGCTCTTTCTCATTTTGCAGCAAACTACTTTAAAAACTTGGGAAAAAGAGAGTACATTGTTACAAGCTCTTTCTCATTTTGCAGCAAACTACTTTAGAAACTTGGGAAAAAGAGAGTACATTGTTATAAGCTCTTTCTCATTTTGCAGCAAACTACTTTAAAAACTTGGGAAAAAGAGAGTACATTGTTATAAGCTCTTTTTCATTTTGCTGCAAACTACTTTAAAAACTTGGGAAAAAGAGAGTACATTGTTTTAAGCTCTTTCTCATTTTGCAGCAAACTACTTTAAAAACTTGGGGGAAAAAGAGTACATTGTTATAAGCTTTTTCTCATTTTGCAGCGAACTACTTTAGAAACTTGGGAAAAAGAGAGTACATTGTTATAAGCTTTTTCTCATTTTGCAGCAAACTTCTTTAGAAACTTGGGGAAAAAAGAGTACATTGTTATAAGCTCTTTCTCATTTTGCAGCAAACTACTTCAGAAATAGAGTAACCAGCTCTATCTCATTTAGTTATACACATTTAATATAGTGTTTAGTCAACTCTTTAACCCTTTACCAAACAGAAAATTTACGACAATCCCAAATTGAAAGAGCTTGCTGAAGATATTTCAAAATGTGATGAAACTGAAAAATAATCTTCTTATAGGGCATAAAACATTGTTGGTAAAGGAAAAATTGATCGAGCAATTTGTCCTTTTCCCACAATGTTTTCTAAAGTCTTCTGCAAGAAAGTGGTCAAATGTCGTTATTGTTTGGGAAAGGGTTAAGAAAGCAATGTTCCTTTTGACTAGGTATTCTTGAATGACCACGGTGAAATCTTGCTATACTTTCTATGTCAAGATTTCTCTTTGACGGTTCAACAGCATATCGAAATAAGATGACGCCTTCTGCTGTATGAGCATAGAAACAATGTGTATTTATTTAGTGACATCTAATCGCAAACGATACAGGGGTTATATTCGAATATACTACATATCTCGTTTGCGAATGTAATTATAAGTCGGTCAATCGCTGTAGAGTCATAACACGTTGCCTAGCTTAGTGCATGTGTAGTTTAAATAGTGTTAATGCCATATCAACACTTTTTCAGTCATGTAACGGCTCTCTTTGATCCATAAGTACTAGGCAATGAACCTGAAGTAATTAGCCAAAGGTCACTTCGACAAAACCAGAGGTGTCGATGGGAATCGAGTTTACCGAAGAAATCTTCAAGATATATATCATTAATTACAATAAATCAATTTCCTATTGATGGAAGGGGATTTAAAACATGATTAGACAGTTATATTTGTTTGCCAATGCTTTCAAATATCACGTCCTGCAATTGTATACATGCAGTCATAAACAACTGCATTTTGTTTATATCCTCCTTTTTCAACAATGAAAGCCTATTCCCTTTAATCAATTAAAGAAGATGTTATCTTTGTTTGAACGGCCTTGACAAGTACAACACGATGGTCAGTGAGTGCTTTCATTCATGAATCAACCTCAATCAAGTCATTGTCTGATTTGTACTAGACTCCAATTTCTCACCGAGAATGTGTGCTTTGTTATCCATACCACTCGTAGAAGAATGTCCACGATATTTTGTTAGCATCGCTAACACCAAAACATAGCCGACACGTAGTTATCACTGAACCGAGAACGCATTGATAAAGACCAATAGTCCTTAATTGGAATAAATAATAATTAATCCAAGGTATTGGCGAGCAGAATGAATGAATGATAATAAAGAATCAACATATTATATATCAACAGAAAACAATACAATAACAGCAATGAAGTATCTCGACACATCGTCAAAAGGTATGACAGCAATTAAAATGGCCTAAGAACAAACATTCTAAAAATGGACAAAATGGAACACCTAACTGATAATAATCCGAGGTCTCCATGAAAGGACAAATGCTTCTCAAATTTAAGTTGACCTAAGGTCAAAATAAAGAAAAAATTGCATCACTGAAATAACAAAAAAAAAACAAGGTCTTGATATAAGGAAGACTGCAAGACTGAAATCAAATTAATCCAAGGTATTGGTGAAAGGACTGAAGTTAAAATAATCAAATATCTCAAAAAAAGAAAAACTGCACGACTGAAATCAAATTATTTCAAGGTCTTGATAAAAGAAAAAAATGAGAGATAGAAACAATTATAATCCAAAATCTTGCTAAAAGGACAAAATGCTAACAGAAATCAAAGCGCTTTTTACGCTACGTAACAGGCGCCTATAAAAGGTACTTCCTATATTGGAAACGTCTTTAAAATCATGCAGTTTTCCTAAAACTTCAAAGTCATTCCAGGAGTTTGATTTCCAAATATTCAGCGATTTGAGCGACATAACTTCCCAAATTCAACAAGCACGGGCCTCTTCCTAATACAAAAGAAAAGAAAGCCTTGGTTCAAGGTCTGAAAACAAGGCCAAATGCCCAATGACTGAAATCAAATTCATCGTAGGTCTTGATAGAAGATGAATATGAAAGACTTAAATAATACTTATCTAAAATCTTCATAAAAAAATGCACGACGAACATCATTATAATCAGAAGCCTTGACAAACGGACAAAACAGGTGTGGCATAATTGATAATAACATAAATCTTCCTTAATGACAATTAGCTTTATTATATAAAAACGATTTCATAGATACAATATAAATAAAATGTTTCATGGTGAACAATAAGAGTATACTTTATCTTGTTTGAAGTGACCTCCCTTAAACAGTGTGTAAACAGTCATTTAAGTCTGAGGTTGTCTTAATACAGGACACAAGTCATTCAGAAATCTTTTACTTGTGATTTCTGAAAGACTGGTGTCTGTATTTACCCACTGAATGTCCTTAACCCTTTTACCAAACGGCAAATTTTCGGCTGTCCCAAATTGAAAGAGTTTGCAGAGGACATTTCAAAATGTGATAAAATTGAGAAACAATCTTCTGATAGGGCAGAAAACATTGTGGAAAAGGAGAAAGTGCTTATGATGAGCAATTTCCCCTTTCCCCACATTGTTCTCCAGAGTCGTCTGCAACAAAGTGGTCAAATGTCGTTATTGTTTGGTCATGGAGATGTTGTCTTAAAACAGGAAACAAGTTATTCAGAAAGCTTTTACTTAAAATCTCTGAATGACTGGTATCTGTATTAAGCCATTGCTTGTATTATACACAACAATCTATTGTGTATTTGGATCACTTAAAATAAGATTGACTGTAGTTGTGCCAAGTTAAACCCTGCCTGGCTGTACAATGGCAGATAACTCAGGGGATCGAACTTCATTGCTTAACAATTATTCATTAATATGGTTTTTTTCAATATCAACAGTATACATTTGGACAGGTTTCAAAACCTTCAAACTATTTGTAATAATTAAAAAAAAAAATCTCTGGACAACATACATAGTTTAACTTAACCCTTACAATGCTGGATAATTCTCTAAAAATAGATTTTTGTGTCATCTGTTTTTCAAACCCTTTAATATCTGCTTAATTTTGATGAAGAAAGATACTCAGAGAAGCAAACAGGTTGGATCACAGGTCAGTCGCCAAGTTACTTGGCGGCTGGCCTGAATCTTACCTGTTTGCATGAGCATGAAGTAGGTTTCAGCACTAAAAGGATAAAATAAATTGAGATCTTAGTTGAGATCTTAATTGAGATCTCTTTAACCTGGCCTCATCTTTGAGGTCAGACTTGGTTTATGTTTGACTTGGCCAGTTATTCTGGAACTGTGATAAACAAATGTTTGAGAGTTGAAATCCAAATGAGCTTGTTCAAAGTGTGCTAATGACCGAAGCTTTAAATCCTGAGAGCTTGTATTATACCTTTACATTTTGTTAGAAATAAAAATCAATCTTCAATAAACTAAGGCGTTAGAAGCACCAACTGTATCATAGTTAATAAAGGAAAACTATAACAGTTGAATAAACAATGTCACTCAAATTAAACATTATAATCGCACAACCAAGTTGAAGACTTTACTTTTTGATATACCCTTCTTCAATACAATGTGTGGGGATTGGTGACATTTCAAAATTAAAACCAACAGTAAAATACAGTTACATGTTTTAGTTTATATTGCTTCAACATTATTTCAGTTATGTTAAAATGTCTTACTTTTAATGAAGGTGGAAGACCCTATATTCAACTTCCCATAAAGGCTGGTCAAGCAGGATAGAACTGTCGGCATTCAGTAAGTCAGTAGAAAGACTGCCTCTTATGAAAAACTAAATGATTCCACAGGAATATAAATCAAAGCAGAGAGTGGCCATGTAAAGTATGTGTTTGTGAAATACTATTCATATTGTGGTTTTGGGAAAAACCATTGAGGTAACAGGAGAACTTGTTAAATAAGAAGGTTTTAAATAAATAGGTTAACATCTTGTGACAAACTGAAAACAACAACCAATTCTTAACCATTTTTTTTTGTAAAATATAACAAAACTGATACAAATTTAAAGTGTTAAGCACAGCAGAGACATACATGTAAAGTATCAAACATAACATTTCTTGTGATATTGAGGGGAATCTATTGTGACATATGGAGAAAATTGCTTGTTACAATCAATTTCTTAATTTTCAAAAAAGAATCTTACATTTTTTTCTGCATGTATCTTTAAATTAGAACATGTATACATGTATAAAAAGTGAACTGTCAAGGTTATTTAACTTTCTGGCTTCCATGCAGGCTAATAGCTAAATAGCTAATCGTAAAACAGAATAAGGAAGTCTCTTCGTTTTCCGGAAAGAGATTATAAATATGGATTAAAACCTTGAAAATAGGGATTCACATATTTAATTCCTTTATATGGCATTTGGTGACTAGTCCTAATTGAAAACAACAGCAGATGTCAATTATAATTATAACATGTGTGAAATATACTGTTTCCATGCTGACATTGGTTTTCTGAGTCCGCCACCTTTTACCACGGGCCACACAGGACCAAAGTATATTGGTTAGAAACCATCGAGGCAATTTGGGAAATTCTGCATCAAGAATGTTTCCTTCTTTTGTCACAATGGTTTCTGTAATCCTATGCTACAGAGTGTAAAAGTGAGTCTATTAGCAAAGGAGAGTCAAGCTCTAGGATGGAGCCATCACAAACAAGGTACATTTCCTACTCCACTGTCCCATACAATGTCCCATACAAAGAATTGCGGCAAATTAAAATTGACCAAAATTATCTGATTATCCCAAATGAAATGTCATTTTAAAATATCATGTCATATAAAAATGAAACTGTAATTCATAACCTTGCAATGGTCTTAACCTTGCAATGATCTTAACCTTGCAATGATCTTATTTTATGTGTTAATAAAAGAGAAAGTTATATGAAAGAGCAAAAGATGTGAGAAAAACAACGCCTTTAGATCAGTTATGTTCTTTTAGCCTCTTAATCATTTCAATCTGTACTTTTGTATTTATGTTTAATTTTTTGCGTATGGGCTAGTGGCATCATTATACAATAAAATGCGAACTTTGAATTTCACAAACATCATTAAAAGTTAATTGACTCAATGCAAAACTAAAGCAAAGGACTTTCTATAGTCTTGCTTTGAACCAAACCCTCAATTTTAGCTTCTCGATTTTGGCCCTGAATCATACAATCCTCCCTCTATGATTACATAAGCGCACTAAGAGCAGTCAACTCAAGCATAGGTGACAAAAGAAGATACTGCTCATAACATGGACCTACTCTTATTGCCAAAATTAATTACATAATATTGTAAACAAAATGAAAACTATATGAATTTTGCAACTGTTGTTTACCAGCAGCTGCTCTATATTGGACCTATCACGGAATGCCATATTTTATTTTGTCATAATAGTTTCTTTCATCATTTGCTGAATGTGTATTCCTTCTTTAAAACATTAAAATAAACCAAAGAATCAATTTTGTTCATTACATCAAATGCCTAACTGTTATCCTAAATATATCTGAGAATTAGACAAGGATACAACATTGTTAATCTAATGATAAAAAAGTTGCAACAAAGTACAAATAACAGTAAACTAAAACATCACACTTTAGAGTAAAAAAACATTGTAACAAAATGATAAATTGCTTATTTTACATTCTTCGTCACACATCTTTAACTGCATTCACATGAATTTATTCAAAAAAGAAAACTTGAGTTTTGTAACATTGTATTTTATCAAAGGCAACAATCTTTGGATAAACAGTCTAACTTGTGTTAAGCAGCCACCCTTTTAAGCAGCCAACCTGCCTTAAACAGCCACAACAGAGAGTCCCATTGTTAGATTTATAGTGTACATCAATTTGTGTTAAGCAGCCAACCTGTTTTTAACAGCCAATTTACTCTGTCCCATAGGCTGGCCTCTTAACACAAGTTTGACTGTATAATGGGCCGTGTTTAGATATAGCTCATTGAGAATTAAAATAACATATGATCATATATAATGCTTTACCATTTGATTTGTAGTTGAAATCAAGCAGGAGATATAAGACAAGATTATTTAGATATGATGAAAATGCGTACAAAAATATCACAAGTGGAAATAAAAAAATAAAAACTTAAAAATTAAACCAATTAGAATGACTTTTACTGTTTCTTTTCATGCAGCAACACTTTATAGACATGTTATAGAAATAAAGGAACAGTTCCTCACATAAGAAAGAAACTTCTCCTTTCATCAAGATGTATTCAAATTTCTTGCTTCAAAAAGTTGTCCCTATTGGGGAACATGATAAAATGCTTTAACCCTTTCCAAAACAATAACGACATTTGACCACTTTGTTGCAAGTGACTTTAGAAAACATTGTGGGAAAAGAAAAAATTGCTCGTAACGAGCAATTTTTCCTTTTCCCACAATATTTTCTGCTCTATTAGAGGGATAGTTTCAAATTTCATCACATTTTGAAATGTCGTCTGCAAACTCTTTCAATTTGGGACAGTCGAAAATTTGATGTTTGGGAAAGGGTTAAATAAAGACTCTCCTCCACATCCTTATCACTCACATGAAATTCTTTTTGCCTTTCAAAACTGAAAGTGGCAGTAGATGGCAATTACAAAAGACAAAATTTCCTAACTAACATTATGAGCAATAACTTGTATTTTCAAAGATGTTTCTCAAATGCTCTCCCATAGATGTCATAAAATCTACATCTAATCTTGTTTTAACACTTAGAATGCTGGGTATTTTTCTAGAAATATATTTTTGTGTCATCTGCTTTCCAAAACCTTAAATATCTGCTGAATTTTGATGAGGATATATACTCAGAGTAGCAAACAGGTTAGATCACAGGCCAGCCACCAATTTACTTGGCAGCTGGCCTAGATCTAACCTGTTTGCATAAGCATGATGTTGGTTCCAGCACTATCAGGATTTATCAACAACTCTTAAATAGTGTGTGAATGGTTACATAGTTAGAGACCATCCCATTGGATGACGCAAATCATTCAGAAAGCTCATAATGGAGCTTTCTGAAAGACCTGCTGCCATATTTAGGATGCTAAGATGCTTGTCCACAGATGTGCCCAAATTGGGAAATAAAAAATAATTTGTTTAAAACTTTACAGCTTTACTGTTATATATGCACTGAAGTATAGGCATTGCAAAATTAGATCATTTTTAATTCTTTAAAAGTGTGAATACAGTGGAATTATGTGTGTTTTAATCCAAAAGCGTGACATCACTTTCAAGATCTACCATCTATAAACTAAGCATACTTAGATAAAATGATACTTCCCGATTTAATCATGTGTTCTAATGGTCCCTTTTAAATGTATATCAAACAGTACAAAACCTGTATCATTTCAATGACATTCAATTATGACTTTCAAATTTCTTGTGAACAAGAACCTTTAAACCATTAGTTTCCTCAAACACCACAACTATGTCTCCACTTTTTCTATGGTCAATTAAAACTGTGTAAATAAAGGAGACAATAAAACATGTCATTAGACTTATGGAGGAATAAAGTAAATGAAAGGTTGCCAAGATAGCCATGATACTCTTTTTATAATCCTGACATTTCATGTGACACCTAATAACTGATGTAGATGTCTGTGTGAAGCAGTTATCTTCTATGTCCGTGAAGATGACATTATGTGGATAACAGATGATGAATTCTGAAAGCATTGACAATAAAATTGCTTATTGCATTCTAATTTTATCTTTTGTTGTAAGGTGAATGCTTTTAGACAGCTATAAAGAAAACTTTTTTGTCATTTTTATCATGGAAAGTCTTGATATTTTCTTGAGTCCAGCCTAGTGTTAGTTTTTCTCAACACAAGCAACTTTGCTTTTTTTCTTTGAGTACTAAGGTGGGCTTATATAGACACAAACAATCCGGATAATAGAATAGTACATGTGTCTTGTTTATAAGGGTTTTACATCCCCCCAACAGTATATCAGTTATGTTGCAATGTGATAGTGATGGAGGAAGACCACAAACTTGACTGCGCAAAAGGGTTGGTCAAGCCAGGGAAATCCAATGGCATGCCATAAGTTAACCAAAACACTGCCTCTCCTAGAAAACTTAAATTCAGTCCTCAGGATTTGGACCCACACAGAGAGGAGTCATGTTAATCCAAAGTTCTGTATTTTAACCTCAAAGGGGGGCCGAAACCATGTCACAATGTAGTAGTAACTTAAACCCTCTTATGTCATATAGCTTCAAATTGACACACTTGCTAGCAAAAGGTTTAAGAAACCATTGAGACAAAAGGAGAAATTGCTTGTCACAAGCAATTTCTCCTTTCAGTCGCAATGGTTTCTACTATTTATTGAAGAGGGATTGGTAACTTTCTTTTTTCATAATTGTCATCAGGCATCACATTCAATTTGGAACATTAACATAATCTGTCACAAGCGAATAGGTTAAATCTCTTGCAAATATATCTATTTATTTATACATTCATTTCATATGGAATTAATCACTGTGCCCAGGATTTCAATTTATTTTACAGTTTTCCTTGATTTCACCAGTACAAGGCAGGGCTCTGCAGTGTCTTGGTCAACGGTATTCCTGCAACAAATCCCAGTGCTGCAGTTAAGGATTGAATCTGGGACTTCTGTGTCACAACTTGACAAGTCCTACCTACACCTTAACAACGGGGCCATCAAGGACCTTAGTAGCATAAAAACATAAAAATAATAACACAATGATATGATTTGTTCAATTAAAAAAGGACTACACAGAATATAAAGGTGATTCGAAGTAGATGTAGTTTGGCTTGGAGAATGGACTGAACCATCTCCATGAGAAAGGATGTCCAAATACGGACTTTATGCTCAACCAATAGGATTTCTTGCGCCAGTCTGACTGTTCTTTCTTCAGCTGCTCTATCCCCTGAAAAATAGAAGAACAGAAATATAGTTACGTGCAATACTATTTGTCTATAAAGCAGAATTTTGTAACTTGTTTAAATTGAAAGCAGCAGAAGACAAGGATCTTTAATTTTAAAAATTATTTTTCATTTGTATGGGTTTTACATCACATCTACATTATTTCAGTTATATTGTGATACCCAACTGTAATTGATGGAAGAAGACCCAATCCTCATCTGCCCATTGAGGCTGGTCAAGTCAGGTAGAACAATAGGCACTCCATAAGTCATTTGGGAGACTGCCTCTCATAAAAATTCAAATGCCATTACCAAGATTTGAACCCATTCAGAGAAGGACCATGTGGTACCGAGGTCTGTACACTAACCACTAGGCACCCTTGAAAATTACTTGTTCTGTGCAATACATGTACTACTATAATCACTTCCCTAATATGGAATTTGTAACTGGTCCAAATAGAGAGGAAGTAACAGTTGAAGTTAATTATAAAGTTGAAAAAAAATGTCTTGGGTATCAGATAAAAACCTCTTTGAAAGACAAAATTATTGCACTTCACAAGGAATTTTTGCTTTTTGTAACACTTATTTCTAAGTTTTTCTGCTTTAATTGTGTTGAACTGAGTATTATTGAGGGAAAGAAATACTGTCATGTTCTAACAAATAAAGCAAATTCATCTAAGCTCAACTGCACTAGGATAGACTCTTTCGCAACACAATAACACAAAATGAATCATGAAAGATTATATTCCCCCTAAAAAGGAAATTCTGACAGACCCAAAAGCATCAACAGATGACCAAACATGCTGAGAAAAAAAATTATAACATTGAACCCATTTTTCTTCCTAATAGTTTCTAAATGCTTGTTCATTATATATCTCAAGCAAGCTCTACATAACTGTGAGTTCATATACATTATAACTTTATTGCTTGAAACTGTCATCAAGAAAGTAAGTGCTCGTTAAAATATATTGAACACTTTCCAACAAGTCAAATAATCTGTAACAGAAATATCTTCTCATAAAAGTAATTGTTTTGACCAAATTTGCCTTTTTGTCATTGTAAACTGATTAAGTTCAAAAGAAAAGAATCCATTTTCAATTACACTGTTTGAGTTATCTTTTAATGAGTTCACTTAAAAGGAATCCAAATAAGTTTTATGAGCATCACGATTTTCAGAGTTAAGTGCCTGATAGAATCTGAACACTAAATATAGAATACATCAGTGTGTTACCCCCGTTGGTGCTGAACTATACAATTTTTACAAAATGAAATAAATGTATCAAACTCAAGTAATTACGAAAAAAGAAGGAATAGCATGGACAAAGCAAACTTTTCTCTCAGAATAATCAAATCTAGACTTCATTTAAAAAAAAAAATAACATGTCTTGCTTAACCCTTAGAATGCAAGGTAATTTTCTAGAGATAGATTTTTGTGTTGTCTGCTTTCCAAAACTTTAAACATCTGCATAATATTGATGAGGAAAGATACTCAGGTTAGCGAACAGGTTCTTACCTGTTTGCATAAGCATGATATCGTTTCCAGCACTACAAGGATTAAAAAGCTGTTGTCTCATAAAAGCTTTCATTTTGAATAGGTAGTATCAGCCTTTAGGGCGCAGTGAATTGGGTCTCTTTTATACATCTCTAACATTAGACTCAGATATCACAATGACAAGACTAGACATTGTTAATAAAGAGCAAGTTTTCCTTTTGTCAAATAGGTTTCCACATAATATCACATAATTTACATGGAATTAATCTTAACCCTAAAAGTGCTTGAACCAATATCATACTTATGCAAACAGGTTAGATCAAGGGTGATCTTACCTGTTTGTTACTCTGAGTATATTTCCTCATCAAAATCAAGCTGATTTTTAAGATTTTGGAAAGCAGACGACAAGAATTTATTTTTAGAAAATTACCCAGCATTTTAAAGGTTAATACCTTCCTCTGATACAGCATTCAATTTAGACCAGTCACAAAATCTCATATGGGGGTAACAGGGTTAATAGAACGGCAAACAAACGCAAAAGCTGATAAACTGCGCTGACATGGCACCATAGACATAAGAGATAAACAGGAACACAACATTTCTCCTTAAAACAAGGAGACCACTACTCTCCGACTTTCCGATAGCCTTGTCTCGGTGTGACAGAAGATTATCTGCAGGCATTTACACCATTGTTTTCATTTCACGGTTCCGTAATCAGCAGACGGATCTTAATTGAAATCGGGGAGGAAAAGTTTTAAATGTTATTGATCCCCCTTCTGCTTCAGCTAACATGGAGGTTGACACGAGAAAATGACTAGATAACACAGAGCTGTTGTTTGACAACATGAGAGAAGCAATATAGCTCTACTGTTATATTTGGTTTGTTTGTTGGGATTGGTTTATGCCATACCATCCCTTTTTATGTAACAGCTCAATGTGAAAGGAGGAGTTGTCATCTTACCTACCCCATTACCAAATAATACCGACATTTAACCAGTTTGTTGCAGCCGACGCTGGAAAACATTGTGAGAAAAGGAAAAATTGCTCTTAACGAGGAGGAAAAAAAATCTAAATCGGGGAGGAAAAGTTTTAAATGTTATTGATCCCCCTTCTGCTTCAGCTAACATGGAGGTTGACACGAGAAAATGACTAGATAACACAGAGCTGTTGTTTGACAACATGAGAGAAGCAATATAGCTCTACTGTTATATTTGGTTTGTTTGTTGGGATTGGTTTATGCCATACCATCCCTTTTTATGTAACAGCTCAATGTGAAAGGAGGAGTTGTCATCTTACCTACCCCATTACCAAATAATACCGACATTTAACCAGTTTGTTGCAGCCGACGCTGGAAAACATTGTGAGAAAAGGAAAAATTGCTCTTAACGAGTAATTTCTCCTTTTCCCACAATCTTTTCTGCCCTAACAAAAGACTTTTTTTCGATTTTATCACATTTTGAAAAGGCTATCTGCAAAGTCTTTTAATTTGGGACAATTGAAAATTTGACATTTGGTAAAGGGTTAAATGCCTACAAGACCCAATCAAGGTGTGTTACACCATTGGCATGCCATAAGTCAGTCAGAGGACATAACCCTTAGACTGCTGGGTAATTTTCTAAAAAGAATTTGTGTCATCTGTTTTCCAAAACCTTAAATATCTGCTTAATTTTGTTGAGGAAAAATACCCAGAGTAGCAAACAGGTAAGATCAAGGGCCAGCCGCCAATTCATTTGGCAGCTGGCCTAATCTAACCTGTTTATATAAGCATGAAGTTGGTAACATTACTATAAAGGGTTAAATGCCAACAAGAGCCAATCAAGGTGTGTTACACCATTGGCATGCCATAAGTCAGTTGATGGACTTAAATGGACTATCTCCCAGATTGTGTTCTATAACTAAAAACCTCAGTCGACTGTTGTACTGTTGTACTGTTTTTAAGGAAATGTCTCACAAAATGGGTTGTGTAACATATGTTAACAAGATTATTTCAAACAATCCTGATTTACAGTATTCAATATCTTCATATATTATAAGAGATGCTGAAAACCTATGTTATTGAATAATTGTGAAGCCAGCATTGAATCCCTTCAGTGCTTGGGTTGAAAAATTCAGTTTATAATTAGAATTGTTTTTGGATGCACCTTGCTAGCCAATCTGAACACATCGGGTTTATCCAATGAAAACACCTCTGAAATAATAGGGATGACGCCATATTGTTTCCCGCGAGAATGACGTCACGTTACTTTCGTTTTTAAAAATAGATCTTAAATGTGACATCTTTAAAGTCGTTAAATTTGATTGAGGAAACAACTATACATGTCACAACAATAATTTCGCTATTTGGTATGAGTTACTGATAAAAAAATGATTTAAAAGGATGTCCAACACTTCCATACACATTGAACTTTCTTAATGTGCACGCTTAGAAAATGTGTTTATTGTCGGATATCGATTTACCCAAAAAATTGTAACCCTACACTTATATCCGGGTCGTATTTCACAGCTCACAGAAATACCCGAGTAGTTACGATTGCCTTGCTAGCTTCACTTGATAATAGTGATGATTCATTTCATAATCTGGTTCCAAAACACTCTTACCAAATTCAATCATTTTGCAGGACAGATATAACTGATCATTGTTTACAAAAGAAACTTTTTTTTTTTTTATATATATGGGTTTTACATCACATCAACAATATTTCAGTTATGTAGCGATGCCCCACTACTAATGATGGAGGAAGACCCCATACTCAACTGCCCATAAGGGCTGGTCAAGGCGGGTAGAACCATCGGCATTCCGTAAGTCAGTCGGGAGACTGCCTCTCATGAAAATCCATATCCCTCTCAGGATTTGAACCCACATGGAGAGGGGCCACGTGATTGCAAGTTCTGTACTCTAACCACTAGGCCACAGAGGCCCCTAAAGAAACTTTTAAAGCTGTTTGCTAGTTATCCAACATAAATGGGCTTGACCGCCACTACAGGATTACGAAAGGTGATAAAAAGAATTTACCAATAATCTAGTTTTCTGTAACTCATTAGATTTGTGATGTTTATTATTTTATGGAGGTCAATTATTAGATTTGTGATGTTTATTATTTTATGGAGGTCAATTTATTTCAAAAAGATTAAAAACTTAATCTGCGAGATAGTCCCTTTAGAGAAATTAAGTTTAAACTTTCAAATTTCCTAACATCTGTGAACTTGTAGCTTCAAAACCTTCCTCAGTTGTTGCAAGTCACAGAATACCATATGAGGGAATGAGTTAAATTATTAGCCCTTATAGTGCTGGAACAGACTTCTTACTTATGCAAACAGGTTAGATCCAGGCCAGCTGCCAATTCACTTGGTGGCTGGCCTGGATCTAACCTGTTTGCTACACAAAGTATCTTTCCTCAACAAAATTGAGCAGGCATTCAAGGTATTGGAAAGCAGGCGACATAAAAAAAATTTTTTTTTTTAGAAAGTTACCAAGCCTTCTAAGGGTTAAGTAAACTAGGAAATGATAAAAGTCATGCATGATAATTTGAAAGCATGATTGCCTTCCACTCAAACTGAATAATATTGACATTCACTCAACCAATTGATATTGCTAAAAATGTCCATGGATACGGGATAATATCAAACTGTCAAGAAAGTAAACAAATATCAATAAAGGTCTATGAAAATGCCCAAAAAATAGACATCTTGCTGGTTAATAATCAGATACTTTCCCAGCATTTTTTTCCCCTTGTATGTTTAGTACTGCAAAATGGACTCTTCCCATTCAAATTAATTTACAAATTCTCCGAATTTCCCATATGAGAAGTTCCCAAAATGACTGTAAAATGGCTCATCAAGAAAAATAGTAAGGATTTGTAAGTATATGAAAGGGGAGTCAATAACCTGATATTTTGTCTCATCTTAGAAATGGAAAACGCCTGGTCAAATGTAACTCGGATGATCCAAGCTGCAACTGCGTGACAGCTTGGAGGCGCCCTGCGATAAAAACGCGTCAGTATTCCCCCTCTGTGTGTGAGGGGTCCAATCGGCGACGAGAAAAAATATGGGCACCAATCAGAAAGAAGGTAGGATTGACCAATAAGATTGCTTATTGCTTCCATTTCCGGTAATTTACAGAAAAAACAAAAACACTAACATTTGTAGACATATGATTGACGGGAAAAAATGAATTCGTTTTAAACCAAAGCAGAGTCATTTGATGATATCCATTGTCGAAGGAAAAGACACTTAAGTTTCAATTTTGATAAAATATCTCTTACATAAAATAGGGTCATCTGTACCCTATATATATTAAAACTTAACATTCATTCGGACTGTTTGTCAACTCTATATCACGATGCTAAAAATGAAACACTTTCCCAATTAAAATCGATACTTGACCACTTTGTTGCAGACGACTCTGGAAAACATTGTGGGAAAAGGAGAAATTGCTCATGATGAGCACTTTCTCATTTTCCCGCAATTTGTATTGCCCAATTAGAAGATTGTTTTTCAATTTCATCACTTTTTAAAATGTCGTCTACGAACTCTTTCAATTTGGGACAGTCGGAATTTGGTGTTTTGGAAAGGGTTTAAACAATGTCGTTGGTGTTGAAGGGATTTGTTTCGCCACACTTATTTCAAAATCCTTTGTGGTTATTTGTGTTGGTAAAAAGATAGTCACATCGTTTTATATGTGCGCTAAGTAACCGTGGATTTTGATGCACCATTAAAAAAATAGCCCATTTACCAACCTAGTGATAATCAAAATCGGTCTGTCCGACTCATTCCATGCATGAAAGCATTGGGCAATACCCTTTCCCGTAGGCCTACAATTTTAGTTTTCAAAATATTGAATCCAAAGGTAATCAGTTTTGTTAAGATTTCAACATTTAGTTACCCTTCTGTTCCCCAGTCAAGGTCGTGACCATTCTAAAATTCAAACTGCAATAAAACACACAAACTATTTGATTAGGTAAAATACAAACTTTTACTATATCAAGAAAGTAATCGATATTGTATTGGCAAAAAGGATTTGGTTTTGACGATTACCATTTCGCTGCAAACATTAATGATATTCAGAAGAAACTTGCTCTTAAATCTGTAAATTTGATTAATATTAATATACTTAAGAAAAAAAATCTATGTCAAATGCGTATTCTTTGAGGTCAAAACTATGATGCTATTAACAAGATAAAGGGTAAGGCACGTGTTGTGTGATGTACGGCGGTGTCTGGATTAGTATCTGTGTACGACGACGCGCGTCGCTCCCGTCTGGGGTAATAAAACTAGGCGTTTGATATTTAGACCAACAACCCGAAAGATGTACTATTCGATACTCCCCCTTATAACATGCCCGAAGTTGTTTATATAGCTTTTTTTTTTTTGCTTTAGGAATCATTTGTTTAAAAGACATAGCTGTTATCTATATATCTGTTTTCCATTCGCGCTCGCCCAACCTGCAAATAATATACTTTGAAATAGTTTCTAGATTTATAATTAAGATTAGACCCATAATGCCGATTTCTATAATCAAGAAAATATCAAATTGAGAGCCTATTTTCCCATAGAATCGTCCACCAGAAATAATAGGCTAAAGGCTTCTTTTGTGGCAAAAGTTTCCATAAAAAAATTGAAATCAACTGTTGCAATTGACAAAATTCATATGAGGGAAAGGGAATCTCGGTTTTAATGAAAATAGATCTATTCTACCAAACGAAAAGGAACCAATATTATATATTCCCGCCAGAATTTACCTGTCATTTTAACTCCGCCCCTTTCTACAGATTTCCCAACATGCACCACCTCGAAAAGTCGATATCCGCTTGACGCGCTTTTACATCGAATGCATCCAGACGGAGAGTGAAATATCTACGTCTGGATCATTCGGACTAGGTCAAATGAGATGAATTCCTTCATCATAAGCGAATTTTGAGGGTTCATTGTCAGACTAAAACAAGACCTTCATTTTTAAGAGTTCATTGCAAGTTCTTCATTTTAGATGTCAAAAATCTTCAAGAGTACTACAATACAAGACTATAGTAGGTCATTCACAGACGTGAAGCACTTACTATCATATTGCACTGAATCTTCTTGCTGTTTAATAACCAACAACTAAGACAAGAACAATCCATATCCTTCAATATTTTCAAGAACCCTCTAGTAAATAGAATTTGTATGACTCCATACAACAAGGGTTGAGAAATCAATGTCATTCATTCTTATTTATGGTAATAGAAGATCAATTGGTCTAATCCATCCTTTTAATAGCTATGGTTTACAATTATGTACCAATCTTTACTCACTGCTACTGGAATAGGCGCTTTCCCAATACAGGAAAATGTTCTGAAGTCAAAACGAGAGTACCAAAGACAACAGGATTTCAAAATAAGGTAAATGAAACACTTCTTTTTTTAAACTTTAAAAACAAAAAATTCGAGAAAAAAAACAAACATGATTGATTGCTGAAAATTCAAAATAGTTAATAAAAAAATGTGCTCTTTACATGAACAAACTCTTAAAATGTCGTATACTGTTAAAGGAATTTATACGATCCCCCTGATTTTGGCATTTGTCTTTATAATAGGCAACTGCGCACAATATCAATAGATAATAAAAATGTCCTTATTTTCAATAATTGGTAAGATACCATGTTAATGGAAACAATCTCTCCTGTCTTAGTTACTCTTATTATATGGGTTTTACATCGCATCAACAGTATTTCAATTATATTATGATGAAGGTTCATAACGATGGAGCAAGACACTGGATTTGACTGCCAATAAGGGCTGGTCAAGCCTTATAGGAAGATCCGCGTTCCAGGAATCAATCTTTCTTGAAAATCAAAATGCCATTACCATTGCCATTGAATCCATGTGGAGAGGGACCATGGACTTTTTTAGGTCTACAATTCAACCACAAGGCCACAGAGGTCCCTTTATACCAAGAGGAAGAGTCAGTTCATATGCCATTAGGAACTTAGTTTATCTTTCTCTTTGAATAGATTGTAGTCTCGAGAATAAAAGAGTAGTTTCTCTGCTTGGTTGTTTTTTCCGCACTAAATAAACATAGCTAGAAGCTAGGACATTACCATATAAGCTTTACAAAATATATACTTTCAATTAATTACATGTAATTTCAATCGGAATTGACATAACTAGATCAAAAGGTGCTAAAGCTCCTTTTTAAGATCATCTCTTTGAAAACGATATACCATTACAGAGTAACAGACTTTAAAGATCACTACAAAACTAAGCAACATTACAGAGTAACAGACTTTAAAGATCACTACAAAACTAAGCAACATTACAGAGTAACAGACTTTAAAGATCACTATAAAACTAAGCAACATTACAGAGTAACAGACTTTAAAGATCACTACAAAACTAAGCAACATTACAGAGTAACAGACTTTAAAAGTCACCATAAAACTAAGCAACATTACAGAGTAACAGACTTTAAAGATCACTATAAAACTACGCAACATTACAGAGTAACAGACTTTAAAGATCACTACAAAACTAAGCAACATTACAGAGTAACAGACTTTAAAGATCACTACAAAACTAAGCAACATTACAGAGTAACAGACTTTAAAGATCACTACAAAACTAAGCAAATTACAGACTAACAGACTTTAAATATCACTATAAAACTAAGCAACATTACAGAGTAACAGACTTTAAATATCACTACCAAACTAAGCAACATTACAGAATAACAGACTTTAAAGATCACTACAAAACTAAGCAACATTACAGAGTAACAGACTTTAAAGATCACTATAAAACTAAGCAACATTACAGAGTAACAGACTTTAAAGATCACTACAAAACTAAGCAACATTACAGAGTAACAGACTTTAAAGATCACTATAAAACTAAGCAACATTACAGAGTAACAGCCTTTAAAGATCACTACAAATCTACAGCAGTTTGCTCATTGAAAGACTAACAATTATTTAGCGCTAAGTCATTGATCTAGATGGCGGAGAGAAAAATAGAGGATGCGGTACAAGAGGTTAATAATACGTTGTCACTCCATCATAATTTCAGCCCATTACCCATAATCCAATGAGGGATGTAGATGGGGTAATTAACAGACACAAGTGACCCACAAATTAGATAGGGTATCTGACCATTAAGAGATTTTTATCTCCTTGAGTTATGTTATAATAATGTCACCTCACTCATCTCACCCATTCTGGGTCATGGATTCCCAGAATAACGCACTTCAACCTAACGGAATAATTTTGGGTCTTTCAGCAGACGACTTTCAAAAAGCATTGAGGCAAAAGGAGAAATTGCTTGTCCCAAGCAATTTCTCCTATTACCACAATGCTTTTTCAATTGATTCACATTTGATTCACATAGCACAACAGCAGAACTAAAAGGTTTTTCACATGTTTAAAAAGCTTTTTTTACAGTTGTCTGCTTCAAGTCAAAAATGTTGTCTGCGTGTGGTAAAAAGATGAACTTTTTCCCTCCTAGGAAAAAAATGTATCAAATTGGAACACATAAATAATTAGATTGCTTGTGGTACTTATTTGAGAATCCCAAACTTTATTTGAGAATTCCAAAGTTTATTTGAGATTTCCAAACTTTTTTTGATATTCCCAAACTTTATTAGACAATCCCAATCATTATTTGACAATCCCAAATCACAAACTTTATTTGACAATCCCAAACTTTATTTGACAATCCCAAACTTAAGTTGAGAATCCCAAACTTTATCTGACAACCCAAACATTATTTGAATTTCCAAAAAATCTTCCTTATAAAACAATTTTTCACATAAGGGCTAGTGAAGCTTGGTAGAACCATCAGCATTCCATGAGTCATCTAAGAGACTGCCTCTAATACAGTTATATTTCAATATCAAGCTCTTTAGAGGTGGAGGAAGACCACAGGCTTTACTGCAAAAAAAACTGAAAATAAGGGCTGATAAAGCAGAGTAGAACCATTGCCATCCCATGACATTCAATTGTTTGTTTTTTAAGGTTTAACATTGTGTCTACAGTATTTCAGTTAATTTCAATGCACAGCACATTCAAGACAGAGGAAGACCACATTTAAGCTTTATTGCCCATCAAGCCCGATATATAGAACCATCAGCATTCCATCAGTCAGCAGGGAGACTTGTAACCTCTCATGACCATCACTTTGAACATGTAAAAGTCCTGCAGGGAGCAAAAAAAAATCTAACTAGTAAGGAAAAAGGTTCCAAGCATCGCAATGTCTCCATCATAAAAGCCCATCTAATCCCACCATTAGATTGCAGCTTTGGGAAAATTTAGTCTTATGCCGTCATAATGCACTAGTTATATATATGGGTATATATAGAAACCATCAAGTGCATGCTGACATATCATTCAGAATAGTTTGCAGCTGTATTCTCTGAGTGAAATTTATTCCTGAATGCTTTTTTATACGGGTTTCATAACACGTCAACATTATTTCAGTTATGGTGCAATGCCAGACTCTCAATGATGGAGGAAGACGCCATACTTAGCTGCCTATAAGGGCTGGTCAAGCAGGACAGAACCACCGGCTCTCTGTAAGTCAGTCAGGAGAATACCTCTCTGTACACTAACCACTGGGCCACGAGAGCCACTATTCCTGGATGTATGGCTATGCATACTTTGAATAAACATATAAATTAGATACTTTTTATCTCCGATTTTTCTCATGGATACAATATGGAGGGTTCAGTGCAATACTTAAGTAAGTTATTCACATATACTTACTATAGTCTTCTGTTGAACCCTCTATATTAACACTTTACCACCTGCAGATGGCATGGTTTTTTTACTTTTAAGGCAAACTTTAGAAAAGCTTGTAAACATGCAAAAACTTTTACAGTTCTGCTGTTGTGATATGTCAATAAATAGGAATGGCATAGTGGAAAGCAATTTCTCCTTTCGCTTTTTGAAAGTCATCTGCTGCAAGATACAACAATGTGGGATATGGCGGTAAAGTTTTAAATATAGAAAACAATGAGGAATAAAAAGGACTTTAACCATAAAAAGCAATTTACAAATTGATTGACTTCCACTAAAAGAAAATAATATGCATGTATATGCATGGTCTTATGTAAATTCATGCTGTAAACTCTTTCTATAAACTCTTTCAAATTTGGATTGTCGAAATATTTTGTGTTTGGTAAAGGATTAAATATGTCTTCATGAGGGTAGAGATCTATCAGCAATACTGAAGACATTCATGGGGAATACTCTTTTAACGCTTTACCAAATGCCAAATTTTCGACTGTTTGAAATAGTTTGCAGACGACATTTCAAAATGTGATGATATTGGAACGTATTATCTCCTAATAAAGTAGAAAACATTGTAAGAAAAGGAGAAATTTCTCGTCACAAGTAGTTTCTCCTTTTACCACAATGTTTTCCAGAGTCATCTGCATCAAAGAGGTAAACTGTTGTTATTGTTTGGCAATGGATTAAAGGACTTTGTCTGCATCAAAAGTGAAAGCAGACATGAAAACAAAAAATGTCTTATATGTCAAAAAATGTCTAATTGTATAATTGACAAGAAACCAATGTGACAAATGATAATAAAACCCTATTATGAGCAATTTTTTCCAACCTTCACAATGGTTTCTAGACTTGTTCCCTACAGCTGTGTAAAAATGTGTACAAACATATTAGGACAGGGGTTAAGATGGACCCCTAGTGAAATATTTCTTTAATTAAGCAAGTTATATTTTCTATTCCCAACTTCATGCTGGGTTAGATGTAATTTTGTCTCTAAAATATTCATAAGTTATTGGGGGGAAATTAGTCTCAAAGATTTTTTTGTGTCACCAACATTGAGGGTTCAATGCAAGACTATAGTAAGTGCTTCACAAACGTGAAGCACTTACTATAGTGTTGCATTGAACCCTTTACATGTAAAGACAATACATCACACAAGAGTCAATCTGATCCCTTGCATGGCTTTTTGGAATGGTCCAAATTGAAAGCAATAGCAGATGACATAAATGATTGAGTATGAAAATTACCATTTAGCTTTTTTTGTATCTTACCAAAGAAACCATTGTAACAGAAGGAGACATTGTTTCACATATACAGATTCATAAATATCAAAAATTTAGTTTATAGGGATCCCACAGTAAATGTTTCGACTTGAAAATGATATCAAACAAGGCATACGAATACTATCCAGGGAAAGGAAGGCGAATTGTATAATACTCTAAAGCCTAACCCAACAATTTTTTCCCATTCAAGACACCAACAATCTACTCAATTGTTATATAACACTTCAAGTGTGTTTACCACTTATAATGTGTTTACCCTGTTATTTTCCCTTCATAGTGTATAAACACTTGTTATTTCGCCCTTACAATGTGTTAACCCTTTTATTTTCCCTTCAAAGTGTATAAACACTTGTTATTTCACCCTTATAATGTGTTTACCCTGTTATTTTCCCTTCAAAGTGTATAAACACTTGTTATTTCACCCTTATAATGTGTTTACCCTGTTATTTTCCCTTCAAAGTGTATAAACACTTGTTATTTCGCCCTTATAATGTGTTAACCCTGTTATTTTCCCTTCATAGTGTATAAACACTTGTTATTTCGTCCTTATAATGTGTTTACCCTGTTATTTTCCCTTCATAGTGTATAAACACTTGTTATTTCCCCCTTATAATGTGTTTACCCTGTTATTTTCCCTTCATAGTGTATAAACACTTGTTATTTCGCCCTTATAATGTGTTTACCCTGTTATTTTCCCTTCAAAGTGTATAAACACTTGTTATTTCACCCTTATAATGTGTTTACCCTGTTATTTTCCCTTCAAAGTGTATAAACACTTGTTATTTCACCCTTATAATGTGTTTACCCTGTTATTTTCCCTTCATAGTGTATAAACACTTGTTATTTCGCCCTTATAATGTGTTAACTCTGTTATTTTCCCTTCATAGTGTATAAACACTCGTTATTTCACCCTTATAATGTGTTTACCCTGTTATTTTCCCTTCAAAGTGTATAAACACTTGTTATTTCACCCTTATAATGTGTTAACCCTGTTATTTTCCCTTCATAGTGTATAAACACTTGTTATTTCGCCCATATAATGTGTTTACCCTGTTATTTTCCCTTCATAGTGTATAAACACTTGTTATTTCGTCCTTATAATGTGTTTACCCTGTTATTTTCCCTTCATAGTGTATAAACACTTGTTATTTCACCCTTATAATGTGTTTATCCTGTTATTTTCCCTTCAAAGTGTATAAACACTTGTTATTTCACCCTTATAATGTGTTTACCCTATTATTTTCCCTTCAAAGTGTATAAACACTTGTTATTTTGCCCTTATGTGTTTACCCTGTTATTTTCCCTTCAAAGTGTATAAACACTTGTTATTTCACCCTTATAATGTGTTTACCCTGTTATTTTCCCTTCAAAGTGTATAAACACTTGTTATTTCGCCCTTATAATGTGTTTACCCTGTTATTTTCCCTTCATAGTGTATAAACACTTGTTATTTCACCCTTATAATGTGTTTACCCTGTTATTTTCCCCTCAAAGTATGTAAACACTTGTTATTTTGCCCTTATGTGTTTACCCTGTTATTTTCCCCTCAAAGTGTTACCTTTATGGATTTAAATAAAAATGAAAACAAAGCACAACAAAGAGGGGGGAAAACAGAAAATAAAAAAATGACAGGTTCACACAGTGAGCACATGATCTGGGGACTGATAACAAAAAAGTTATACAGCACCCTAAAATTGATCCGAAAACTTCACTGCTTTCAAAATTAAGGCTAATGTAGGTTGCTGAAAATAACTTGATAAAGGTATACAGTTATCCCTTATAGTGCTGAATGGACTTCATGCTTATGCAAACAAGTTAGATCCAGGCCAGCCACCAAGTAAATAGGTGTCTAGCCTGTGATCTAACCTGTGTGCTACTATGAGAATCTTTTTTCACCAAAATTAAGCAGATAGTTAGGTTTTGGAACGCAGACAAAACAAAAATCTATTTTTAGAAAATTACCCGAAATTCTAAAGGTTAATGAGATTTTCCATTCAGTTTGGCATCTTCCCCATGCAAGGTTTTTCTTGTTCAAATGGGGTTTAAAACTGTGTTTACAATTCTTTCAGTTAAGTTACAGATTCGCATGTACTACTAGGTTAGAGCTCTGAAGTGTCTTGCAAAAGATCAAAACCTGGGAAACCAGAGGTACTGATGGGGTTCAAACCTGGAACCCCTGCATTTTGAGAGCAGCATCCTAACCACTTGGACACACAAAACATTTCCTCAGCAGGAAGCAGGAATTTAAACACAAATAGTTAAAGACAAATTATACAGCATATGAGGAAAGGGAGACCATCAAGTTTGGTTTATATTCAGTATTTTTATGTGCAAAAGGGAAGCAACTGTATTTGGCTGAAGATAAATCAGCATGGTAATCAAAGGCATGGACAGTTAGTTTACTTTGAAATCTTTTATTTTTCCCTCCTCAAAAATGGATTTACTCTTTTTATCATAAATATGTATTTTACCCACAAGAAAAACATTGTAACAAAATGTGAAAATGGCTAGTAAAACACCTAAATCTTTCTCAGTATGACTAATGCTCCTTTATCCATAATTTCAAAAGTTATCTCATACAAAAATAAATTTTCGTTTATATTTCAACCATAATACAGCTTTCAAGTTCTTTTACACATTTGCAGCAGAATGTTAGTAACCCCCATTCATCAAAGGAATAAAGATGTTTGTAAGTTAGGTTAACATTGTATCAATAGTATTTCCGTTTTATTGCCACACCTGGCTAATAATCGAAAGGAGAAAGAACCTAAGTTTGCCAAGCGAAGCAGAACCATGGATGGGTAGTCCATAAGTCAGCCAAAGAAAACCACTCATGAAAATCTAACTCTACCAGACTACCACTACAGTGATTTAACACCCTCACAGAGGGGCAATGTCATTTCGACCTCTATGACCTTGGAGGCCTTGACCCTTTACCAAACGCCAAATTTTCGACTGTCCAAAATTGAAAGAATTTGCAGACGACATTTCAAAATGTGATGAAATTGAAAACAATCTTCTGATAGGGCAGAAAACATTGTGGGAAAAGGAGAAATTGCTCGTAACGAGCAATTTCCCCTATTTCCCACAATGGTTTCCAGGGTCGTCTGCTTCATGGAACAATGTCGGCATCGTTTGGTAAGGGGTTAATTGAAATGAATAAAAAATTAAGTTTCTCTTTCAATTCACTAAATCTAATTGAGTTGGGAATTTAGTTTCAGGTCAAAATCAAAATGTGTGTTTTTCATGTAATTCTTTTCAAGGGAGACTGATATAATTCGATGGGATGACATGTGTTTATCAGAATTTATAATTTTTATCATGAGAGTCAAACAGGAGTAATTACTCTTGATCGTTCTTAATTTGGTTTCCATGCTTCAAACTTAGAAAGCAGAAAATGATGAAATTGAAGAGATAAGCCCTTTCCATTATGGAATTAAAACCCATAATAACTCTTAATTTCTGAGCCAATGTTCAAACTCTAGTTACATTTTATCTATTCTACTTGGGTTTTACACTGCATCAACATTATTTCAGATACCGGAAAATGCCTGCCTTATTTAGATAGAGAAAAACCCCATACTTGCAGCCATTGGCATTCTATAAGTCAACCGTGAAATTACCTCTAGTAAGGAAAATCAAAGTCCAATCACCAGAATTTGAACACATGCCCAGAGGGGCTCATGTGATTTCAAGCTCTGCACTCTTAACCCTTATAATGCCGCAACCCACTTCATACTTATGCAAACAGGTCAGATCCAGGCCAGCTACCAAGTAAACTAGCAGCTGGCCTGTGATCTTACCTGTTTGCTTCACTGAGTATCCTTCCTCATTAAAATTAAGCAGATATGAAGGTATTAAGGTTAAAGAAAGCAGACAACACAAAAATCTGTTTTAAGAAAATTACCCAGCATTCTGAGAGTTAACACTAGGTCATGGAAGCCCTTTCAAACACTGAACTGCAATCCCAAAGTAAGGGAAAAGTAATGAATATTTAAAGGGTTTTCAGCAAAAAAAGCAATCTGATTCACAACGGAAGTACAAATGGAGGGAACCAATTGCCTTTGATGAATATGAAAATAAAAAGTAAACATTTACGATCGACAAGTTTTTCACATTAGTGATTGGCCATAACAATGCCTCCCCACTCTTCTCAAAAAACCTTAACAGAGTGGAAAAATCAATTGCAGGAATATCATTATTCTGTCTGTGAAAGTTCTTAGTCTTCCCCCATTTCATCATGAAGATTTCTAAGAGTTGTCTTATCAAATATTGCAGACGGGAAACAAATACAGCCAATGGGAAACATAAACAGCAGACAGTAAACATTAATTGGGAAAAGTTCTTTTGACACAATGGCTTTTCAACTTATTCCTTCATCAATGACTTTAAAATGGACAAGGCTCAGGTTATGACAAAAAGTTATGATATTTTTAAAGAAATAGACAAATTGAATATGCCCAATTTAAGCGTTTCTCCCATTAGTTACTTTTTCAAAGGCTAGGCAGAAGGGGTATCCACACCATCGACATTCATTGGAATAAAGAGGTATGAGATTAAGGAATATGAACAATGATACAATAATTAAAATTCTGGTAGAATACAACAAAAATCCCCTAAGGCCAGAAGAAAATATATCCTTAGAAAATGCAAAAGCTGCTCATATTAGTGCTTATAACGTTTACAACACATACATCGAGGGTTCAATGCAAGACTATAGTAAGTGCTTCACAAACGTGAAGCACTTACTATAGTATTGCATTGAACCCTTGACATGTACTTTTTAACATTTCTTGTTAAAAAAGAAAGTCATGACAGTTTTGGGTAAAATATTATTCTAAAGCAGAAGAATCTTTGCCACACTATAAATGAGTTTCATTAGAAATCATCTTAAGCCTGGTACTATGGATCCAGCAAAGCCATTACATAACTGAAAAATTGTTGACATGCAGTTAAACCCCACATTAACAAATCACATAAAATATTAAAACTATCTCAGAGAAAAAGTTTTTAACACCCTACACATCATATCACTTTCGACGCATCTGTTGCAAAATACTTTGGAAACCATTTCAACATAAAGGATAGCTTCCTACTAATGAGCCATTTGTCCCATTGTCACAATTGTTTTCATCTGATATCATAAAGAAAACATATCTTTTTCTTGCTTTTGCTTTGCAACTTCAGTTCCTTTAAAATGGATAAAAACTTCATCATTTAGGAATGGGTCAAAAAGCAAAAGAGTAGGATTTTTTTTCAAATTTGAATTAACCCTTTACCAAACCCCAAATTTTCAACTGACCAAATTGAAAGAGATTGCAGACGACATTTCGAAATGTGATGTGATGAAATTGAAAAACAATTTTCTGATAGGGCAGAAAACATTGAGGGAAAAGGAGAAATTGCTCGTAAAGAGCAATTTCTCCTTTTCTCACAATGTTTTCCAGAGTCGTTTGCCACAAACTGGTCAAATGTTGTTAATGTTCGGTGATGGGTTACGGTAGAATACCCATAATCTGCCATTTTGAAACAGAGCAGAAGATTTGCAGAATAACAAAATAAGAGATTGAAGAGAACAAAGGCCATTAAAGAATTAAGTTTCATAACAAGAGATTTCCCTGGATTGGAATTTTTATTTCCTAACTTCATTCATGTAATTCTAATTTCAATGCAAAAATTAAAGGGAGGTATCTAACATGAAATTGATATTAATAACAAAATTTGTTGATTACATTTTGTAATTATAAATTCAAAATCAGACAAATTTTGGGAAAAAAAGGCTTGGCAAATGCCTTTGAAATGATAGCTTTTTTCATGAATTATATTTCAATTTATTTTTTAACCAACGCAAATACCCGATTTTCATTACGGTTCATCTACCTTTAAAACTACAAAAGTATGCCATCTTTATAACTAAAGGTAAAGGTAGTAAAAGGTAGGGGTTTATAGTCTCATATTTATGCTAGGCATATTCAGACGACTCTTACAATTACCTCCCCGATCACTGGGTGATAAACCAGCCGTTAACATATGGCACAAATGCAGTCACAGCACATTGGTTTATTCCCTCACAGGTACCCATTTATACACCTGCCTGGAGAAGAGCAATGTGGGATGCATTTTCTGCTCAGGAAAATTCCGTGATCCGGCAGGGATACGAACCCGGGACCCTCCGATCACGAAGCCGACGCCCAACCACTGAACCACGGTTCCCACTATTAGTGTTTCAATGAATCTACCCTCTTTGATATGCTTGGATAAAACGAGGACAACAATAACCAGAAGTTTCAGCCTGCATTAATCATACTTTATGCATGAGAAAAACATCAATTGAAGTCAAACACTGACAGCTAAATGATTCATAGAACCCCAAATAATCATTTAATCATTTCAAGAATGCAAAAATTGCTATAAAAAAAATCTTTGAAAGGTTTTAATTTCATGATACAAAGGGATGTCAACCTTAAGTAGGTTGCTCCCCCTGGCCAAATTGAGCCTGTCCACAATTCTCCCAAGACACTTCCTTCTACCTTACCTTCATATATACTTATCATAACTCCATACTTTCTTAAGCATCTGCTACAGAAGATTTTAGAAACCATTGTAACAAAAGTATGAATTTCTCCTAATGAACAATTTATACTTTTGTTACAATTGTTTCCACCAAATGTCAAATTGATAAAGTGGAATACTATCACTTAATAATTTTGTAAAGAAATTATCAATTCAGAAAGAGCATTTTTACGGACCCCTGCCATAATTACAGTTTGATAAAGCCCTGAGGGTCCTGTACGTCTCGGAATGACAGTCCAGTAACAACAACACTGCAACAGGGAGATATCACAACTAATGGAAGCGGTCTGCAAACTTATTACCGAATATGGATATCGCAGGGTGTAATTGAAAATTCCCAGACAGAAAATAATTATGAAATATTACGTTCCCTTGTCAACTATATTATACTTTCCCGTGGGGCCAGGCGATCATTTAACCCCTTGCTCTTTCATACCTCACTCTGATACATCTGCTGCAGACGACTTGTCACAAGCCATTTCTACTTTTGCCACAATGCTTTTTCAATCTATTCATATATCACAACTGCAGAACTGAAAGGTTTTTCACATGTTTACAGAGATTTTCCAAAGTTGCCTGCTTCAAGTAAAAAAATGTTGTATGCAGGTTGTAGAGTTAACCCTTTCCCAAACAGCTAATTTTCGACTGCTCCAAATTTAAAGAATTTGCAGACGACATTTCAAAATGTGATGAAATTGAACAATATTCATCAGAAAGAGCAGAAAACCTTGTGGGAAAAGGAAATATTGCTCGTTACGTGCAATTTCTCCTTTTCCCACAATGTTTTCTAAAGTCATCTACAACAAGGTCGTCAAAATCTAATGTCGTTATTGTTTGGGAAAGGGTTAAGAGAACAATTTTTCCTTTTCCAACAATGTTTCCACGCCTATCAGAAGATAATTTTCTAATTTCATCACCCATTTTGTAATGTCGTCTGCAAACTCTTTCAATTTGGAACAGTCGAAAATTTGTTGTTCGGGAAAGGGATAAGCCTTTTGTCTTCCCCCATATACTTACAGTTTCATCAGAACAAATGGCTGTGAGCTGAGAGCCAAACATAATGGCAGTAAAAATCCCAAACAGCAATCCTTCAAACACTAGGAATATCAGGAATATGGTCGTTGCTGGGGGAGACACACCTGAACATTCTGAAAGAGAAAAAAAATTCAATCCTTTTAACCCCCTATCTTACAATCTCTTTTATTGAGGGTTCAATGAAACAGTCAAATTGAAAGAGTGGAAGGCATTTCAAAATGTGATGAAATTGAAAAATAATCATCTGATAGGGCAGAAAATATTGTGGGAAAAGGTGAAATTGCTCATTTAGAGCAATTTCTCCTTTTCCCACAATGTTTTCCTGAGTCCTCTGCAACAAACTGGTCAAATGCTGTTATTGTTTGGTAATGGGTTAAAATGGAGTGAGTGCCCTAAAACAATCTCTGTACAGGTCTAATGTTAACAATTTTTGGATTGTATGCAAATGTAGGAGGTTCGAAATTCGCAAGATATGATGGGAAAAAAAAAGATCATTGCGAAAAACTTCTTTCATACAGGTTCTGACTAATATCTTACCCATTAAAAAACAAAGTCATTTTGCCAATGATAAATATAATATATAATATTACTTATAAGTCAACATATTGTTAAAAGATGGGTACTTAATTCAGTGGACCTATTTTATTGTCAAATATCTAGAGAGCAAATCAATTCAAATTTCATATCATGGAGCAAATTACAATAATGTAAGACAAAGTACCTTTAATCATAACTTTGAATTGTTTGGAAGACAAAAGTAAAGTGCTAGTGGTAGAAAAGTTTTATAAGTGACAAAATTAATATGGATTATGACAATGAGACAAAATAACAAGTTACTCCTATACAAACAATCCCCCAGATATTGAAAACAAGCGGGCCATAATGGCCCTAGAACCGCTCACCTGAGATTACCACCTTTTTGAAGAATAGTAAGAAACATTGCTTTTAACTTTTACACAGAGTTTTTTGCACTTCTATGCATTGACCTTTTTTTTTTATTCCCATTTTACAAGTTGGACAATGTATGCTTGATGTGGGACATTAAAATGGTACATAATTCTTACAATGTGGAAACTGAATATTTTACTTAAATAGATTGTATGTACGAAGATCAGCCTGCACTTTTGTCCAGTATGATCTATTGTTGCCATTTTGTGGTTATCAATTTGGCATATTTGGACATCCAAATTGGTATTGATGTATTTTGTTAAAAATTCTACCATACATGTATATAGTGGAAATGCAAACAGGTTCATATTTTAACGCAACCTGGCGGCCATGGTTTTTTTAGGTATAAAAATTCTTTGAACAATCTTAAAAAGGGGCCCAAAAAGAAGATTCCTGCAGAATTAATTCTGAAATCTGATCAGTGGTTTTTGACAAGAAGATTTTTTTAGAGTTTTAACCAAATATAGACATGGTAGTTATCTTGGTAACATAACTAATTTTGCTTTGTCAAATCTTTCTCCCTTCCAACAAGGGATGCTCAGCATGACATTGATTTTCCAAGAGGTTTGGGAAGAAAATATGGTTTTTTTAGTTGTAAATTTTACCATACATGTATATAGTGAAAACAAAAACACTTTCAAAGTTCAAAGCACCCTGGTGGCCGTTTTTCGAATATCTAATTTTATTTTACCAATCTTTATAAAAGGGCCCCCAAAGAACATTCCTGAGAAATTATTTTGAAATCTGACCAGTGGTTTTTGACAACAAGATTTTTATAAGTTTTTTACCAAATATAGGCATGGCAGCCAATTTGGTCACATGACTAATTTTTTTTTGACAAATCTTTCTCCCCACCAACTAGGGATACTTCACATGATATCTCATTGAAATTGACCCTGAGGTTTTGAAAAAAAAGATGTATGTAAAGTTATAAAATTTATCATACATGTATATAGTGAAAACAAAAGCGCGTTCGAAGTTCAATGCAACCTGGCGGCCATGTTTTTCGAGTAGCAAAATTCTTTGAACAATTTTTTAAAAGAGGCCCCAAAAGTACATTCCTGTGAAATTATTTTGAAATCTGACAAGTAGTTTTTGACAAGAAGATTATTTTATGTTTTTTTACCAAATATAGGCATGGCAGCCAATTTGGTCACAGGACTAATTTTGTTTTGACAAATCTTTCTCCCCAACCAACTAGGGATACTTCACATGATATCTCATTGAAATTGACCCTGAGGTTTTGAAAAAAAAGATGTATGTAAAGTTATAAAATTTATCATACATGTATATAGTGAAAACAAAAGTTTGTTAAAAGTTCAATGCAGCCTGGCGGCCATGTTTTTCGAGTAGCAAAATTCTTTGAACAATTTTTTAAAAGAGGCCCCAAAAGTACATTCCTGTGAAATTATTTTGAAATCTGACAAGTAGTTTTTGACAAGAAGATTATTTTATGTTTTTTTACCAAATATGGGCATGGCAGCCATTTTGGTCAAATGACTGATTTTTTTTTTTGACAAATCTTTCTCCCCTCGCCCGACACACGACGCATGACGGACGACAGACATTGGGCGGTCACAAAAGCTCACCTTGAGCACTTAGTGCTCAGGAGAGCTAAAAAAAAGAGAGAAGCTGCTGCCACGAAAGCGTTTCTTCTTTCACATCAATATATTCAAATCTCATTTGAAGAACACCTTTAATTTTCAAAATACCTAGGAAAAATAGCAAAGAAAAATATTAAAAATCTAGAAGAAAGATTCCAAGGCCAGTTCAATGTGTGGTTAATTACAAAATGTATCTTTAATCAATTTGCTTACGGAGAAAAACCAGAAAGGAAATTGTCAAAATGTAAAAAAAATAAAAAGGGGCTTTTCTCAAATATCTCTTAACCCTTTAGCCAACACCAACTTTTCGACTGTCCTAAATTAAGAGTTTGCAGACCAAATTTCAAAATGTGAGGAAATTGAAAGACAATCTTCAGGGCAGAAAACATTGTAGGAAAAGGAGAAATTACTCGTTAAGAGCAGTTTCTCCTTTTCCCACAATGTTTTCCAGAGTCTTCTGCAACAAACTTGTCAAATGTCGTTATTGTTTGGTAATGGGTTAAACATTTGTTTTTCTCCACCTACAAACAAACTTAAACCTCCTCTCGTTACAGCCTAATATCCAACAAGCCAGAAATCAATCAATGATAAAAAAGAAATTGCTCTCAACTCTTTATTTAATACACATGTTTATACTCTCATACTCAATTATATGCCCCTAAAGAAAAATAGTAAAGAAGCCATTGTGACAAAAGCAGAAATTGCTCATAACATGCAGTTTCTCTTGTCACCATGATTTCAAACAAATACCCAAAATACATATCTAATAACTTTAGTCCAGTTACTTTCAATTTGGACCAGTTACATGATACCATATGATGTCATGAGTTAACCCTTTACCAATGACGACATTTAACTGATACCATATGATGTCATGAGTTAACCCTTTACCAATGACGACATTTAACTGATACCATATGATGTCATGAGTTAACCCTTTACCAATGACGACATTTAACTGATACCATATGATGTCATGAGTTAACCCTTTACCAATGACGACATTTAACTGATACCATATGATGTCATAAGTTAACAGATACCATATGATGTCATGAGTTAACCCTTTACCAATGACAACATTTACCTTCTTTGTTGCAAAAGACTCTGGAAAACATTGTGGGAAAAGGAGAAATTGCTTTATCAGAAGATTATTTTTCAATTTCATCCACATTTTGAAATGTCATCTGCAAACCCTTTCAATTTTGGACAGTCGAAAATGTATTGCTTGGGAAAGGGTTAAAACAAAAAACAATGATTCTTATTATGCCATGAGAAACATATGTGCTAGTAGTAAATGAGGACAAACAGATGAACAAGAGATCAAACAACAGGATGGATGGACACATGAAAATCAAAATTCCCTTATCACAATAAACTAAATCTGGATGAATAATAATTATCTCCTTTCTCCTTTTACTGCAATGCACTAAAAAGGAAGGAACGACAAAGGCTAGTGCAAAAAAAAGAAAATGTATTGGTAGTCTTTATGAATCTTTTTTTAAATATCAAGTTTTATGCACTATTTTGTCTCTGAATTAAAAAGGTAACATACGTAACTACTCTGGTATATCATATTGTTATTTTTTATAAACATGCAATGCACATTGATTAGACCTAGTCTTATTATGCATATACACATATGGCAACAGCACAAATAAAACAAAAATTGGTGTGAACTTCCTGTTATCTGCTGTATTGAAATTAAAACTTATAATCTATTCCTTTCATATACAATAGCAATGAAATGTTAACAGATAACAATGTGACAAAATGGTTTTACAATTTTCACTTAGACTAAACATGATTGGCATCAAATTGGACACTTGATAAAATGACACAAGAGGGAAACAAATGAAGTGACATCTAGTTATTCAATTTGATTTGTTTTTTCATAAACATGTGTTAGAAATAAGCTAGAAATAAGCAAATATTAAGAAAAATGCGTGTTATGAATAGTTTATCAATTTTGATCAACAAAATCTAATCACATGCCTTTTATAAAAACCGAACGTTCATGTTTCCCCCATAAACCCATACTACCATAAAAATCGTTTTTAATATCATGCATTTTAATTTGTTAAAATCTGAAAAAAACATCCAAGTTCTGATGTTTATCATTTAATTGCTCAAGATTAAATTGTTAAAATTCATCATAACCATAATAGCAAAAACATCATTAAACAGACCTTAACTAACAAGCTCCAGCAATTGCACTGTCAGTATTTAATAACAAGACAATATTTTAATTCTTTAATTTATTCAATTGTGATTGAACATTGTTTTATGATGCATCAACATCTTTAGCCATTTAGCAAGTAGCCAAAATGAGATACAAGAAAGATTGGATCATATTCAAATCCTTCACCCTAAGGTAAATCTACATATTTCCTATTGAGTGCACATTCAGTGAAGGATGTGACCATTTCCTTAATATAAAATCAATCTTATGCAATTGTATGAGAAGTTTTGGGAACTCAGGTACCAAAAAGGTTTCAAACCAAAACCACAAAGAGGTTTTGTACCGTTAATTTCACTCAAAGGAATAGTTTAGCACATTTTCTCACATTGGAGTTATTAAATGGTCCAAGTTGAAAGCAAGAGGACAAGGGAAAAATAAAAGCCAAAATTAATTAATTGTCTTAGAAATATTGGGTAGAAACTCTTGCGGCTAAGGATACATTGCTTATCATGAGATCTTCTGAAGCAGATTCGCTTAAATCAGATGTTGTGGTTTAAAGCGGATAAACCAGCTGCACTAATAATTTGAAAATCATACCATAACCAGTTGCACCAAATTCATAAACCAACCACCAACCAACTCAATATCCATCAATAAGAATTAATACTAATTAATACCAATTAATACCAATTAATGCCAATTAATATTGAGTAAAAGGTTACAGAAAGGTGAGTACAAATACATTTGCTATAAATGTTCTTACCAGATTTATCTGTAGGTTATCAAATAAATTAAGCAAATGATGTATAAAAAGTAAATAAATCAAAGTCATCTGCTGTAATTCAATTTCATTTTTTCAACATGGGTTTTAGTCTGGATCAAGACTATTCAATTTATATTTACATCCCTGGCTCATAAAATCGTAAGAATCAATCAAATACAGGGCAATACAAGAAACAATAGTTTGATCAACTAATAAATAAAAAAAAAAACGTAAAGTGTGAATAGTAAATCTACTGTTATAGAAGAAATCAATCAAATTTTGAAGAATACAAAATTAATATTCTATCCTGTGGTTTAGGTTAAATCAAGTCATATCCACCCAATGATGATGTCTTCTAATAAATCACATATGAACTATCATGTTGAAGGAAACTATTCTAAGAATATTGTGACAAAAGGAAAATATGCTCATCATAAACAAATTTTGTTTCAATAGGACCTATGTTTTATATACAAATACAAAATCCATCGATTTCTATCCTTCAAGCTTTCTTATAAATTAAACTATTTTAATCTCTATTAACATTAAAGCCACAATGATAAATCACTTTTTTCAAGAAAATTGGTAACTAATCAAAAATAGATGAGAAAAGAATTGCCTTGCCTCAAGACAGTCCTCTATTACAATCTGGAATAGAAAACTAATAAAAGGCAGACTGAGTCAAAGTTCAAAGATCAAGTCAGTTGATTGACATTCAACCCACTAACATTCTATCAAGTCAGTTGATTGACATTCAACCCACTAACATTCTATCAAGTCAGTTGATTGACATTCAACCCACTAACATTCTATCAACTTAAAGCTGCTTGTTCACAGATATGCAGAAACTTGGATGTTGAAATATATTTTCTTTAAAACTATACAAAAGGTTAACTACTGTATCAAAGGCAATAGAAAATAGTTGTTGAAAGCAAAACAGGTGTGTATTTAAGTCTTTAGAGCCTTTATACAGTTAATATACATGTATTGAATTCCAAACATATTTGCACAGTTTTGAGATCCACCACTTACCAGCTGCTTGTACTTACATCAATTTCCACCTTCTAAATTAGTTTTCCATCAAAATTAAAAATCATACCACAATACAAAATCTGTATTGTTTCAGTGGCATCATCTTTTGATTTTGGAATTTTCTCATGAGTGACAAGGTACTGGTAATTTTCTGGTAGATGAGCAATTGCTTCTTTTCAAATGACACCTATCTATTATAGATTGCCATTGTTGTACAAGTGAAATGTAGGTATTATTGGTTGAAAATTTGCGTTTGAAAATTACCCTTTTTTCTCTAGCAATCTTTACAATAATTCAAAATAAAGCCATCAACATTTTATCATACAGAATCTGAAAATTTTACAAAATTGAAACATGACTCATGAATTTCGATTTATCCCTTTTATTTGGTGGTATTTGGTCAAGTCATTTTGAAAAAAAAGGAAAACGATTATCATGAGCAAATCATCCTTTTGTCACAGTAGCTTTTTACATCTTCTTTTGCATATAAGTTTGAAAGAATATATTAACATTTTTTTTCTCAACAGTGTTTGAATTATTTCTTTGGATTCAGGGAACTTATCTTGGCTCTTGACATATCCTCCAAAGAAATGTACAACATCCTACCTGCTTTACCTACTGGTTAACATGAGGGCTTTCAACCAGGGGGTTGTGGGTTCAAGCCCCACCAGTTCTGCTTAGTACTGGTCAATCAAAGAAAAGCAGGTATACATGTATATAATAAAGAAATTGTTGGCTTTAACACTTTCCCCAACAACAAATTTTCGACTGTCCCAAATTGAAAGAGTTTGCAGACGACATTTCAAAATGTGATGAAATTGGAAAATAATCTTCTGATAGGGCAGAAAACATTTTAAAAAATATCTAAAACATCGTAGCAAGCAAGTTTCCTTTTCCCACAATGTTTTCTGAAGTCGTCTGCACCAAAGTGGACAAATGTCGATATTGTTTGGGAAAGGGTTGAAATAAAAAACAACTCAAAGTCACTAATTTCCTACTTGAATAAAATATCAATGTAATAGATTAACAAACAAACTCACCTTTCCAATCTTTTCCTATACAAATAATAAAGTGTTGGACCGCCATGTAGATTGCATGGATTGATATAAGGCATATATACAACTGAAAATACAAGCAAAAAAGCCAGTGTAATTTGGGTTAAGCATCTTTTTCAACAGTAGTTCAGTCATATTACAGCGGTCAGCACACCTGTTGGATTCTGTTTGCATCCTCACCAGTATTGCATAATATTCTTTCTAAATTCTTACTATTTTTCCACATAAACAAATTTGGTCAGTGGTGAGAGACAACGTATCATGTCATTATGATTTCCTTTAATATCTTTTTCTTTTTTTTTAGTAATTCTTTATTATCCACGTTCATAGGTATGTGAAGGTCATGGCCATCCTTTACCACCACACCGTACATAAAATTGCTTAACCACTAAACTACTTAACTTATTAAACTAGAATAGGTGAATGTAGTGTTACTCTCCCCCATCTCTGTACTTCACTTTGAATTTGGAAAAATAAGCCGCATTTTTGCTATGACTGATTTCCAACTTCAAATACATGTATCCTGGTTTTGCCGGTTTAGATTATGCTTAAAGGCTCATTATAACCATGGTTCATCGAGGGAGAGCGAAAACAACATATACAAAGGAATTACAAAATGAGATTATATAGAAAGAAAACAAAAAAGAATGGCAGTATAAAGTAGAAAATACAAAAAGGTACATGACTTACATAGAAATCTTCCTTTAATATCTTTAAGAATACTAAAACATAACTTTGACTTGAACTAAGAACATTAGTTGGACAAGTTGTTGACTAAGCTAGCAGACCAAAAACATATAGAATATATAAATAGATTCCATAAAAAAATAAGTCAGAGCTGTCTTATAGTGCAATTTTACAACAACTTTTGTAAAAACATATCATAAAAGGTTGCCAAATAACTTAAGAAGCCACTATTACAGTAAAAGATTTTCTGAATATCAATGATCAATCCAACCCTTAGTCATAAGGGTTTACCCATTAGCATAAAGCAAATACATGTATTTTCTTTTTAATGGTTCTTCATCTAATGTTCCTTTCAATTTGAACAAATCACAAAAATTCCATGTGAACACATGGATATGAGAAATCCCATGTGACCATGTTAGCACTAATAATTCAAAGTGACCATGTGAGCAAAAGGGTCAACCTTTTTTTTTTATTCTATAACTTGTTTCATGTTTATAGTGATGAATATACTTCTCTTAAAGAGAACACAGCAAACACCCACACAAAGGGAAACAGTGATAAGAAACAGGCAAATGTCTCAAAACTTTTTGATAACCTCCCAATACTAGAGGCCGTCTCCATAAACTGATTTCTCTTTTCAATCATCTCTGAATCTCTTTAACCATAAACTGTTATGAAAGTTGATGGGATTAGACGGAAAACTCACGACGGAATTAATAGATTGAAGGTGAAAGGGACCCTTAACTGCCATTACACGTCCATCAATTTGTCTCGGGGCATTTGAGTAGATCAACGATCCATCATCTCTCAAAAAACGGGAGAAAAACAGTTCAGTTTTACTATCTCATTAACTCTTCCAGAGATAGGGGCAAGGTAAAAATGATTTTCTTAGATGGGGATTTACTATCTCATTTACAAATTTCTAGTCTCAGGTCTTTTTTTCACGCTATTGGGAAAAATTAAGACCCTTTTTTTAATATAGTAAAATGCGGTATTTAAAGGGGAAAAAATCATGTGGGCTTTGCCAAAGGGGAAAGAAAAACCCTGAGGTAAACACATTTTAGGGGAAAACTGCATTATTTTAATGAAAATTACAGGTATCTGTTTTATAGTGAAAAAAAAAGCCCTGAGTCTTAAAGTGTTGCAAGGCTCATCATGGATGATGGAAGACCAATTACTTTAATTAACTCATTCAGCTCTGGTGATACCTTCAGTCATCTTTTGCAAATTAAGTCTACACTAATTAGACAGCTCCTCAGAAAAATATACAAGTTATCAATTTTTGTCTGTCGATGCTTCCAAGTTTAACAGATAAACAGACATCATATAACTCTCAAAGCGGTCATGCCTCAAAGAGTATATTTCTCACAATGAAATGTACTTCTAATTTATTTCTCAGGCACAGTTATTCAACCGATGCAATGGGTGTCTTAACGCTTTTACCAAACGCCAAATTTTTGACTATCACAAATTGATAGAGTTTGCAGACGACATTTCAAAATGTGATAAAATTGAAAAATAATCTTCAGATAGGGCAGAAAACATTGTGGGAAAAGGAGAAATTACTCTTAACGAGCAATTTCTCCTTTACCCACAATGTTTTCTGCCGAAGTCATCTGCAGCAAACTGGTGAAATGTCCCTAAAGTTTGGTAGTGGGTTGAACTGATTGGACAAGCCCAAAGAATTCTCAATGGGGGTCAAAGGTCAAAATTCAAACAAGTGTAAAGATAACTCACCGTGAAAAGTACAAAGTATTTCTGATTACTCTCCCCTACACAGTTATTCACCCAGGGACAATGATGGTCCATCTTCCGTATACATCTCTGGCATACGCTGAAATAAGGCATACAAAAAGCATGAGTGTACCAATATTGTTTATATTAATATGGGGACTTAATGCTATGTCAATATTGCATTCTGAGGTTAAATTTGAAACCCTTTTTTTAAAATTGGGTAATTAGGGGGGAAAATCAGGCTGACTTTGTCAAAGGGAAAAGAAAAATCCTGAGGTAAACTCAATTTGAAGGGAAAACTGTATGATTTTAAAGAAAACTGTGGGTATCTGTTATATAGCGAAAAAAGCCCTGATTATGCTGTGTCAACATTAATTCAGTTTTTTCTTCCTGGATTTAAGCGGTACTAGAAAGGGCTATGCAGTGTCTTGCCCAACAACACTTCCATGAATACTCTTAGTGCCACTGGTGAAGTTGAATCCCAGTACCCTGTGTCACAAAGACCTAACCCTTAACCAAAGGGCAATGTAGAACCCCTAATACACTTAAATATATTACTGCCTTTATCGAGGGATACAAAAATATAAGTGCACCAAAAGCAACAACCCTCCTATGGTATGTGTGTTATGGTTCGGCAAAATTCTTATAAATAATCCCTCAATGTGTTAGCAGCGACATTCAAAAGAATTTGAGACATCTCTGCAATCTCTATGAGATTTGGTACCTCTAAAATGGTGCAAAAAGGATTGTGCGATTTGGTACCTGTAAAATGGTGTTAAAAGGATTCTCTCAAAGAATGTGTTATGAGAGCAATAAGAGTTAACCCTTAAAGTGCTGGAACTAACTTCATTTTTATACAAACAGGTTGGATCAAGGCAAGCTGCCAAGTAAATTGGCAGCTGGCATGTAATCTAGCCAATTTGTTACACTGATTATCTTTCCTCATCAAAATTAAGCAGATATATAAGGTTTGGGAAAGCAGATGACACAGAAATATATTTCTAGAAAAATTACCAAGCATTCTAAGGGTTAAACAGTACACTGATACACTTAGCTGATTATCTGACTTACCTACAGTGATGGGCCCTTTCTGGCTTAATGCTGATACATTTGGGACATTTAAACACCACTTGACCCTCTTTTAAACCTAACTTCATAATATTTTCTTTTGTAGCATTTCCTTTTGGCACCGCCCCCTGAAAAACAAATGTAAACATCGTTATAAATACTAGATATGATCTTAAACAGATTGGAAAAGTTTTGTGATATCAGGACAATTAACAGCCAGAGCTTTCCTGAGTACTCATGATTGCAATTTAGCCGACTGCATTTGTATTTGAAAAAAAAATGGATAATTGTTGAAGAATTGAAAACTAAGAAGCAATAACTTCAACACTACCAAAAAATTATATTTAGGTTGCATATATGGATATTTTTTCAGAAAACTCTATTTGATAAGTAAAAACTGTTTAATACTTGCTTGGTGTTTTAGAGATAAGTTATCAACAATACCTAAAAGGTGGGGGAAAAAAAGAAAGAAAACATACGCTGATAAAATTGAAATGAAAATTGTCCTCAATATAAACTAATTTTCATCACATCTACAACAGGAAATTTAAGAAACCACTTATACAAGAGAAGGCATTGCATTTAACATCATAACAATGAAAATAACACAGGTCTGTTATACTTGGCTTGTACCAGTTCATTCAATTTGGGCAAAATCCCACATAAAGGTGTTTAGAAGAGAGAAACCAATGTAATAAAGTTATGCACTTCATGATGAACAGATAAAGGGCCTGTTTCCTTAGTTTACTTCTTTATTGCTTCTATAGACCCTATATTGTGGGTTCTTATTATAATCATCTCAGTGAGACAAGTTAAATATTGAGAGAGCCCATACCTAAAGTATTAGTCTAACAACTTTTGAGTTATTACAAGCCAAAGAGCAGTGAGCAACATAAGTGCAATGGTAGAGCATTGGCGTCTTGTACCGAGGGCCCTGGGTAAAAGCCACATAAGACCAGGGGAACATTGCCAGAACTAACCCATGAATCCACAGGAGTACTGATGTATTATCCAGGAAGCAGTCATCCAGTGTTTGATAATTTGATAAGCTTTACGCTTCCCTCACAATTGATGCAAAATAAATAGGTTAAGGACATTTTCTACGGACCCCTAAGTTAAACTTTAAACTTACCGGGTCAGTCAGCATAGCTTTGGAATGTGAGGCGAAGGCCATCATGATGTTAAAGTTAAAGAGAAGCCCGTTGGCCCAGCTGTAGCCAAAGTGTGGACTGGGTATGAGCATTATGAACATCACCACGTACTCGGCGTACAGCATCAACAGCCATGTGAATATCACACAGATTATCCCACAAATGTCCTTCACAAACCACACTGTACTGTTCTCCTTTGGAATAAAGCGATGCAGCCCGCAACGTCGTAAACATGGCCCACATTCCACGATCACCATCCCATCTTCCACAGGACGTCGTGGTTTGTCGGGTTTCATCATCGCTTGCTTTTCTGGGTCATGGTGCCTCCTGAAAAAAGAAATTCATTGGGTTATTTTGTACTTTATATGCTGAAATTATGATCTGCAGACACGCTTTTTAGACTGTTAGAAATACAATATCGGAACCCACCTATTATTCTTAACAAACAAGGACTTTTTTGGGGGCAATTTCAAAATAATTCCATTGACATTTTGGAATGATAAGTATAACAATACAATTCAATATCAAACTCTCTCTTTATCTAAAATGTTTTTTCACAAACTTATGAAAAAAGGTCCAATTGCGAAACAATATTGCACATATGTAAAAGCATTGTCAGGGTCTCAACTTGTGAATTTTGGAATATTATCGCTGTAGTTGCCAAATTGGGAATCCAAAATTTGATTTTAATGATTTTTTCAATATCAAAGGTACCTTTTACAAGCCCTTTTCACAATTTATGATATGAAAGAATTCAAAAAAGCCCCATTGTGACAAAAGGAGCATTAATTTGTTTTTGCTCAATTTTGTTAATTGGTTTGGGTTAAAGACTTTGAAATTAAGATTCACATCTTCCTACACAGAATGATGATGTCATTACTGTCTATAAGTAATTAAAGGTATGAGAAATTATTCAGACAAACCTTAAGTATGTTCTAAACAACCATTTCTATAAAATAACTACATGTATATATACAACACAAGAAAGTAGATAAACTGCACTATTTAAACTGCAACACTATACATTACAAAGAAAGTTCACACATTTTGTTTAAACTACAACACTATAAAATACAAAGAAAGTTCACACATTTTGTTTAAACTACAACACTATAAAATACAAAGAAAGTTCACACATTTTGTTTAAACTACAACACTATAAAATACAAAGAAAGTTCATGCATTTTGTTTAACATTTTAAATCATTAATATTCCAATATCTCTCAGCAACAACTCCTTATGAAGACGACTTTAAATGCCTTCACAACAGAAAGTCCTTGACAAGTCAAAATTTGAAAATTTGCATAAAGTAGAAGTCTAACAAATGTCAGGAATAGAGATATAGTGCCTTTTTGTACTTCCTTATTTCTTGTCTAAACCATCTTTTTGTGAATACTCATTAGTTTTCCAAATTCTTATCATCATAGATACCCACAAAATAGAGTTTGCATGTAACATACTTTATAAACTTAGGGTTTTAGACTAACTTGCTGTACAAGGCTTCAGAGATACCCACAAAATAGAGTTTGCATGTAACATACTTTATAAACTCAGGGTTTTAGACTAACTTGCTGTTCAAGGCTTCAGAGAATGACAGTAAGTACTTCACAATTATGAAGTCATACCACAGTATTACTGAAGTCATACCACAGTATTACTGAAGTCATACCACAGTATTACTGAAGTCATACCACAGTATTACTGAAGTCATACCACAGTATTACTGAAGTCATACCACAGTATTACTGAAGTCATCCCACAGTATTACTGAAGTCATACCACAGTATTACTGAAGTCATACAGTATTACTGAAGTCATACCACAGTATTACTGAAGTCATACCACAGTATTACTGAAGTCATACCACAGTATTACTGAAGTCATACCACAGTATTACATGGAACCTTCATAATATGCAAAACAATACTTTTTTCTTCATACAAGCAACAATGAATAAAAATAAAACATTTGCATCAAATGACTTTCAAGTATTGTGAAACAAAGAGGTTTTGGGCATCATTAGAAAATTTCTTTAATTCTTGCAACTATTTCCATTGACATCAACTTGTTAACTAGAATTTTGGGATCCTCAAGAAACCCTAATCTTTCATAATGCTGGATTTATATGTATAATTTGGGATCCTGATACATAGAAGTAATAAACCATATAAACTAGAACCCTACCAGCCTTTTGATTCACCTATTCATTTCAAACAGATTTTAACATCACATCAACATTATTTCAATTATGCTATGATGCCCACTTCAAAATGATTGAAGAAGACCCGCCAAATTAAATGCCCATAAGTGCTGGTAATGCTGGGTAAAAACTATCGGTACTCTGTAAATCAAGAGGGGACCTTACTCTCATGAAAATTCAAATGCCATCGCTGGGATTTGAACCTTTGCCAAAAGAAGCCATGTCAAGTTCTGTACAAAAACAACTAGACAACCAGACCCCCCTTAAAGGCCATAAATCTTGCCTTTGGGAAAAAACACTTCCAACAAAGGGTTTGATGTGCAAAAATGTACATAAAGAGTGCTTTTTATGATCATTATTCATTGAAGAAAGGGGAGGCACAACAAAAAGCATTGAGCAGTGTCTGGCCAAGTGGAAGTGAAGACTTTTAGATGAAGTCATTATGGCTGAATTGAAGAGATTAACACCAGTGTCTAGACATATTAACCTCACTTATTGGTTATCCCTAAACTGTCAAAAAGCGAGGCATAAATACAACAAATGAATCTGGGGGATTTCAACCCTTAGAATGCTGGGTAATTTTCTAATATTTTTGTGCGCGGTCTACTTTTCAAAGCCTTAAATATCTGCTTAATTTCTTTTGCGGAAAGATACTCAGAGTAGTAAACAGGTTAGATCCAGGCCAGCCACCAAGTTAATTGGCTGCTGGCCTGGGTGTTACCTGTTTGCATAAACATGAAGGCAGTATAAGGGTTAATCCATTACTCTATTACAGCAAGAACCTCGCCCTACTGCATCTGATGCATACATTTTCAAAAATCATTGCAACAAAAGGAGAAATTACTCCTAATGAGCAATTTATACTTTTGTCGCAATGGCTTCAAACCCAATGTATCAAATAAGATATATTTATCTTCATATTCATTTCGCTGTCTGGAATAGCTAGCATTTTAGACCAGTCACTAAGTCGCTAATGGGGGAATGGATTAGCATTTTCTTGCAAATGGTGGTAAGTAATGGAATGCAACTGCAGATAGCAAATATCAAATATGAAAAATTACTTTTTAAGTGGTATTTGACAGAAAACATTAGAACAATTTCCTCCATTGCCATAATTGTTTTCTTGTTTTTTTTTCAAGGTTTTCCCTCAACTCCTTATGTCATTTTTGGGGACTTTTGACCGATTATAAATAGAATTGTAAATGGAAAATAATGATTTTTAGGGGTCATATTCAGGAATTAGGGGTAACTTACTATATAAGTTGGAGGTCAAGGAAAACCCTGATCTTTATTAAAACATCTACATACACATATAAAGAAAGATTTAAAAATCGGTCCTTTATCAGAGCCAATGTTCTCGAAAAGCTCCTAAGTGTGCTTAATTTCAAAATAACTGGACAGCAATAAGTAAATGTACAAGCATTGAAGTTATGTTGTGATATAGAAACAAACTTGTGTTCAATATTTTAACTAAATTTAATTCTAAGCAATGGTTTTGAGTCAACCTAAACCCTGGCACAGGTAAAGTGATGCCGTTACCTCGATATTTTTTCTTGTTCCCGGCGACTTTGAGATAACGAGAGCAGGTTGTATATACAAAAAGTATCATCAAGAACATGGCTCATCTATCTTACTCAGCGGAGTATGATACCATACTTACCCCTTAGAACCCTGGGTAATTTTCTAAAAATAGATTTTTGTGACGTCTGCTTTCCAACACCTTAAATATCTGCTTAATTATGATGAGGAAAGATACTCAGAGTAGCAAACAGGTTAGATCACAGGCCAGTCACCAATTTACATGGCGCCTGGCCTGGATCTAACCTGTTTGCATATAAGCATAAAGTTTATTCCAGCACTATAAGGGTTAAGTATAAGGATTTAAGTTTGAGTATGTAGTCATAGATCTTCGAGAACAATGGCCTAAACCTTTTATACAACAAGAATTTACAGAGAAAACATGGTCAAAAAGCTTTACAGGCAAATTACATTTTCTTCTTCTGAAATTTCACTCCCTAGAGTGTATTTAACCTATTGCCCCATGGGAGACTGTATGAGTAAAACAAATTGAAAGTTATATCAAATGACAAGAGATCTAGACAAGAGGCACATTTCCGTAGCTAACCTCTTAGTTTTGTCGCTTTACCCTCAAAATCATAATCATCTTAAAGTTTTTAAAATAGTGAAAATGATGTTGCCCCAGTGTGAAAGCATGTTCGGTTACTGAAGCCTAAAAAGGTTTGTTTTTCTAGATATTGAAAGTCTCTCTTCCAAGGTGTTTCCTGAGATAGGCATTATCCTTAGAGTATATATTCACACTGTGTGATCGTTGTGCTTTCTATTGGTTAGAGTATATATTCACACTGTGTGATAGTTGTGCTTTCTATTGGTTAGAGTATATATTCACACTGTGTGATCGTTGTGCTTTCTCTTGCATGTTTAAAATCTATTCTATTTGCATTCTACAGGACTACATTTCTGTGCAATTGGAAGAGAGTACCCATGGTTGTGACCTTGCAGGTGGAATAAACCTGTCCCTTATTTTGGAATTTACCATTAGTGAAAAAAACTTAAATGTCACAAGGCATTTTTTATCCTCTAAATAGACTGTGATTAAAAGAAACAACAGAAAGTGCTCTGCTTAAGCCATTACTAAACAATAACGACATTTTACGACTTTGTTGCAGCCGACTCTGGAAAGCATAGTGGGCAAAGGAGAAATTGCTCACAACGAGCAATTTCCCCTTTTCCTATGTTTTCTGCCCTATCAGAAAATTGTCTTTCAATTTCATCACGTTTTGAAATGTTATCTGCAAAGTCTTTAAATTTGTGACAGCCGAAGATTTGGCATTTGGTAAAGGATTAAGAGGAATATATTAGTATATTTAGTATTGTGGAGATGGGAGGAAATAAAACAGGGAGGCGTTCATATATACATTATAAAAGGCTCTTATACACATGCATTTCTTCACCCTTGGTGACAATCAAAGAAAGTCAATATCAAAAACCAAACATTAACCTTTTATTCTTTAATAAAATCTTGAAATTGATTGGAAGAGCCATAAAGGCACATCAAAGAAGATAAGTACAAATAAATTACTGAAAAAATATTTGGAGTTCTTTTATTATGTTCATAAAAGTCATGTAAATTATTTACAAATGCATTTAGACCCTATTAAAAAGATTCCTTTAAAATAAGTTATTTTGTGCTTGAAATATAGTTGTCTCCAATTCAATCGTGTTTATCAACAACCTGTTTGTTTACATATTTAAAATAAAGAATTCTGATTGGTCGATTCAAATGTTTGTATATCAACTGTAAAGGTCAGAGGTGAAGAATGGGGCAATCTGACTTATTAAACTTGCTAATCTAGGTTATTTCTGGTAGACTTTGACATTCAAGTTTTGCTGATGGTTTTTTCTTGGTGATAACTAATTTAATCTGATCAAAAGTTTACCAAATAAAATAGTTTGATATATCATTAATCTCCTTTTATGTGCCTTTAACCGAGGCTATTTAAAGGTGCAACATTAATGAGTTTGTGTGTAAAATCCTAAAACAGAAAGGTAAAGACTTAACAGAGGCTTTATTGAGGGTTCAATGCAAGACTATAGAAAACGTTTAATGTTTGTGAAGGACCTTCTGATTGTTTTAACTAATTAACATTGATTGATTGATTGTCTGTTTGTTTGTTTTAGTTGACATTGATTGTGAAGGAAGCTTGATTAAGCATATTCAAAGTCCATCTCGATGACTGCTTCCTGGATACTACACCAGTTCTCACGCCAATTTGTGGATTAGTTCCAGCAATTTTCACCTCGCCCTATGGGGATATGATCCGGGACCCTTTGTACATTCTAACACTGTACCACTGTCGCCCACAAGTTATAACAACTAAGATTAATCTTTCTGAATTCTGCTTCCTGGAAACATGTGCTAATTTTGATAAATGAAAAGACTTAAAGTGGACACCACAACTCACAAGATTCAAACTCTGGACCGTTGTGTTTGTAGGATGAAGCTCTACACCTGGACTACTGTCCTTCATTTACTGTTGTCTTACATTGAACCCTCAAAATTGTTGTTCCAAGAAAAACCTGAAGAGTGTAACAATACATGGTTGCATTGTTTGCATGAATGAAATAAAACAGCCACAGTAATGTTGAGGACAAATATAAGAAAATTTATTGAGCACGGTTAAAATAGACAAAAGCCATTTGTACCAAAAGCTCACAATACACAACTGCACACTGTGTACAAAATTTGAAAGTCTTCATTGAATACCTTATCTTTTTCTGTGGTATCTTTTTCAAAAGAGGCATCTTGCAAGTTGTCTTAGCTAATGTAAAGCTTGTTTGAGTTAGTTAGCCTGGAAATACACCAACTACCATTTCAACATAAAGAACACTAACTACAATTACATTACAATATTACATTTAACAGCAAATATTTCTATTTGAACAGGTTGTACAAATGTTATGTTTTATAGTTAACTTTAGACAAATTAAAGGTCCAGATGAAAGACTCATTCCCCTTGTTAACTTGATTGGGAATGGGTCCGTTTGACAGTACCAAACATATAAGGAAAACAAATCACTATTGTTTGTTTTAACTTTGTATACCAACCAATTTTTGTATGTCAGAGGAAATTAGATAGAAGTTATAATGTGTTATTTTAAGCTAGAATGTTCATATATTTAACTTTAATGTCATTCTAAGGAATACTGTTCCATGGTTAACAATAGATATGTAGGCCAGGTCCCTGATTGTTTTCAATTTGTCATGGAAGCCTAAGGTGAAACTGCCCATCGTTTAACCATGACATAATGGTTGGACATTACTCATAATTATTGGGTGATGGTCGTTTCGTCTAACCATTGATTCATCTAACTGATATTATTGCATAAAAGGGGTTGTCGTTTCGTCTACATTTGTAATAAAGTGTAATTTTATTAATTTCATCATTTTAATATAGTTTTTTATATAACAACAAATTTTATTAAGAATATCAGAGCACTGAAAAGTACTTAATACAAAACTGGCTTTAAATTGCAATAATGCATCTAAAACGCTTTATTTAATCTTATTATTCAGAAAATATAATGACTAAAATTAAGGGAAATCGTATTACTGAAACGGAATTCAAATCAACAAAGTGTGAATTGCAAACATGCATCCAATTAGCAATTAACCTCTGATTAAAAGATAGTATTTTGTGCAATGTAATTAAAAAAAATAGTAACCAAATGCAAAACATCACAAAATAACATTATCATCAATTGATGTTAAAGTCATTTGATATTAAAGACCAAAGCTAATACAAAAACTTCTGCTATTTAGAATTCGATTAGACAAACAACTTCCGTTAACAATCTAAGTTGCTTTGTAGACGAAACAACTGTTAGACAAAACAATAGTCAAAATTATTTGACGTGGAGATTGCTTTTTATTTTCTAATGGGGCAATCTAACGTCTAAATTTCGAAGGATCCAAATAGTGTTGGACTATCAGAATTCTGATTTTCGAGTTTAAAGCACAAAATGGCCATTTAAGTCAATTGATAAGACAATTTATGTAAAATAGCCTTATAAACCACCAAATAATGGCATCAATTGCCATTAAACAATTAAAAAAACACTTAATAGGTTTTTCCCATTCCAGTGCGCATGCGCAGAGAAAATCTATCAGGAGCAAATTAACCGTCAACTAGCATTAATTAAACTGTTCTTACAAAGTTGATATGCAGAACACAGACGTGTCACAGAGTTGTTGAAGGGATAATTTTCAGAAGCGATAATATAGAGGTATTTCGGATTACGTAATCGACCCACCGCTCAAACCGCTGGAGGCTAGGTTATTTTACCCTCGCACCGGTTGCGCTAAACAAAGCACACAAAGCCTATTGACTCATCGCGGTATTTAACCAATTGACCTGTAAATTTTGACAACAATGGTGTTAAAGTGTGGAGTTTATATGGCTGCTCCAACAAAGCAGACTGAGAGGAAGACTAACAATACTTCAGATTACCTGCAATCATTAAGAATCAAGGCCCATTAGCAGAGAAACTGTGCACAGAGCGTCGGCGTCAATCGCTTGTAAAACTCAACAAAAACTTCACCGATAAAAACCTGGGAAACCCCAGAATCTGCTCTGAACACTTCGTAACCGGTATGTTATTACCTTTTTTACATTGAAATTAACTAATCACTAACACAAAATCATCACAAAGTGACCAAGAAATCCTGTTTGCTTTTGACAGATTCTATTTTAAGGATCATACTTGGCATTTAAAAATAGTTACACAGTACACCAAGTTAATTACTTTGGATGTTAATATTAATAAATCCTTTCCACTATTCTGGTCCAAGTTTGTCCTAGCACAAAGTTATTATTTGCAAGAAGTGATATTTAAAGTGAAATTGATTAATTAATTAAATCATACATTTTTCTTTCAGGTAAAAAGGCAGAGCTCCATGACAGAGACAACCCCGACTGGGTACCTAGTCTGAACCTTGGAGGCCAGACGGTGACGACACCAGGGCTTGATTTCATTTCCCCACAACTTGGCAGATACAACCGAATCCAGCAAAGGACCAAAAGGAAGCTAGATCTGGACACAGATGAAATTTACGACCCTGTTTATGACATACAACAAATGATTGTAGTACCACCACACAAGGCACTCAAACTGACTTAGACAGTAGACACATGCTAGGCATGCAAGGTGAACTGACTTCACTCAGGACTGAAAAGGAGTATCTGAAATCAGTTTCAGTGAGCAGAAATATTTAAGAGGATGACTTTCAGGGAAATGATGTGAAAGTCAACTGTTTCACAGGTCTAGCCTCCTTTGAAACACTGATGGGTTTTTTTAACTACCTGAAAGGGTTCATTCCAGTGTCAGATAGCTTGACAAAATTCCAGATCTTAATGATGACCTTACTTAGGCTTAGATTTAATCTATCTGTATTGTTTCTTGCTCATGAATTTAACATATTACAACCAACTGTATCACGTTTGTTAAACTCTTCGATATAATAGAAGGTATTGGCTCATTATGCAGACATGTGTATACGGCTGCTTTCACTAAAGGAAAGCGACAACTATCACCAGCAGACATTGAGTCAACACAAAAGCTGGCAAATGTTAGGATCCATGTGGAGCGCATTATTGGACAGTTAGACAGAAATACCCCATATTAAATGAAACAGTCTCAATTCGCCTTATTATGGGTAAAGATGAAAATGGACTGACCATGATCAACAAAATAGGAGTTGTTTGTTATGCACTGATCATTTGAGTAATCCTGTCATCAGTCCTGATTGAAATTATTATACCAGGTTTGCTGTGTCAAAGATCAAATCAACCAAAATGTTTGCCCTCGCGCTCCTTTAAAGAAGTTGACATCAAACATCGACGAAGTCAGTTGTGTTGATTGACAAATAAATGAAACTCTTTCATGCACCGAAGTTTTGGTATATAAAATTCGCGATTTTAAGTGACACTTAAAATTTTGATCCAGCACAAGAATGTGTTTAAATCGATCTACTCAGTCGTTGAATATGCCTCCCACAAAAAATCAAATTGACATCTGACAACCGTAATTTCAAGGAGGCTTGGAGGACAGGAAATAGTTGGTTATAATATGACGCCAAGGTGAAAGTATGTTTCTGCTATATCCTGTTTCAAATGTTGAGTGTGAGAGAGGATTTAGTCCCTGGATCCCAATCAAAACAGCACTTAGAAGTAGATAGAACAAACGAACATTTGAGAACGTCTTTAGAACTTTTAATGACCCTGATGAAGGATTTTCCCTTCTAGTTCTACAGAAGACTATTTTGGCTCCAACTTATTGAATTTGGCTCCAATTTTTTTAATTTGGCTCCAACTTTTTGAATTTGGTGCAAGTGTTGGCGCAAAGAAAATTTTAGCCAGAGAGAACCATGGATGACAACTTTTGGACATCTTTGCTAGCAATAGTTCAACAAATATCTATCTTTTTAATTTGGCGAATCCCCTTGTTGGTATAGTAAATAACAAGCGGTGCAACTGTTGAGTGCCTCCAACCGGTGTTAGGGGTAAATTGTTACATCTCGTGGATATCCTCTATTGTGCATCCTGTCCTACTTGTAAGCCCTAGACGAAAATGCATTTTGATACCATGTGAAGTTAAAAAACTTGAAGAGTTACAATTTGAAGAAATTTAAAATGAAATGGACAATTTTTTTGAAGGAAGGAAAGTAGATTATTCAAGGACGTTTTGCGAGTCTAATCACAAAATGTGTGTTTTATCCCACAGGTGCTTGAAACAATCTTCGATAATATCCCAATATATACTCTTATATAGCATATATATTATCGAAGATTGTTTCAAGCACCTGCGTTTTATCCGGCATAAATTGTTGGGCGCTTGACAGATAAATCGTCATTTGATTGATTTAACCGGCAAGTTGGGAAAGGAAAATGTGGTAAATATATAATTTGTTAGTCAGAACAGTTAAAACTAGCTATTAGAGGGATTAAACATGCATACTCTACAACAAAACCTTCATGTACCAACATTGTTTGTTGATTTTGGATAAATTCTGGATAATTCAGTACACTACCTGTGTACACAGATACTGATGACGTTGAATTGCAGTCAAACGAAATACCGGACAAACCCAGATAGTGGATTTTCGATTCTCACCGAGTATGATTTTAACTTAACCGAATAAAAGTTGTATATTCTAATCGATTTGGTATTCCATAAGCTTCGTTGGTGATGAAATTTTCAAACATTTTTATAAATTCAGTTTTAATTCGAAGAACACACTTCAATATCAGTTGGGAAAAAAGTATTCCCTAACCTGTTATTCGCCAAATGATTTGCACGCAAAATGTAATGACGAAAGCACATTTCCGGTTACTTTCGTTTTGAGAAATAACACGTTTCTACAACTGTGTTAGTAAAAAAGAATTGATTTCACAAGAAGATGGTCGATATTCAACTGAGTAACGCTGAAAAAACATTCATCATACATGGTGTACAGGTAATGAATCAATCTGCCTGCGCATTTGAGAATTTGGGCCGAATTTACATTCGCTATGTACCTTCGTACCCAAGTTTCTTCATACCAAACCCATTTTTTCATGTGCTCGTAATTTAGAAATATATGACACATCATTTTAAGCGACCACTAAGGTAATGCATTCAAAGTATTTTCAAATCAGAATTTTACTGTAAAATTATTCTGTACAAAACTTATTTTTTCGTAAATCATACCAAGACCATAGAGGTACAGTCTACTCGACAGTTTCGGATCATCGACAGTTCCGAATCATCTTATGTTTGTTATCAAATTTCTATGAATTCAAAGAAACTCTGGCCTTAAAAACTTAAGTGTCATTTAGCATATCCATTAAGCTGTTGACAAAACAAAAATGACATTTCCGCTACTGTTCAAGCGATCACAATCAATTTGGAACGGTTAATTTAGAACAAGACAAGTCACCAGAAGTTGACCTACTTTCAACGATATTTTTTTCTCGGCGACTTTGTCGCTCATTTAAACGAAATTTACACTTAAAATTGACATCATTTGTAAGAAAAAATATAATAAAATGTAGTCATGTGAAAATTTCATGCTAAAACGGGCTTGGATTAAATATTTGTATGTTGAATGAAGGCAGGGGAACTCAACAGTTTCGGATCACCTTGTTGGTACTATAGACACTACAGGGGTTTTCTCAACATTACCTCCGGTCATTCTCATACACTCTTAAAAGGAAAAAGTCAAATAGTTCAATAAAGAGAAATTGTACCAGTAGTGTTGGAAAATCGGTCTCAAATCATAATCGATTATCGAATCGAATCGGAAAGGACAATTCGATTTACTATCGGAAAATAATCGAAAATCGACCAATTTTTCAGAAATTATATTAATGATTTTATACACACATTTGCACATGTCTTTAGGTGGATATTCTGTCATATTATGGGGGCAGACTGTTCACTTTAAATATTTTCTCATTTTGAGCAGGTAAGATCATTTTTTTTCTCAAAGTTACCCTGCTGTTTCTACATTTTTATTTGATAAGAAACGTTTGTATAAAGTAATGTTTCTTGTTTTGCACAAACCAGCAGAAAATAAAATGTCTTGTATCTTTTTATCTAGGTGTACCGCTGAATGATATGGAATAAAAGTATCACTTGTTTTTTAACCTTTTAGTGTAATAACTTAATAAACATAGAAAGTTAGAAACAATAGGAAAATAACAGAGACTAGTACCAAAAATATTGGAAGCAGCAACATTGCTAAACAAAATATTTCACTTATTTTAATAACCCTTTCATGTAAAAACTTAACATAGAAACAATAGGAAAATTACAGACAAAAATATTGGAAGCAGCAAACTGCTAGACTAGTTACTTTGCAGGAGAATATGAGAAATTAGAAACTACATTAACAATTTAACACAGATGACTTCAATAACTTGGTACCCTTTTATTAATGATAATATTCATTAGTTGCAAGGCATTAAATTTAAACTTGAATTTAAAACCATTCTATTCATTTTTCATATGTAATTATCTGTATATCCTGATGACAGATGCATCTTAACCCATTGACATGTTCATGGTTCGTACGGTATCGTACCTGACAATACATACGATATCGTGGTAAGGTACAAAACTCACCCTTGTTTGCGTACGATTTGTGACACAGTTTACATGTAACTGTGGACATATCGAGATTCTCTTTTATCGGAGGGCCTTCTCTTTTTTTCCGAAACCCGAAAAATTTCCAACATGTGGATCTTGCCTTCCCATGGTACGAAAAAATTTCGTCGATTTGTTTTTCATGCGGCGTGTCCGCCATGTTGTTTGGGAAGGGAAAGAACTCTTGAAAATAGCGGAAATGAGCAGAAACTACCAAAAAGAATATAGCGACATCGATTTTTCAGCTTCAGTATCGATTGTCGGCGACGGGACAAATACAGCGACGATTATTCGATTCTACTCGATTATCGTTTCATCACTATGTACCAGACATGTCTTTCATGAAAACTAAGTATTAACTGATGGTATTTTTTTCTGTTTTGATTGTCTCTTTGCTAAGTTAACTCCTTTTACAATAAATGATATGACAATTAGCGTGATTCGGACCTGTCACATTTGATCCGAAACTGTTGCGATAACCCCGATATTGTTTTCTTCAAAAAGTGAAAAATGGTAAATAAAAGCGGCAAATCATTGGTATAAATCAACAGAGGATGTTTTTTCCGTTTAATGCATATGTTCATTTCTACAGGAAATGGGTTAGTACAAGAAAAAACGATCTTTTATTTATTAGTGATCCGGAACTGTCGAGTTGACTGTATATGTCATAATACCTGTAATAACACTATATATACACAAGGGAAACAACTTCGTAAAAGAAACCAGTTCTGACGTTCTGCGCTTATCAGCCAGTAATTTTTTATACGAACGCTAGTCTGTCAATTCTCTACATGTCCCGCATAGCCAAATGATTTCTGCTCACCCTGGCTGGAAAAAAGTCTGCGCCAGCACATTCGCCAAATGACAAAAATAGGAGCCAAATTTAAGAAGTAGGAGCCAAATTCTGAGCAAATGGCTCCAATTAAAATTCCTTTATTTTGATTAAACACTTTTCATGTTATATGTACTGTGTTAAATCCTCTTGGTAAATTGTTTTCTTTTTGTTATGTTTTCACCAGTTGTATTAAAATTGTATTGTCATGAAAAGGTAATGTGTAATGCAAATACAAATATTATGTAAAAAAGAAAAGCCAAGAACCCCCCCCTGCCCCCCCATTTCCGAACAAATTTAAACCAAAGATGGTAAAACTAAAGGCTACACTTTGAGTGACAAAATCAAAATGAATCTTTTATCTCAGATAACATTAAATCATAATGAAGAATATACGTTTTTGAATGCTCAGTTTTGTTAATTGTTTTAGAAATGACCCTGGTCTGATGATTCGAATGATTATTAATAGAGGATCAAAATATGAATAGTACCATAGCATCAGCGAAGGAAGCAAACTGTCAATATAAAAAAACTTCACAAATTAACCCTCTTTTAATTCGCGCATTCTACCATGCATTATAACACACTGGACGGAATGCGGTAAATATTAATCGGTTTTCGTGGAACAACCCATCGAGTATACCAATCAAGTGTGTTGAGTTGTTTACACATAATAAAGACTCAATTAATACACGCCTCAGGCATTGTTTGACACGGGAATAACAATTAGCGGATTAATGTGGGGTTTTCGGAGATAGTGTGTCAAAAAATGTAACTGTCTGTAATATCCGGACAGGTGGAAATAAGGTAAAGTTGAATGAAAAAATCATGCGTCAAGCTAATTCGCCAAATCTGGAAATCTTTCCCCAGAATGAAATGATATTCGCATTTGGCAACGACAGCGTGAGCCCTGTATTGTTTGAATAAGTTTAAGTGGTCTCTCTTTCAACGTGGGTTGTTATTGTCAATTTGATTGTCTAACCTGCTATTTAAGTTTGTAATAGAGTGCAGCCAATAAATTATTTCCTAATAAACGCTGATGACCTATACCTTTCAATCGTTATAAACACTACAGCTGGAAAATTTGGACCGGCATTTTTGGTTTCGGACAGGTAACAATTTAAAGACTGCCTATTAAGGAAAGACTGATGAGTCCTATGATTGACATTTTAAGATATGTTACTGACTGCAATAGTTTATTTTATGATCTGGTGCCAATTGGTACATGTTTGACAGGGTCCAGAGTTTGAAACTCTGTTTGGCTTTAATTAGATAGGGCATTAAATAAGATCAATGTGCCATGAATGATTTGTCTCTCACCATTAATGTATCATATTTTTGTGGAAAAGTAGTCAGTGACGAAATGTGCAGTAGGTGACCAAATACAAGAAGCATGGATAGATGAATTGAGGGCAGCAAAATAATTTCAATAACAGTTTTTGGACTAAGGGTGTGTCAGCACCTTAGTCCATTGAATTTACACACCACATTTTGAGGGACGGTACTTTATCGATACACAAACAGCGGTCTGACCCTAATTACTCATTAAACATCCGCGTTCACTGTGCGGACTAATACCTTCTTGGAACTAGGAATGTAGTCCAGATACACTCGCTTTGTTTGGCTTTATATATTATTATAACTGTTGCCTCATGAGAAATCATAAAATGTCCAAATATTTGAAAAATAGACTATCGTTCAGACTCTGTTCACAGAAATAATAATTATAGTAATGGTGATAAAAGTAGCAGCTGGTTTCCTTGAGATGTTGCCCAAAGACATTTTCATATGTATCTTCATTCATTTCTTTAAACGCACCTTAGTCCTTCAGCGCTATCAGCACTTTGATTAAATTTGCGTTAGAGCCTTATTATATTAAATTAGTATCATCGGCATCAATGCACAAATATCTAATTTGGTTCAGTTGAATCAATTGGAAAATTCACCATTCAAAACAATCATGTACAAAAGGATTATGTGATAACTGTTATTTTTGTGTTTGTTCATCTTGGTATATTTAAGGATAATTTGCGAGAGGATGGCAGAAGCTGTGAAGACTACAGGCACCTAGAGCTGGAGACAGATGTTGTTTCAAACACAAGTGGATCTGCTAAAATAAGACTGGTAAATTTTTGTTTTGTAAATTTCTTTCAACAGAATTTTGTTTATGCTGTCATTACCCTAGTCCTATTTATATATAAATCCCTCTAATTCTTTGTATAGCAAACAATGTCGTTTTAGACATGGATGAATACATCAATACATTGAAACATGTAGATCTTATAATCTTTACTTGATCACGCCAGTCTTTTATTTGGATTTTGTTACAAGCTGAATTTAGGTAAAACAATAAGAAGAGAACAATCTATCTTATGTTGACAGAAGTTATGAAGGGTTCAATGCAAAAATATGAAGCACTTACAATAGTATTCCATTGAACCTGTCTCCAGTCCTGAAAATACCATCACACCATTTTCTTAAAGGCACATAAAAGGAGATGAGTACAAATAAATTAATGAAAAGCATATGGAAGTCTTTTATCATGTTCATAAAAGTCACGAGAATGTATTTACAAGTGCACTGAGACCCTATAAAATAGACTCCTTTAGCATAAGTTATTTTGTGCTTGAAATATAGTTGTCTCCATTTCAATCATGTTTATCAACAACCTGTTTGTTTACATATTCAAAATAACGAATTCTGATTGGTCGGTTCAAAAATTTGTGTATCAACTGTCAAGGTCAGGGGTGAAAAAATCACACAATCTGAATTATCAAACTGGCTAATCTGGGTTATTTCTGGTTGACTTTCAAGTTCTAGTTGTGCTGATGGGGTTTTCTGGTGATAACTATTTGAATCTGATCAAAAGTTTACCAAATAATATAGTTTGATATAGCATTAGTCTCCTTTTATGTGCCTTTAAATTTTGTATTCATGATACATAGATGAAAGAATCAAATTCTATGTTTTGAATGTTTAAGATTGCAGGAAAAGCTCTGTAACTATCTTAATGTTTTCCATTTGTTTCATACCTCTAATTTTGAATTTAAGCAAATTATGCTGCCTTTTGTACTTAGAAAATCTTGGTTAAGTTTTTACATGCAAGTTTGTATCTCACGAACTACTGTATGGAATGGGTTGATACTTCACACATGTGTTCAGGGTATAAATCTTAGGCCCCTGGCCAAGTTTCAAATCTTTTGTATTAAATCTAAGCAAATTATGCTGCCTTTTGTACTTAGAAAAATCTTGGTTAAGTTTTTGCGTGCAAGTTTGTATCTCATGAACTACTTTATGGAATGGGTTGATACTTCACACATGTGTTAAGGGTATAAATTTTAGGTCCCAGGCCAAGTTTCAAATCTTTTGTATCCAATTTAAGCTAATTATGCAGCCTTTTGTACTTAGAATTATCTTGGTTAAGTTTTTACGTGAAAGATTGTATCTCATAAACCAATGTATGAAATGGGTTGATACTTCACATGTGTTTAGGGTCAAAGTCTAAGGTCCTTGACCAAGTTTCAAATCTCTTGTTTTGCATCTTAAGCTAATTATGCGGTCCTTTGTACTTAAAAATTCTTGGTTAAAACTTTGCATGCATGGTCATTTCTCATCAGCGAATGTAGGGAATCATTGTTTGCACCCTCATATTTTAGAAACAATAATTTTTCACTGACCTATACCCCTCTCCGACATTGCCGAATAGTCAAGCATGCTGTCTTCAGCGAATCACTTTTGACTTTCTTGGTATATCCTTGTCAGTGCTGTATCTATTCGGTTTAATACATATAGTTCTGCCTCAGACAGATGTATACTGAGTTCACCGAATTAATCTGACAAAAGAATACATTTAAAAATTGCAGATAATGGGTATTCTACCTTAAATGAATGTCAAAGCCTTTACTAGCTTAAATTTAATTCAGTCCCTGAATTTCATTTAACAGTGAGGGAGGGATTTATGGTAGTAAATAGTAGAGTAATGAATGTTTTTAAAGATGTCTCTATCAATTTCAGGCGAATACAGAGATTCTGGTTGGGGTGAAGGCGGAGTTAGGAGAACCGTTACCTGAGAAACCAGACAAAGGACGACTGGAATTCTTTGTGGACTGGTAAATATATGGTTTCTACCTTGATTTAAAAATAATGATGAAAATAAACAAAATGCTTGTACTATAATATACTTTTACTGGACAGAATACCCAATTTTAAGGTAGACATTTTAACTAAAGGAAGATATTTGCGATAAGCAGCCATTTCTCTTAAGAAGCCAATTTTGCGATGCCCCTTGGGTTGCTGCTTATCAATTTCGGACAAGAATATTTAATGTAGTGGAATTTGTTATAAATTCCGGACAAGAATATTTAACATAGTGGAATTTGTTATCAATTTTGGTCAAGAATATTTAATGTAGTGGAATTTATCAATTTCGGAAAAGAATATTTAAGGTAGTGGAATTTGTTAAGCAACAGCCAAAAGGACATTACTTAGAGTACCAGAGTCTAACAGGGACTTTTTTTTTCACATTAATTTGAAAAAGACCTTAATCTATTGATTTAAGGGGAAAAATTACTGAAATAGCTTTAATAGGCAATCAAAAAGGTACTGTGGATTTATGGGAGAAACTGCATGATTATAACTACACATTTATTTGAAAAAAAGCCATATGAAGAACCCTTTTTTTATCATAAAATCCCTAATCAAAGCATGGGGGCTGTTGGTGTTTTCAAAAACATACGATTCTTTTATCTTATACTTCAGTTCAGCCAATGCTACGCCCCAGTTTGAAGGTCGGGGAGGAGAAGATTTAGCCACAGAGATTTCCAACATGTTAATACGAGCTTATGATTGTCCAAGCTGTTTAGATCTCAGGAAACTGTGTGTGGTCCCAGGTCAACAGTGCTGGGTTCTATACATAGACACTCTGGTAAACTTCTTTCTCACTATAGCAAAATAAAACCAACATTGTGACAAGTGTTCTAGATAAGGAGATGCATTAAGGTGTTTTGCATACATCATTTTAAAAACAATATGACAAACTTTATGTTGTAGGTACTCACTAGAATTATCTGTCCAAGAAGATTCTTGTTAATAAGTATGCACAATATATGGTTCAGAGAAGGAGTAAAGAAATTAGTTGGGGAATATGTCTTAATCTTGACCTCTTTGTGACATAAGAAACAAGGTGATATGACACACAATTCAACTGTTGTTTTAAGCTATCTTTTTCCTTCGTTTTCACAATGAAATGTCAACTGCCATTTTTAATTCCTTACTCATTGATGCTTCTTTTAGCCAGCTATGATGCAGACTCCTTCAGAAACCACCGTGGAGAAATGTTGAATTGCTCCTTAAAACTAAGAGCAACTCATCAACTAGTCACTAGTGGGTTCAACCAAACATCAAACAGAAAACAAAAATAGTTTGCCTTTAGTTTGTATCAGGGATAAATTCTTTTAACAAAGTGATAATATATGAATTTTTATCTAATGATTAGATCAGGCTTACTCATTGATAGCTAAATTTCCTCATATAATAATGTGCAAATTATCCTTTTGTCACAATGTTTTTTAACCTTATACATCAAAGAAATTTTCTATTTTTTGTCTGCTGATGCATTAAATTTGTAATAGGCACAAATTCCTATGTGGATATAAATTGATAAACCCGTTACCAACCACCACTTTTTTGACTGTCCGACATTGAAAGAGTTTGCAGACGACATTTCAAAATGTGATAAAATTAAAAAATAATCTTCTGATGGTACAGAAAACATTGTGGGAAAAATAGAAATTGCTCATTACATGCAATTTCTCCTTTTCGCACAATGTTTTCCAGAGTCGTATGCAACAAAGTGGTTAAATGTTGTTATTGTTTGGTTATGGGTTTATTAACTTTTTCGTTGTTTTACAGTTGTTGGAATGTGGAGGAAACTTGTTTGATGCTGCGTCTATAGCTGTAAAAGCGGCAATATTTAACACAGCGTAAGTCAAAAGACTCAAAATTCTGTTTCCAATGTGCTTATAGTGTGGATTAAGTTTGAGACTAAAGTACATAAATTCTCAACTTAGTGGTTACTCTAAGAACTGTCATTGTCATTGATAACACCAACAGCCTTTACCTTTTGCTAAACTAAATTGCTGATCCATTGCAATCAAAATACACTGTAAGAACTCTAGTATGGGGCTTTGAAAGAAGCATGATTAGATGTTATACAGTCAAATTATTTCCAAATGGATCACTTTGATCACTTTGATTAAATAAGTTGTTGAAGTATCCCCATGTTAGAAATATATCAAGTCTTTTAAAATTGATCAAAATAATGTATTAGAATAGCATTGAGGTTGACTTGTTACAACATTCCTTTAATTTCATTAACTGTAGTATACATGCTTCAGTCCCTCAAAAATCCGCACAACTAAGTTTACATGTTTCAGTTTCATGAAAATTTTAATGATTTAATTTTCACATTTTAGAATTCCCAAATTAGAGGTGAGCCAAGATGAGGGTCATGTTGAAATAGAGCTGTCAGACGACCCTTTTGACGTGGAGCGTATCGATGTGCAGGCTGCACCTTGTATTGTTACTCTTAGCAAGGTAAGATTTGAGTTTTAAACAATATTTCGGTCATGTAAAGTTGCCAAGCTGTTCCTTTTTTATGTAACATTGAGCAAGGTTAAATTTGAGATTTATTTTGTTTTCATAATTATTTCAGTTAAGACAGGGTGGTAAAAAAATGCATCTTTTTCGTAATCTAATCAAAGAAAGAATAGGAGATTCATCATGTTTTCAAACAGGGTATCAAACATGTTAGATCTAAGGCCAGCCACCAATTTTCTTGGTGGTTGGCCTGGATCTAACCTGTTTGCATAAGCATGAAGTCAGTTCCAGCTCTATAAGGGTTAAAATTATTTATTTTACATCAAGTGTGAAACAAGTTCTTAGAACTTATATTAACCACTCTTTGTTATGCTTTCTGGATACATTTCCAGTACTAATGGGGAATGTTGATACATAAAGATTGCAAAGTGGACTTGACTTCTATCAGGATTTGAACTCACAAACGTTGTTTCCAGAGGCTGATACTATTTCCCTGAACAACTGTCATAAGTTTGTAGCCAGAAGCATGTTTATGACTGACTATACTGCCTCTTGTATCATTACTCTGAGCAACGTTAGATTTGATAGGTTTTATGTAATGTTTTTACTTTATTTTATTTACATTGTTATGTCAAATATTGAAGCTGTAGAGCAAAAAAATATCCAGTCACATGGATGTTCGGATATCTATATTCATCCTTATACATAAGTCATATTACAATGGCTGCACTGAAGGCCCAGAAGGATATTTACCAAGCCCAGCTTTCAAACCTGGAACCTACAAGTTTTAAAGGAACCATATATGTTATGCAATTATCTCATTCCAGCTTGGTCACTCCCATGTTGTTGATGCATCTCAAAAAGAGGAGGCATGTTGTTTGGCAAGGTTGGTACAATCTCAAAGTATAGACTTTGTTACCCATGTTGTTTGGCAAGGTTGGTACAATCTCAAAGTATAGACTTTGTTACCCATGTTGTTTGGCAAGGTTGGTACAATCTCAAAGTATAGACTTTGTTACCCATGTTGTTTGGCAAGGTTGGTACAATCTCAAAGTATAGACTTTGTTACCCATGTTGTTTGGCAAGGTTGGTACATCTCAAAGTATAGACTTTGTTACCCATGTTGTTTGGCAAGGTTGGTACAATCTCAAAGTATAGACTTTGTTACCCATGTTGTTTGGCAAGGTTGGTACAATCTCAAAGTATAGACTTTGTTACCCATGTTGTTTGGCAAGGTTGGTACAATCTCAAAGTATAGACTTTGTTACCCATGTTGTTTGGCAAGGTTGGTACAATCTCAAAGTATAGACTTTGTTACCCATTTTGTTTGGCAAGGTTGGTACAATCTCAAAGTATAGACTTTATTACCCATGTTGTTTGGCAAGGTTGGTACAGTCTCAAAGTATAGACTTTGTTACCCATGTTGTTTGGCAAGGTTGGTACAATCTCAAAGTATAGACTTTGTTACCCATGTTGTTTGGCAAGGTTGGTACAATCTCAAAGTATAGACTTTGTTACCCATGTTGTTTGGCAAGGTTGTACAATCTCAAAGTATAGACTTTGTTACCCATGTTGTTTGGCAAGGTTGGTACAATCTCAAAGTATAGACTTTGCTACCCATGTTGTTTGGCAAGGTTGGTACAATCTCAAAGTATAGACTTTGTTACCCATGTTGTTTGGCAAGGTTGGTACAATCTCAAAGTATAGACTTTGTTACCCATTTTGTTTGGCAAGGTTGGTACAATCTTAAAGTATAGACTTTGCTACCCATGTTGTTTGGCAAGGTTGGTACAATCTCAAAGTATAGACTTTGTTACCCATGATGTTTGGCAAGGTTGGTACGATCTCAAAGTATAGACTTTGTTACCCAGGTTGTTTGGCAAGGTTGGTACGATCTCAAAGTATAGACTTTGTTACCCATGTTGTTTGGCAAGGTTGGTACACTCTCAAAGTATAGACTTTGTTACCCATGTTGTCTGGCAAGGTTGGTACGATCTCAAAGTATAGACTTTGTTACCCATGTTGTTTGGCAAGGTTGGTACAATCTCAAAGTATAGACTTTGTTACCCATGTTGTTTGGCAAGGTTGGTACAATCTCAAAGTATAGACTTTGTTACCCATGTTGTCTGGCAAGGTTGGTACGATTTCAGAGTATAGACTTTGTTACCCATGTTGTCTGGCAAGGTTGGTACAATCTCAAAGTATAGACTTTGTTACCCATGTTGTTTGGAAGGTTGGTACAATCTCAAAGTATAGACTTTGCTACCCATGCTGTTTGGCAAGGTTGGTACAATCTGAAAAGTATAGACTTTGCTACCCATGTTGTTTGGCAAGGTTGGTACAATCTCAAAGTATAGACTTTGCAACCCATTTTGTTCACATTGCATCTCAAGCCTCCATGGCCAGGTGGTTAGGGTACCCTACTTGAAATCATATGGCCCCTATCTGGATGGTTTCAAATTCTGGTGACTGCATTTAAATTTTCATGAGAGTTAGTTGACATACGGGATGCCAATGTTACAGGCAGTCAGGTTTTGGGTCTTCCTCTATCATTTTTAGCTGGGCATCATAAAATAATCAAAATAATTTTGAAGCTATGTATAACATAACCAAATCAGTTGCATTTTAAAGTGATAATAAGTCATCAAATAGGTGTTTATACACTCAGGCAAAATATTGATAGTTTTTGCTTTTGACCTTTTCTAAATATCATCCTTTCCCTTCATTTTGCACAGCTTTGATAAAAAAAGAGAAATGAAATATGTAACATACAATGAATTAATTAGTCAAAATGTTTCCTACTTAGTATATTGTAGGATATATTATATCTATAAAGTAATAGTTACCTTTCTTATGCCCATTGGTGGTCATAAAACAGGATAGACAAAATTTGATGCTCTTGTCCATTAATGTAAAATCCTTTCCTTCATTTGACTGTATAAAAGTTAAGCAAATTTCAGTAAAAATCAACTTGTCCATTAGGGTATTTGGACAAGCTAGGCATTGAGGACAATTGATTCTGCCATCCATGCAAAGAGTTCGACTCCATAGGATAAAATTAGTTCTTTCTCTTTTTATGTGATAGTTTCATCCAAATCTTCTGTAACATATGCATTGAAATAAGTATGGCATAAAGAAAGGATTGACAATAAAACCTTTAATGTTTCCCTACAGATTGATGTTGGGTGTCACAGAGAATGGTACCGTTACCGCCATGAAGAAGGAAGGATCCGGAAGCTTGGATACATCCAGTGTAGAAGAAATGCTAGAGGTATGCAGGAACCTAATTTCTTGTTGACAGTGGTAGAGTGTTGGGCTCCTGTACCGAGGGTCCCGGGGTTCGATCCATGTAAGGCGTGTTGCAAATTGCTCAGACGAGCCCACAAATTGACGGGAGTACTGGATTAGTATCCAGGAAACAGTCATAGGGAGAGAATTTAATAAGCATTAAGTTCCGTCACAATTGATGTAAAATAAATAAGTTTAAACTTAATTTATGTTGTGGAGAAAGGCATAAATCATTATGTAAAAAGAAGGAGACATAAACTTTACATCTTTTAACTTACCTTATGTAAAGATTTTGTAGTTTTCAACTTCATCTTGACACATACACAGCCATAGTAAGTGACTAACAAACATTTGGCCCTGAGGTTTAGTACCCAAAGGTTGTGGGTTAGGGCCCTATTTGTATCTTGGTGAAAGGCCAAAATTAATGACAGTAATTGCTTCCATTGGTAACCTGTTTAATTGATAAAATAGTGTTATGACTGGTTTGTTGGATTTTGGTAAAGCACCATTTTCAACAAATTTTCAGTCATATCACGGCAGTCAGTAGGCTTTTCCTGGTATTTCCTCACTTGTTCATGTACTGTTCAATACTCTTTCCAAGCTGTTGACTGCTTTTCCATGTAAACATAACTAATCAGTTGTGAGAGACGAACGTTTCATGTCACTTTGCCTTCGTTTGATGTTGGAAAGAAACATTGGCCGAGCTGGAGATAATACTTAAAAGACTCCTGTCAGACACAAATTATGATCCAGAAATTATGAAGACATCCCTGATATAACATCTTTCAACCCCACCCCCCACCCCTTTCTAGGTAAATAATATAAACTTATTAAATATTTTTTATGTTTTAGACTGGAAAGCGCATCGGGCAGAATTTAAACAAGAGTTTGATGGACATTCTCAAAGCTGAGGGCAACAAGGGAAAGAAGAAAATGGTTTCCAGCTTCTTGAGATAGTACTGGTATTAAGGGGGAGGAAATTTTATCACAAACAATCTGTAGCTTGAACAACTTTACTACATGCTTACCTGCATGTGGCAGGGGCTCCAGAAAACCCAGGGCAAGACAAATTTCAAACGGCGGGTGTAGCAGTCAAAGTATTTTTCTATCCTTTCCTTATTCTAAGCCCTAAGTTTCAGTTTCTGAGTGTTATCTCTTCATTAGAAAAAAGGAATGAGTAACCATAACAACGGATATTTATGAGACTGTTTTTAATGGGTAAACATAACAACAGATCTTCATGAGACATTTTAAAGGGGTAAACATAACAACAATTTCATATAGAAAGAAAGAGGGTGCCAGTGGTTCAATAAATCACAACCTTCAATTTGCTTTTCTTTGAAATCTGAACCATAATGTGTGGATTCAAGTTTTACCCTTTATATCATTTAGATCCATTTAAACACTCTGTCAGTCAGATATTTGGGAGACATCTCCAACAAAAAGAGAATTGCTTCAAAAGAAATATTTCTTCTAGTGTTGTAGTGCTTTTCTGCAATATACCATGTAGAGAGTCCAATTTTTCATACTTTGTGATTGTTAATTGCTATTTCATCCAACTTTACCTATTACAGAAATTCATATGAAGAGAATCAAGATCACATACTTGTTTATTTTTGTAAAAATACAAATTAACACTTCCATATATTTGGAATAAAACAAATACGTGTTAATACTTTATTTGTGTTTTTGTAAGTCATTTACAGTTGGATTTTATACGGTATTTCAGTAATATGTAAAGTACATGTCAGTTTACATATTGACATCCTTGGTAAGGCAAGGAAAAAGTGTCATGTCTCAGGACATGAAGACTTAATATCTCCAAATGTCCCCCGGTTATACTAAGTCTATGGTTCTTCCAAAACACTTGATTGCCAGTTGAAGTTAATGATCTCTTCTTCTTTCACTAATACGCTGTTTTGCGCAATGTTTTTGGAAAAGATTTTATTGACAGCAATGGGATGTCAGTTATGATATAACAAGGTACTTGTTGACAAAATGTAAAATTTGCCTTTTGTGGCTGGCTTATGCTTGATGTGTTTTCCCCTGGTCTCATGTTTTAGTTATGGATCACTATAGTTGTTCGGGTGGCAGTTTTTAACAATAGTTCAAATGTTTTGCAGTGGTCAGTCATGTTTCGATGCTTGTAATATTTCTTCAACAGTACTACACACATTTCTTTCCTAGTCACAGACAGCTTTTCTGCATAAAGCTCATTGATCAGTGGTAACAGAACCAATTAACAAAATTGCATTGACTTTATTAAACTTCGGAAAGAATGAAGAATATTGGCTAAGCTGGGTTTCGAACGTGGGACCTTTGTTTTCTAAGCTTGTTGTCTCAAGCAATTTCTCCTTTCTTAACCCCCTCCCCCTTATAGTGCTGGAACCGACTTCATGCTTTTCAAACAGGTTACATCTAGGCCAGCCGCTACGTAAATTGGCGGCTGGCCTGTGATATAACCTGTTTGCTTCTCTGAGTATCTTTCCTCAACAAAATTAAACAGATATTTAAGGTTTGGGAAAGAAGACGACACAAAAATATGTTTTTAGAAAATTACCCAGCATTCTAAGGGTCAAGACTGTTGCTGTATATGCGTCAGTTTGACATGATAGAGCGAAAGTTTAAAATTCTACTCCTCGATATGCTGTTATCGGGTATAAACCAACTGGATACCATCTATGGAGGGTCCGACAAAGTTACATTGGGCAAGCTACTCTTCTGTTTACGTTCTCAAACTGACCTGTATGGGACTCATGTGACAACGATTAAAGCACATAATGAAATACAAAACAAATAGTTTTACTGAATTCAATTAAAATCCAACATCTTAATATTACCAGCATCAGTCGGATATTTTTATATCTCATGTGACAACGATTAAAGCACATAATGAAATACAAAACAAATAGTTTTACTGAATTCAATTAAAATCCAACATCTTAATATTACCAGCATCAATCGGATATTTTTATATCGCCCCCCCCCTTGGGATTATGCGTAATGCACCAAATTTTTCAAAAGACAACAGCCTCCACATTAATTTCACCGAGGTACCAATGTCCTTAACTTAGATAATTCGTTTGTTTATTTGTCTGTTAGTAAGGGTTTTACATCCTGCCAACAGCATTGCACTTATTTTACTATACTCGGATAATACTCGATAAGTGAAAACCCCATGTTTAACTGCCCATAAGAGCTGATTAAGCAAATAACGGTATTCTATAAGACAGCTAGGAGGGTACATTTAAAAAATATCAAAATCTTCAGCTTTGACCTGACTTAAACAATTTGTCTTTTTGAAATTCATTATGAGAAAGATGGCAATGAAATATGTTTAAAATCGTACTCCGCTATTGTGGTTTCTACCAAAGCACAACATGTGATTTAATGTTCCGTTCTCATCTCTTAGCCACGGAAGCCCTTAAGATAATGTCGGACCTACGTAACGCTGTGGGACAAATTACGCTGATAGTACCTTTACTCAAAGCTAAGCATTTATACCATAATGAACGTTTTTCTTGCAAGGCAATCGAAATGCATGTTGGAAGTGGGCACCGATCAAGATTCAATATAATTTTATGTTGTAAATTAGTGCATGAATGTATGTATTAATCATCAAGCGTGTTCAACATAATTTACATAAAGATATGATAAAATTGTGCACACTTTCCCAACAACCCTCGTAAAATCGCTCATGACGACAGGCGCTTAGCTAGCCTTCCGTATGATTAAGGATAAATGTAGGGGGGTTCGGGGGCATGCTCCCCGAACATTGTTGAAAATAGTGGTGCAATCTGGTGCATTCTAGGCAGTTTCGGGGTCAAACAGAAAACATTGAAGCGTCAGGGATTTAAAAATTAATGAAGTAGATTTTTGTGAATTTAAAAAGGTCATTTTTTATGTAAGAATCGCGTGGATTCAGTCGCATACTCCCGTATAGGCAGCAACGTAGGTACAGATGTCCGGAAGATTTAAGGACACAACTAAATTCTCTTTGACCGATTAATTGTCTATAGTGCTGCGGCATTATCATTCGTAAACTCCAGTTATTGCTCATATATTTTATGAACAAATTTGAAGTACACACAACAGTCGAATTCAACCCTTACAATGCTGGGTAATTTCTAGAAATAAAATGTCTTTGTCGTCTGCTTTTCAAAACCTTAAATATGGGTCTGTTGTTACCTTGTATTTGGACTTGTCCCAAAATTCCATATACTGTATAAAGGATATTGGCTTAAATGAATACGCATGGTCAGTTCACGGTACATTCTCAAGGTGATGTTGCATACATTTTACGTACGCAAGGAAGTCGATACAATACCATTGTATATTCAACCCCATGAGATATAAGGACTTCAATGGTATAGAAGATGTCTGCTTCTGTTCTTACTTTGCCTGACTATGCATAGCTTAAGCACCATGTTTTGGATAAGTCATGGCTTTCTTTTTATATAGTGCACCATGTGCATTAATAAGAGCAAGGGCGGATTTAGACGGGGGCGGAGCCGGCGTACGCCCCCCACCCCCCACCCCCCTAGAATTGACCAAGTAAAGTTTTTTTAACAAGCTCATCTATGATTATATAGTCATCCAATCTAATCAAATATCAGTTGTTATCATAAGAAAATCACATGTTCATCCTCTTTATCGTTTAAAAATTATTTCCCCTCATCCTTTGCAATCATTCCGTCACATTCCGCTAATTAAAACACCAAGTAAAAGTCTGCGAACTGTTTACACACCTTGAAAACGATATAAGTCAAAATGTCCTGTCCCTCAAAATGGAAGAGGATAAAACGTAACCAGAGAGAATTGAGATGGTTTTTCTCCACGAAAGCAACGAAGCCGAAAGTTTCCACTGCCATGTGGTAAATATTTTAGTTACATTCAAATCAAAGTTTTACGAACCCTAAATAAATGATTTTCCAATTTTGCAGTGTGTGTTTTTATTCCATGTTAAAAGTGAAAGTTCTAACAACGTCATGTGTGTTTGAAGTCAGAGGTTGTGCTTAAACACACACAGGCTAATTAACTGAAAACTATATGGTTGGATTTTTACCTGATAAAATAGTTTTTTCATATTTGTGTAATTTTGTCCCGCACCCAATGAGTTTCTCTCCGATGAACGATGAAAGTTGCGACAAGGTCTTCTGTCTCGTAATAAGTTTGCTGAATATTGCGATGAACTTTTCATTAAAACCGAAACAGCAACCTTCGATTAATGGGAATAGCAGAAAAGTTTGGGATGCAAGGGTAAGTTAAACGCAGCCCACATCTACAGTTTGTCATGTGAAGCCTTACTCGAAAGAAACACTGTTCAATCCACCCATAGATATATAGGCTAGGCCTAATCATTCACATGACTTAAGCATGCATCTGATAATTAGAGGCTATGAAAATCAGTCAATAGATTTCCCAAAGGAATCTGAATTTACAAAAAGTGTTGATCTTTAATTTATGAATCAATAACTGCGCCAGAGATGCCGTTGTTGATAAGACTCTTCACGTTTAGACACCTGTTTGTTGCTAACATAATTGCATGAAAGTTTGTCACTACAATGGTTGAAATATAGATCTAGGTATTTTATAGCTCCTATAATACGCAATTTTTAAAAATGTCAAATGTCAATTTTATTACAAGGTGGAACATACGACGTTGACTACGGTCTATCTACGTCTACATGATAGGCCTATATATTTTCTGGTGTTTAACTTGAAACCAAGTTCTAGTTCTAGTTAGTAGCCTATGTAATACAACCTTATGGTAATTTTTGTAGGTTTATAAAATAAACAAAAGTGCTCTTCATCAATGGGTATGTAATGCCAATAAAAGTGTACCTCAAGCCATACAAGGACAGAAATCATACCACCGACAGCCTAATTTTCATTTAACATATTTTCCTCTTCTTTTATTGAATAGTAAGTGGTCAGTACAAAACAAAAGTTCACCTTTTCGTTCAATATCCAGTAGTTTAGCAGTATCTCATCTCGACTTTTGAGAGGTGTTTTAACTCAAGAGAGGTTGTTTAAAGGCTTTCAAAACAGCATAAATCCGATTTCCGCCAGTGGGCTTTGCTCCATGAACCCACTAGCACCCACAGGGGCCTAAGCAGCCATCAGCTGAACCCTTTACCAAAAGGATAACAACATTTGACCAGTTTATTGCAGATGACTATGGAAATCAATGTTGGGAAAGAAGAAATTGTTCTTTTCCCACAATGTTATCTGCACTATCAGATGATTATTTTCATCACGATTTGAAATGTCGTCTGCAAACTCTTTCAATTTGGGTTAGTCGAAAATTCGGCATTTGGTAACGGGTTAAAGGCTGAGTTTACGCCCCCCTAACTAGAATTCCTGTATCCGCACCTGAAGAGTACTTTATTTTGATAGTTTAACTAGTACCAAACAAATATAAATGAAGCATATATATAAACGAATCACAATGTGTCTATCGGTATATAGTGTTGTATGGTATTAACTGTACAAATAGCATATACTTGTTCTCCATTGACTTACCTAACTTCTTTAAGAACGTGAAAACAGTGGTAAATACAGTGTATTGTAGATTTTTAACTAGATTATAAAGCTCAATTTCGAAATGACTTTGTATAACAGAAATTCAAAGAATCGTTGTGTATGCATGTAAATAAACTGTATTGGCTTGGGGAGATATTGACTCTCGTGTGTGGATTACAAAAACTTCATCACGTATATTAACTTTATTGGTATGACACTAGACCGATTTCCGTGTGTGGATTACTCAAGCCGGGTGTGCTTAATCATACTGTACTGTATACTGTAAATGGTAAGGACACGCTTGTAATAACCATGATCCACGAACAGCGACCGCTGATTGTGGACAATGATCCAGACACACGCGTGTACAGACGTCGCTGGTGGGTGTTGGCGGTGTTCTGTTTGGCCGGAACGGTGCAAGCCTCGATCTGGAACAGCTGGGGTCCGATCGCAGAATCTGCGGAGATCGTGTTCGGCTGGTCGGACGGACAGCTGGCGCTCATACCAAGCCTGGCCGATCTGACATTCTTATTGTTCGTCATTCCTTTAAGTATATTCATGGACACAAAAGGTCTGCGCGTCTCGATGATTCTATGCAGCGCGCTGCTGGTTTTGTGTTCGGGTATGCGGTGTTTTACACTAAAGCCCGGTGTTTTTACGCCGCTTGCTTACGTCTCCTCCGCCATACAAGGTGTTGCCAGTATTGCTCCTTTTGCTGGACCCCCGCTCATTTCTGCAGTCTGGTTCCCTGTGGAACAACGACCAACGGCGACAGCTTGCGGGACGTTCTTCACGTACTTTGGGCTGTCTTTGTCGTTTATCGTAGGACCGCAACTGGTACCGGGTCCCATCCACGAATTGACGCCAGGGAACATTTCGTCAAACCACACAACAGAAATCATGAGGCAGCTTGAACGCGTATCAAACATTCACGAGCTGGAGACTGGGATCTCTAATTACATGTACACCTTTTTCGGCATTGCCCTGCTTCTATTCGTCTTGGTGTTGATATACTTTCCCGCCAAGCCGCCAAGACCACCAAGCATAACGGCTTCAATACAGCGAACGGATTACAAGCATGCAGTACAAAAGCTATTAAAGAACGGTCCTTTGTGGATCATCTCGATTGCTGGAGCAATTCAAATAGGCGTGTCCGGTTCGTGGATTTCCGTTATTGACGTCATCGTCAAGGAGATCGGGGTCTCCCAAATCGACGCAGGCTGGATGGGATTCCTTAACACCGTTATTGGATGTTCATCGGGGATCGTCATTGCGCAATACTCATCTAGGTTTCACCGCCGTCGAAAGAAATTTCTCGTGGCGGCATTCACGGGTGCTTCTATATGCGCCATCTGGTTTTCGTTGCTCTGCAACTCCGTGTTGGCCTTTAGCTTGCCTTTATTGTATGTCTCGTTTATATTTCTAGGCATATTATTGAACGGACCGGTCCCGTTGTTTTATGAGATGGCCGCTGAAGCCTCGTACCCTGTAGGGGAGGGGGTTACAGGGGGTTTCTTCAAGTCGATATCGTCCGTATTCGGTATAGCATACTTCGGTGTTATTTCCGTACCCAGTGGGGGGACCACGTGGTTAAACTGGACGGTGGTCGGCTCCATAGCCGTGACCATTATACTGCTGTTGACGTTTCCCGAGCGCTACAACCGATCCGACATTGATATGAACGCCAAACAACGGGCGTAGTAATTAACCCTTAGAATGCTGGGTAATTTCCTGAAAATAGATTTTTGTTTCATCTACTTTCGAAACTTTTCAATATCTGCTTAATTTTGTTGAGGAAAGATACTAAGAGTACCAAATGGGTTAGATCACATGTCATTCGCCAATTAACTTGGCGGCTGGTCTGTGATCTATCCTGTTTGCATAAGCATGAAGTGGATTCCAGCACTATAAGGGTTAATAATTGAAAAAAATACAAACATTGGTGTGTATGGTTTAAACAACTATCTCAAAAATAGAGTTTTTGATATTTTTGAGAATAAGTTTCTTCTACAGATGAAAAGACAACAATTCTTTATAACTGAATAAAACTAGATCGTTGATTGTTTTTCAGCCCCTAGATTGTATATTCTTTGTTCTAGCCCCAATCCCGTTCGTTACCATTATTCTGTAAAGGTAGAGTATATTTATTTTCCAGATATAGTATGAAATTAACTGTTGAAACGTTTTGTTTTTTTCATAAATTATTATCTAGATGAATCCTTCATTCAATATTATTCAAATTGGTAAGAGTATCTTAGAACCACAACACAAAATGGGTCGACACTATTTGTCACATGACATGATGTGTATCAGAGGGCAGACAATTCTATCATTACCTATTAACAGAGTTTGCCTAAAATTGTTTCACACCTTTTTATTAACTCCCAAATACCCTTCTATGACGAGTCACGTGACAGTAAATTGTGTTTTTATCAAGATACTATCCATGTTTATCAGTTTCGATTTGCACATATATTTTCTGTAGTAACTCTTTTATTTTAACATAACCCAGCAGCTGGAGATCAAGGTTTCTAAAATTTGTGTTTACTACGACCATGAGAGTACTCGACCATGAGAGTACTCGGTAACAGGTGCAAAACAAATTATATAGAACGTGGTCACAGATTAACGAACTTTGATAGGCAATCTTTATGAAAGGCCTTTTCAATTCACAGAAAACACCTGATTAATAAATAGACAGAAATACCTCCTTAAATACATTGCTTATTATTGCACAGTTGCACCATTAACCATCCCTTAAAATCCTGGGTACCGTTTTACTAAACTACTTAAGGAAAATATTTGCGAAAGTCATAACCGATAAACATGGATAGTATCTTCAATAAAAGTACAATATACAATGGGACACGTCATTGGAAGCGTCTCGGAGAGACGCTTCCAATGATGTGTTACTTTGCAATATTGCTTAGCCCAATATTGAAATAAGAGGAACTATTGTTTGACTTACGCAAATCTTAAGCGTAAACTGTTTAGTGAAACGGTACCCTGGGTACCCTGAGTATCTTGTACTGTCTCACTCATTATGATGATTATGCAAAGCGTTGATTCTTCAAAAGTAATTGATTGCTTTCTTTCATAAAAGCCAAACAATCTTTGAGACATAAACAAATACCATAATGCCTATCTTAAAAATCACCAGAGATATTTTTGCGTTCCAACTCAAGTATATGCTTACACTGGTTTTGGAATCATTTGTAACAGTTAAGAAGGGAAAATCCAAATAACTATGCCACACAGTCCCAACACCTTATTTATTTTTAGACATTGTTGTTTAAAAAGATAGGTAATACAAATAATTGTTATCCCAAGGTTGCAATATTTTCAATATAACTTTATTTCAGGAATTCACAATTCACAAAAGTGAATGACATCCAATATACTTGCACTGTAACCAAAAAATAGGAACGATACCAATCCACTTTTGAATCATAAAAACAAAGCCTTATTGACAACAAAGGTGAAGTCCACGGTCCTCCCATTATTTTGTAATAGAATTCAAGGTATTTTGTAACATGTCAAGTCTGTGAGCTGACTGGTGTTACTGTTCACATACTCTAATATCACTGAGGAACCACTCATAACAAGTTCCTGGTTTACAAGAGTCTCCAAGGTAACATCTGTAGGGAAAACAGCACCGTCAAAGGTGGAACACATCCGTAATTTCTGTAAATATAAAGAATAGGTATAAAGAAGAAATGGGGACACTAAAAGCTAAAGAACAGATATCTGAAAGATGTGGAATACAAATATGTTTTATATCAAAACTAAAGAACAAGAACCAAACAAAAGTTGAATACATCCGTAATTTCTGTCAAAATGAAAGAACAGATATCAAAAGAATTTCTCTATATAATAATTGATTTTTGTAATAACTTTTACATACCTCTGCATTTTGTAAATTGTTCTCATTCTTGATATTGTGTCTGACTGCAATATTATCAACCACTCTGCCTGTACTCCATGTCTGAAATTAGTTTTGCATCTATAAAACATATATTTGCGGACCATTAGATAAGATGCATATTTCAATTCTTAGCTTCTTTTTTAGAACTAAGAGGAAGTAAGTGTTTGTTTATTCTATCTGGGAACACACCAAGTTTCAAGTTCACTCATTTGGAGCTATTTATCCTTTTAAAAGAGTGGAATCTGGAAGACATCTGCATCAAATCTATATATTTATATTGGTTTTACTTCAGTTCAACATTATTTCAGTTATGTTGCAATACCTGAATCTAAATGATGGAGGAAGATCCCATAATCAACTTGGTCAAGCTGGGTAGCATCATCATATTCCGTAAGTCAGTCAGGAGACTACCACTCATGGAAATCCTAATGCCGTCACCGGGATTCGAACCCATGTGGAGAGGGGCCATGTGATTCAAAGTTCTGTACTCTATCCACCAAGCCATGGAGGCATCAAACACAATATGAGGTTACATAGAGACAACATTAAAATACATAAAAAGGTTCTCAAAAAAGTATGTTTTCTGTTGTCAGCTCTGATAATAACATATAGCACATTGTAAAAGATAATCAAATAGATACGACATATCTACCTTTGAGAAAAACATGGGTGCTGAATCCTTCTTACATCGAAGTGGAAGGCAGACATTGACATACACCCTCTCTACATCAGGACAACCAGAGTCGCCCAGGGCATGCATCTTCATTTTCATGAGGGCCACTTTCGCCGCAGTTTTACTCGACTTGACTCCTCCCCGTAACTTCTTTGGCTTGGAAGGGTTGGATGGTTTAGATGCTGTGTGTTATAAATGATATCAAATTCTATTTACTTGGCTAAATAAGATAAATTCTATAGAACTCTTCAATCTAAAGTTCAATTCCTTTCCCTTACATGATTGTTCTTGACTAATTAAACTTGAAAGTGACAGCAGATAATTAAAAGCAAGCATGGTGAGTTATCAAATCTCATCCTACCTTTCATCCTTATGACAATGAATCTTAGTACATGTAAATCCTTATAGTGCTGGAACCGACTTCATGGTTATGCAAACAGGTAAGATCCAGGCCAGCCACCAAGTAAATTGGTGACTGGCCTGTGATCTAACCTGTTTGCTACTCCAAGTATCTTTCCTCATCAAAATTAAGCAGGTATTGGAAAGCAGACAAAACAAGTCACACTGGGATGATTTACTCTATTTATGCAAAATCCGCTTTTAATACAACTATTTCAAGGTTTAAAAATAGAGTGTTACTTTTTTTATAAGCATTTCATGTTAATTGGATAAAACTTTAAACTGTCATCAGCTTTCTTAGCAAAAAGATATGACATTCGTGAAGAATGGCTTATACATTTATTTTGTTTACCAATTATTTGACTAACATGCTCAGCTGTTTTGGAGGGGACACTTTTGTTGGCGGGATCTTCCCATTTCTGACAGGAATGATCTTGGGCATGTCGATGGCTGAAATAGTAAAAATAGAGAGAGGAATTATGTCACAAAAATATTGATAAGTTGGTGATAGACAGTATACACTGAAAACATTGATAATGAAAATAATATGAGGGCATACAAAGGTTGGTTGGTTTGTATTAAGTCATATTGCGAAGGTCAACACATTTGTGTATGCTCTTGGTACTTCCTTACCAGTGCTGCACAATATGCTTTCGGAGCTGCTGTCTGCATTCCCACATGAATACAACTGATAAGTGGTGATAGACAAACACAAACATGTAGCAATGACTTTGTTTAAGCTGCTTGTTCACAAATGTGAAGAAATTTGGAAGCTGAAACTTGATTTCTTTAAAATTGTTGTTCAAAGATATGAGGAAATTTGGAAGTTAAAACTTGATTTCTTTAAAATTGTTGTTCAAAGATATGAGGAAATTTGGAAGTTAAAACTTGATTTCTTTAAAGGCCCATAAAAGAAGATTAATGCTATATCAAACTACATCATTTGGTAAACTTTAGGATATATTCAAAAAGTTATCATCAGAAAACACCATCAGCACAACTTAAATGTGAAATTAAACCAGAAATAACCATGATTAGCAAGTTTTATAATTCAGATTTCCTGATTCTTCACCTCTGACCTTTACAGTTGATACACACATTTTTTAAGCGACCAATCAGAATTTGTTATTTTGAATATGTAAACAAACAGGTTGTTGATAAACATGATTGAATTGGAGACAACTATATTTCAAGCACAAAATAACTTATTTTAAATGAGTCTATTTAATAGGGTCTCAATGCAATCCTCAACTAATTCTCATGACTTTTATGAACATAATAAAAGAACTCCATATTTTTTTTCATTAATTTATTTGTACTCCTCTCATTTGATGTGCCTTTAAAACTACAACAGCTGTACTGTTATATGATAAACACTGTAGAATAACCAGTAGAAGCAAAAATAGATGGAATTTCAGTTCTTAGAACCTGCTTACAATGAATTAATATGTTTTAGCATATATCCCAAAGTGTTGAAGTGGATTTATCAGATAAAGACTGTACATATTTAGTTCCATTGAAACTTCCTGAACCAATTGCGCTTTCAAAAACTACTTATGATTTGATATCATACATTGTTTCAACAAGCCATTTTATTTTACATTTTTTATTTTACATTTTTTATTTTACATTTTTTATTTTACATTTTTTAATCTATGAACAAGCAGTCTTAAATGCTTTGCTTGGTGTTGGATTCAAACTATTGCGACACAAGGATAAATTGCTTATAAAGGTTTCTGAAGCCTTTTGCAGCAGATTTGGTTGATTAATTTGGGTTTTATGGACTAAGGGGTTAAGTATTCTTAGCCCATTTCCTCACATTTTCTTTTTACTTCTCTAAATAGTAACAACAGCAGCTGGCGACTTTAAGGTTGAAAGTTTGCATCAAAACATCATATTTTCTATGTTGAGAAGAATCATCAAAAGGAGAACGTGCTCATAACAAGCAATTTCTTCCTTTGTCACAATTGTTTCTTGTGTGATCTGCTGCATATGAATAAAAAAAATAAGGTTTAACCATGTGAAAGAAAGAGTTAAAATCGCAAACTATTAAGCCCTAACCCATGGATTGTACTGCCATATCAGTTGTACATTAAAGCTTTTCTAAATTTCACAAGTACTAGGCATGGGCCTTGTAGTGTGTCTTGCAAAAGGACAACCCCATCCCCCCAAAACTGGTGCAAGTGGGAATCAAATCGGATCACAGAATACAAAATACAGAAACTTTATTGTAAACATAGAACTCTGGCCCATTATACAATAATTACATGTTACGATAACATATATCTTATTATATTAGTCCTATTAGCTTATTAAATATATAATCTTCAAAATGATGCAGTCCCGCCTTCTTAAAAGCTGGGGATATGTCCTTTTGAATGCCTATGAAATATGCTTCAATATGATCTGTTCCTTGCATCAACTTCCATCATTATATGAAAAACAAGGCAGCTAATTTTCTTATAACCATGTTGTCATTTGACTAAAACAGTATATAACACAAGCTCATCTCAACAAGATAGGACAGCTTGCTTACCTTAAACAGAATGATTGTTGACAATGTCCACAGATGATTTCCGTTAACTCTCTATTAGAACATGTTGACAGGCCGCAGGTGAACCCCTTTGGCCCTGTGTACTCTACATCTCGACTTGTAACATGCTCCTGTGTTAAATAGTGGTGTAACCTATCTCAATCAGTCTAAGTTTGTAATGTAATATTGTGCAAACATGTCTATGGTTCATTGTTAGACTATAGCAAGTCTTTAAGTTTTGTTATTCAATAAGATGTCAGTTTGATTGCAAGTAGACACCAATCAGAGCTTTTTCACATGTAACAGGGGCCTTTAAAAGGTTTTCCCAAAAATTCAAAGTTACTCCAGCAATTTCAGCAATTCAAATTCCCAAAATTAACAGACCTAAGGGGGAAAGGCCTTGCCAATATCTGTTGTGTTTAACACTCTATGCAATACATAATCAGTAACATAAAGGTAATTTCCTTTTACTTCGCGATCAAGTTTCCAAACCATTTTTCTAAATTTTGCAGCCATATTTCTGTAAATGAAAGCTTGATCTACTTTTGTTTAGGTTGAGGCAAAATACAGTCATCTAGGCCCCGAAATATCCCTAAACCTATGGGCAAGGTCCACTTATGGTGGAAGCAATAAGGTTAGGTAATAAATTAATATACCATTGTTTCTCCCTATATATATTTTGAAAAAATCCCTATCAATACTTTGTGTAACGATACGATACTGGGGTGACTTAAAAGACCTAACCAAACCCCTTAAATGGGGTTTATGACTATACAAAATTGACAACAAATGAAGACTATTATAAAAAAGGAAAGGAGCATTTGTGATATTTATTCAGATGTTATTTTGTCTTTAGTCACAACTGCTCCATAAATCTTCTTCTGCACACATGATAGACAAGTAAACATAACGTAACCCATAAATTCAATTCAATTCTAGCTTACCTCTGAACAATTGTGCGCATCCTTAGATCTGTGTAATGTACTGAAATCACGAAAAAGAAACTTAATTAAAATAAATGAATTGGCATTGGGTAGGTTAAGTTAGAAGTCGAAAAACTTTGGCATTTTAATGAAAGCATTGTGGTAATATAAGATTTGACCAAAGACAAGCAAATTTTACTCCATCATGCAAGTTTTTTGTTTCTTTCATATCATCAAATTTTTCAGTTATATATCAGCTTTTCTGGATCCACCACAATTAGGCTAGGGCTCTGAAGTGACTTGCCAAAAGTCACTCTCACAAAACCAGAGGTGTCTGTGGGGTTTCGAACCCCAGAACCCAAGTTCTAAATCCTCCACCTTAACCACTGGGTCTTTTTATTTATTTAGTTCCACTTTAACAGTGATTTGTACAACATGAGTATACAATTGTACAATTTGCACATACAAACATTTGTAATAAAGTAAATATTATTTACAGGATCATTCACGCTAGGCATGACATAGCTATATATACAGCTATGCACACCGAGGGTAAATGTTCAACGTGTCATACTTCCGACAGAATCATGTTCGAATTGTGTATTAACTGGAGTTCAAATGCATGTACCCTTTTAATAATTTGAATAACAAAATAATAGTAATAAAGAAAAGTACAATTTGCAAATACAAACGTTAGTAATTGAGCAATGTTAATTACAGAACCATTTACGCTCAGCATGGCATAGTTATATACACAACCAGGACCCCTTTAGACTGTATATGCCAGCTATCTATTGGCATGGGGGTATATATCAGATAGCTCGAAGAAATAGTGAAAGACAATGTTTTTCACTGATTGGATGTAATTGTGCTTGGGGAGTTCTCTTAGCTTGATTAATTACAATATGTTAGAAGAAGGGTTTTTTATTTTTAAGACACTGTTATTTTTACAATAAACCAAATGAAATTGATATTGATCATTCTGACAATAAATACAGTGTTTGGTATGCATTTGTTAAAACTCAAAAGACACTTGCAGGATATAAGTTAACCTCTGGTCTATGACAAGCAATAAAGCCTTTATTGTCAGCATTTTCTGGCCATTATCACAATAAAAATGTTTGTTTGAACTTAGTGACTGTCTTGTGATGTTACTTTGAATTTCGAACCATTAGAAAATCCTGGAGAATGAGAGGGGTCAAATACATACCAAAAGACTTTTAAGCAGCCATTGCAGGTAAACGGAAGGAAATCTGGAAGATAAAAACAACTAATTGAAATTGAGTTATCAACAGTATATCAGACAATGACTGTGGGGCCACAACAAAAAGTGTTATATGATTACTAAAATTAAGAGATATTTTTGCATTGGGCAATATCTTCAAGCACGCCAAACTTTCGAACCATTCATTCAATGACAGGGCTTTTTTTCCTTCAATTGGGAAGAGGCCCAAGCCTGTTGAATTTGAAAAATTTGATCGCTGAAATTGCTGAATTGGGAAGCCAAAAAGCTGGTATGACTTTGAGTTTTTGGGAAAACTGCATGATTTTAAAGAAATTTCCAATTGGGAAGGTGCCTTTTATGGGAGTCTGTTATATAACTTAAAAAAGCCCTGAATGGTGGGCACTTGAAACGTAATCTTTGTCACAATGTTTAAACACCAATAATTACAGTAAAGTATCGAATGATCATTACTCAGTTATAAATTAATCCCATTTTTATTGATCCATTCACCAAAAATGTCGGTATTCTGCATATTTACTTTGTGAGAAAAGTTTACTTGACACTAGGTAACTGTTTTGATGCCATTATTTGGTGGTATGTACATTTTTTGTGACTTTCAAAAGATGTTCACAATTTCATTCATAACTAAACAACAATTTGAAGGGGCATTGGCATTAACGCACGAGTAAATCAAATCAGATTACGCCACCCGTGTCTCATTACGAATAGTACATGTCTAGTATATGCTCCTGTGAGTTATCCGAAAAACCACTGCCATCCGAATAATCATACAGTTGTATAGTGAGATTTTTTTTAAAGAAAGGTCTTTTGATTTCAAGGATTCGTTTGAATAATGAAAATTTGTTAAGAAATTATCAATCCGAAATATCGAATGAATGAATAACACTTCCCACCTAATTGCTTACAGTTACCAGACGAACAATGTTGTCCTAATTCTGGTAGCTCTGCCATCTCTTGAGGCGCTGTTTGGCGATAAACAGGATAAGAAATAAGATGACCAAATCAGAGCAACAGAGCAAAAACACCGGACCGTGTCTTCCAGCGTCGTAACAAAGCGAACGAGGTGGGAATCATTTTTATACGAAAAAAACAACAACAGCTGAAATATAATGGCGTCAAATTAAAGCATAGGGTACCAACCATCATCTTTAATTATCAGATACTGCAAAGCCCCACTGCCACCAATGTAGCGAACCGAGCAAATGGACCTTTTAGTCTCAATAATGATCCGTGAACGAAGCTTTTTTCGTCATTTGGACATTTATCGTGCTTCAGTCAAAATAGCAATAGTCTTCGAGACCAGTTATCTGGACTAATGAACCTTTTAAAGACACAAACATATATATTTGAACGTTTATGCAAATTAGGAACCTAATGCATTGTTTGAGAGAACATGCTGGTGTATGTATGGACAACACAACCGCTCAGTATACGACAGTGTTTTTCACTGATCGGATGTGTTTGTCTCTGAGAGGTTCATATGCTTGGTTCGTTACAATGGCTTCAGACTGTCAATGGGAAACAACAAAGCCTGTATCTTTTGTATTACTAACAATGTGTTACCTCCCTTTGACCATAAATTAATCAAAACAAATGCGGTCCATTTCCTTTATATCCTGTGTCTTGGGGTCTTTTTCACAACTACATGTTCACAAAAAAGAATGACGTCATTCAGATGCTCGTGACAACCATAATAAACAATATGGTGGACGTTTGACAGGTGCTCTGCTAATTGAAGGAATTAATCCAACAAAAATGGCTTTGGTACAGCGCAGAAACATGGCAGTTAGGCCCTGGCATAGCGCGCATGCAAGAACCAATTCACAGAAACGTAATTCCATTAAACTTACATCCATTAAAGACTGAACGACCCAATATAGAGGATTGAATTGAAGAAATTGTTTAGCTTATTTTTTTTAAAAAAGAAAGTAACAAACACTTTTCAAATGAATAAACCCTTGCAAAGTGGTTATTCAATAAATGTTAATTGTGATGCAATAACTTCTTCTTTTACAATCCATCATTGAGCAATTTTGAATAATTAATTTTGAAATCAACAGCAGACGACTTCATGCAGATGTTTTTGAAACTTCAGGCTTTTATGTCGTCACCTTGGCATGGTGGTTATGGTGTCCACCTCGGGACGGGGAGGTCGAAGGTTCATGCCACACAGGAGGTGTTTGTCTCGTTGCACTAGTTAAGAAATCGCCAGTTACTTGATTATATGATAGAAGTTTTGAGGTATTTGGTATAATTAGTAAAATGTATCTTATAAGCCAAACTGGTTGGACATTTCACTAGTGGTGACACTATAATTAACAAAACCTTTACCTCATATGAAATATTGGTTTAGATGGAAACAAACAGATTTGCACGAAAACTAAGCTGTCATACTTCATAAACAATTGCTAAAGGTATGATTCAAGTAGATAAGCAAAAGCTTACATGACAGTTGGTTTTTCCAATTACCATAAATTTAACTAGTTATTGTAGGTTAAAGTTGACTTAAAGAAAGAATTAAATCAGCATGCACTTTTTGATAGAATGATCAATTGGTTATCAAGTTTTATAGATATCATATGAGTACAGCCTCTTTATAGTATGTTCATAGGAAAGCAGAAGACATTTAGATGATTTACCCTTTCCATGCTAAAATGAATCATAGTAATATTATAACTTTTACAGTAGTGAATAATCATGTACTCATCAGAAGAATATGTATCCTTATATATCTGTGCTATTGTATTTAGGGCTTTCAATCGTTTCAGTTCCAAAGATAGAAAATCCACCAGCTATTGACTATGACAAACTCAGACAACTCTGTGCGATAGATGGCCTAAAAGATGTGCAGTTAGTGTTTAATCTTTTTTCATTTAAAATGGTTTATTAAATATATTCATAATAATCAATTTACTCATTTGATAATTGAAGTGTTCAACTACTTTTTCAGAATTGTCAGATATGAATCTTTTGTGGTGATGAGGCTGATAATGTTACAAGTTCATTCATTACTTGTAAGCTGATATTCCTTGTTTGCCACAATGAGCTTCACTTTGAATTTTTCACACGTAGAAAAATTTGATAATGGATTTATTTAGTATGGCTGTCAATACAATACATTACAAATGGTTTCAACTAAATAAAAGAAAAAGCTTTACTGAGGTTTAGATAACATGACTTGTCAGAGTGATAAGTTTTCTGTTTTACTAAAACAGGTACCCACATTGAAGAGTTTTGAGAAGAAATGAAGCTGTTAGGTGGAAAGAATATAATATATATGCTAGTGGCCTAACTTCCTGCATGGTCCAGTGGTTATGGATGCAGTTTTAGAACTAGGTGGTCTCGGTTTCAAGCCCATCCTGTAATTCTGGTTATGTGGGAGTGTCCTTTGGCAAGACATTTCAGAGCTTAGCCTAGTACTAGTTGATTCAGAAAACCTGAATGATAAATGAAAAATTGTTGACATTACACTTATGCCCATGTTAACAAACAAATATATGTGGCCTACTTTGAGCATATTATTAACTCTCTCCTTTTTATTCAGGAATGGTATTATGCAATCAAGCGAAGAGGCCCATCAAGAATTCATGGAGAACTACAAAGATATGTTTGTCAAAAAACCAAAGAAGATTGGTTTTCCTGTACATTCAGAGCAAAGGTAATATTTTCTTTAATTAATCCTGAGAAATTTTTTGTTGTGTACATTGTAGCATGTCAGCATTTTTTCTTACTTAGAAATAAATTCAGTTGATTGTTGCTACCTCTCACCAAGTTTATTTTGTTCACTTGTTATGCATTTTTGTACCAATAAATCAATTCCACTGATGCTAAAATTATCATAAAGAACCCTAAATATTGCCTGATAAAATAAAATATCCCAAATACACATAGCTATTAAAGAGTATGTTTTTGTTACATGTATATGGAACAATAACATGCTTTTTAATAAATCTTTGGGTTATTACAGTGTGTATAAAATCATAAATGCTTGTCTATTTGTACACCTTTCTATTTTTCATACTGAATAAAGAAAGCTTTTCTTACAACTCTCTATTGTTCAGGTTTTTTTTTAGATTTTAACCAATGCCTTCCGCTTCACCTAATTGAAAACCCATTCATTGTAATAAAGAGTATTTATCATATGTTGTGTCTATTCATCTATTTTTTAATTATTTCAGAGAACAGCACAAACAGTCAATGCAGAGTATCACTCACAAAGGAACAGGTATGCTGGGAACTAAAAGCCTTACATCAGATACATTAGGCAGCAGGATTTTCATTAAAATTTGAAGTAACAGATTCAGATCTAACTGATTTAGCCAGAAAATCCTCTTTTATCAGACTCTATAAATGGGCATGAAGTAACCAATTCATAAGGGATTTAAACCGATAATTTGCATCAGTTCTTAAAGAAAACCCCCAGGCAGGGGATCATTATCAAATGAATCAAGAGATTGTTCAGGATTTCTTTAATTATGGAGTTCAATGAATTGTCAACAGATTTCCAGTTTTATTGTTGCTTTCTTGGGATACAACACCAGTACTCTATTTGTGCTCTGAAGCGTCTTTCCAAGGAATATGTTACCTAATTTACATTTTAGTTCGGACTTCTATTGCCTTGAATTTGAACAGGTAACAAAGGCATGGGTTATAAGCAATTACATACAAAGACAATTTATGATAGTAAAATTGTCATACAGAAAGTTGTGCAAAATACTTCGGTCAAACAATATCTTTAATATAGGATTAATACTAAAGTGGACTCACACAGGGTTTTTTTATACTTTGTAGTGAAGGTGACAAATATTTTTTTGATATTTTTCATTCCAATGTTAAACTAATCTACCAACAAACGCAAATAACCTTATTTTCCAATTTTCATTCTTAGGTCAGACAACTCAAGGTGACAAACACTATTTTTTAAATTTCATTCTAAAATGTGATCCGCAGTGGTGTAATGATATGTGTCAGGGACTAGAGACAGACCAACCCGGATTCCATCCCCAAATGTTGCCATCTATTTCAATGTGGAGTGTCCTTGGGCAAGACACATTTCCTAGCCGAGTACTGGTAGGTCATCCAGGGAACATGTACTATAATGCTAAAGACTGAGTCCTGTACATTAATGGAAAACAAACAAACAAAACAGACACCCCATGGTGACAAACGTTTTATTTTATTTCAAGGTCAAACGACTGAAGGTGACAAACAGAAGCCAAAAAAAGAATGGCCTGTGGACAAGCTGACCCACAATATACGGGACTACATGGCATTACTTCACAAACAGAGAAAAACAGAGGACCCTAAACTCATACGTCAGAACAACCTTAAAACACTCAGGAAAATACTTAGGAAACTGTAAGTTGAGGGCAAATTGCTTGTTATTCACTTATTTGAGGGATTACCTGGGTGGAGTGATCATTTCTGTGCTTGTTTTTCACTTATTTGAGGGATTACCTGGGTGGAGTGATCATTTCTGTGTGTGTTTGTTTATTATGAGATGGATAAACTGTATTGAAATGATCTGAACAAAAATAGGTTAAGTATTTGATTAGAATCATTGATTGTATTACAAACTGAGCTAATTAACCTCTCAAGACGCAATCAAAGTCAAGTCAAAAGTCAAGTCAAAAGTCAAGTCAAAATTATTTTATAGGCAAAAAACATTCGTTGTTTTATAGCCATAAAGGCGGTCCCAAATGGGAAGATTAACATAACATATGTATGCGAAAAGTATGAAAAACAAACATGAAATATGTATGAAATATATGTTTCTTATGCATCTGCATCTGACTTAACAAAAGTGTCTTGATCACATGGGATCAGTGAAAAACACTGTTTTCCACTGATTAGCTGTGCTGTGTATCTTTATGTCTGTATGTTTTCTATAACAAGGCGTTAGGTTCTCTTACTCGCATAAACAGTCCCTGAATGTTACAATAATTAGAGTTTATTTGTGATTGTCCCACATTAAGAATAAGCAATTTTAACACTTACTTCATAATGCCAACCAGGAAGGCACAATTTCAACACAAAACATTAACATAATTCCACTTTTTTCAGGCCCTTTCAAAGAACTGCTGCAGATAATGACAAAATATTCAACATTCTGAGAACTTTTCCGTTCTTCAAAGACCATGTACCAGATCATGTTTTAAAGGAACTGTGTGTGGTCGCGCTTCATGAAACATGGAAGGATCCTGAGTTTACAAGTAGGTTTGATAATATTTGTTCATACATTTTCGGAGTGAGTTGTAGCAAACAAAAGAATTTGTAACGAAAACAAAAAACAATAAAATTCCACAGAAATAGTTATGCTAAATTTAGAAATTTTAGTTTATGAAATGCACAATAACTACTGATATAAGCAGGTGCTAGAAATTGGATTATCAAAAGAAAGCTTTCATATGAAAGATTCGGTTGACTCTTTAACAGTCTTTATCAAACAATAAATATTTGATATCTAAAATTAAAAGAATCTTTTGACAATAATTCAAATTGTTAAGAATTTTGAAAGTATTCCTAAGATAGAGAAGCCTAAATGGTAGGTAAGAGGAACTTTAAAAAAGGAATGATTGTTCTTGAAATATTTCTAATCAAAACATTTTTTCCTGAACAGTAACTATATTAGCTAAAAGAAAAGAAGACATTGAGATTTTCATTCTCTCTATTTCAGTATTTGGTAACACAGGCCTACATATGGTGTTACATGGTTCTGTCACGCCCCTAACACACCCGTTTCTGAACACCGACGATGGCGTCTCTCTACGTTCACCTACACCGCTAGCTCTCAACCAATACGAAGACCCAGTAAGTGTTTACCAATTTGTACAAATAAATGAGTATCACAATCAATCTTATGTAGTAGGTGTCTCGAATTAGACCTTTGATCACATGAATAAAATGGCCTAAGTCATATTTAACCACTTTGATCTCTTGTAATAGTTTTTGAGAGAGATTAAGCAACTTTTTGTAGCTTAACGAAACCAAAACTTTGAAGCTGTTCTTTTGAAAAAGAAATGGCATGCACTATCAAAAAAATGATTGGAGACTTCCCTGGGAAGTTAATTGATAAAAGACTAACTGTCCATAAATTAAAACTTCTTTATAACTGAAATGTAATATTTGGTCATCATACACCTTTCCCCCTTTGCCCCACATAAATTGCTTGTAACAAGAAATTCCTCCTTAAATTGCATGTTTTTCTATTCATTCGTCAATGTCATGCTTTATCATTAATATGTCTATATCTTTAGTCTTTTCTGATTGGATAATGAATGAGCCAATGAAACTACTCTTAATGGAGTATCTTAACAAAGTGTAGACCAATAGGAATGCTCAAGTGTATGTATATTTCATGTCATTTTTTCAGCTGACGCCAGGCCAATGTTTTGGTACATTACGGAAGATAGAAGAGAGAGAACCTAGCTCTAAGTAAGTTATCTAAATCATATAGCATTGTGTAATTGTTACCAAACACAAAAATCACATCTTTACAAACTGTTGCTAATTGAAACTGAAACCATGAAACTGATTTCATCAGAAGATGACAATTGTTTCTGACCAAAAAACCTAAATGTTATCATAGGCTTTATATAAGAATTGTCTGACAATGTTTCAGGAGGCTAAAGTAAAGCTATATGGTTAAAATGGTCAGGGAGTTTCTAGTCATATTGTTTACTGCATTATAGATATATACTAATAGCAGGAAATCCCTTTGGTGAACAATAGCGCAATAGTGCCTTTATGTCAAATCAAGGGATTGTTTCACTCAGAATTCTAAATATCCTTAAGGCTTTGGATTTTTGTTGCAAAGTACACATGCTTAAATGAGGTTTTGTTATAGAATACTTACAGAATACACTTACTCAATCTTATTTTCTTTTATAAAAAACACACACTTATTCTTATCAAACACTTATAGAATACTCCCACTTTATCTTTGCTTTTTTTAATGAGAAACACATACTTATATGTTTAGCATGCATCTAGTTTCTACTATATCTGATTATGTTTGCAGGGTGTACAGTGTTATGACCGCAGACAGCAATTGTGAATTTTTAAAGATTCCTGCGGCAGACTATGCCAGAGTCATAGATGTAAGTTGTTTTCATGAGCCTTGTTTTTGTTAATTAGATTCTTTGATCTGATTTTGATTTACTTTTCCATAATCTGTAACTGCACTTGTCCTTATAATGGTTACCAGTAAATAGTAAATTTCAGGAAAAATGCACTTGTCTGTTAATGCTTTAGGACAAGCTGGGCAATACAGATGCATGATTTTGCCATCCCTGGCTCCTATGCATCCTATAGATTCCTATGATATGTTTGGGGGAACAGGGGTTGTTCCTTTTCATAACAGATATGTGGAGCCAAATAGATGATTCATTGCTTTAGGTGATAACAGTTAAAAAGTTGGGTGCAATTTTATTTTCAGCAAATCAAGCAGAGAGAACATACAGAGAAAGTGAACTTATTGCTATCATGTGGCCAGTACAAACTTTGACCTAGACAGCCATTATTACAGGTGGCCGAACTCATAGAATGGATCAGCTATCCTCCTAATACAGGTCTGTCTGTCTGTCTGTCTGTCTGTCTGTCTGTCTGTCTGTCTGTCTGTCTGTCTGTCTGTCTGTCTGTCTGTCTGTCTGTCTGTCTGTCTGTCTGTCTGTCTGTCTGTCTGTCTGTCTGTCTGTCTGTCTGTCTGTCTCTGTCTGTCTGTCTGTCTGTCTGTCTGTCTGTCTGTCTGTCTGTCTGTCTGTCTGTCTGTCTGTCTGTCTGTCTGTCTGTCTGTCTGTCTGTCTGTCCGGTCGTTCGTCTGGCCAGCTGGCTGGCTGTTTATCTCTCTGTCCATCTGTCAGGCTTGCTAGCTAGCTGTATATCTGTCCATCTGTCTGTTTATCTGTCAGGCTGGCTAGCTGTATATATGTCTATCTGGCTGGCTGGCTAGCTTGCTGAATATCTGTCCATCTGTCTGGCTGTTTATCTCTCTGTCCATCTGTCAGGCCTGCTAGCTAGCTGTATATCTGTCCATCTGTCTGTTTATCTGTCAGGCTGGCTAGCTGTATATATGTCTATCTGGCTGGCTGGCTAGCTTGCTGAATATCTGTCCATCTGTCTGGCTGTTTATCTCTCTGTCCATCTGTCAGGCCTGCTAGCTAGCTGTATATCTGTCCATCTGTCTGTTTATCTGTCAGGCTGGCTAGCTGTATATAAGTCTATCTGGCTGGCTAGCTGTATATCTGTCTATCTGGCTGACTGGCTAGCTGTATATATGTCCATCTAGCTGTTTATGTGTTTGTCTTACTGGTTGACATGCTGTATATCTGGCTGGCTGTTTTTCTATCTTTCCATCTATCTATCAGTAGCTGGCTGTAAGGCTGTCTGGCAGGCTATATAGTGTTTGTGAGTGAGGGATATTTAGCACAATATTCCGCACAGTTTGTTTGTAATTTCAGTGTTTGTGAGTGAGGGATATTTAGCACAATATTCTGCACAGTTTGTTTGTAATTTTAGTGTTTGGGAGTGAGGGATATTGAGCACATAGTTCTGCACAGTTTGTTTGAAATTTTAGTGTTTGGGAGTGAGGGATATTTAGCACAAAATTCCGCACAGTTTGTTTGTAATTTCAGTGTTTGTGAGTGGGGGATATTTAGCACAATATTCTGCACAGTTTGTTTGTAATTTCAGTGTTTGTGAGTGGGGGATATTTAGCACAATATTCCGCACAGTTTGTTTGTAATTTCAGTTTTGGTGAGTGAGGGATATTTAGCACAATATTCTGCACAGTTTGTTTGTAATTTCAGTGTTTGTGAGTGGGGGATATTTAGCACAATAAAATATGCACAGTTTGTTTGTAATTTCAGTGTTTGTGAGTGGGGGATATTTAGCACAATATTCTGCACAGTTTGTTTGTAATTTCAGTGTTTGTGAGTGGGGGATATTTAGCACAATAAAATATGCACAGTTTGTTTGTAATTTCAGTGTTTGTGAGTGAGGGTTATTTAGCACAATATTCTGCAGTTTGTTTGTAATTTTAGTGTTTGGGAGTGAGGGATATTGAGCACATAGTTCTGCACAGTTTGTTTGAAATTTTAGTGTTTGGGAGTGAGGGATATTTAGCACAAAATTCCGCACAGTTTGTTTGTTATTTCAGTTTTGGTGAGTGAGGGATATTTAGCACCATATATAGGGTTCATCAAGAGTGGGGAATGTCACATACTGAGACAGGTGGAGGCCACACAGACACTCTCCAATGGGAAAAAGGTGGGTTTGCTGTGCTTGCACTGTTTCATAAGTTACAGGTTAACCCATTTCGTGAGCAGATGACTCATTTTATTATAGGGAAAAATTGTTTTTTAAAAGCAATTTCTCTTTTTGTTAGGATGGTTTCTTTCATTATATAACTGAAAAAAATGTTAAAAAATCTTATACAATCAGCATCTCTTACGTCAGTCTATTCATTATCAATATAAATATTTTTTAGCTACATAATATTTCATACTTTTTTACTTTACAAATATCAACCTTAACTATATAACACAAATGGTCCATCAAAAAAAAGAAAGGATTTGACTGAACAGCACAGCTTTTTTCTTTAACGAATTGTGTTTATATTCTGGAATATGTATATAAATCTTTATTAAAGTCTCATCATGGTTACAACTGTAACGTTCGTTGAACGTTGATGCAAATCAGGGACCTAATGCATTGTTTGAGAGAACATGCTGGTATATATATAGACAACCAATCGCTCATTGTACAACAGAGTTTTTTTCACTGATCAGATGTGTTTGCGTCTTTGAGAGGTTCATTTGCTTGGTTCATTACATTGGAGGCAGCGGTGGGATTAAGACTTCTCCTTCTCTCGGCATTGCCTTCCCCACGTGTTTCCCAAGGGCCAAGACTCGGGACGTGGGAGTAATGTAAAGCTCGTTAAATGTTGATGCAAATTAGTAACCTAATGCATTGTTTGAGAGAACATGCTGGTATGTATATAGACAACACAACTACTCAGTGTACAACAGTGTTTGCGTCTTCGAGAGGTTTATTTGCTCGGTTCGTTACACAACAAATATTATGCACAAAATGTTAAAAAGACACAATTAAACCAAGGCATTCAAATTTCAGCATCAAGAACACCAACCAATACTTGTATAATTAGTACTGTATAATTATTGCCTCTGATCACATTTTAGAGTAAATGGTTATATCAAACCTCCACAGAAAACCATACAACCATTGTTTTGCCTTTTCTTATGATTGTTTTCATTGTTCTGCAGATGGACTAGTAAAGTAATGTATTTTCATTGTTCTGCAGATGGACTAGTAAAGTAATGCATTTTCATCGTTATTTTATTGTTCCTTTGCCACTTCCTACCTGAGGCTGTGACAGATATTTGAATATACTGGTCCTGAAGATCTGGCACTATGGGTCTTAACCCTTTAGGTTTGCACCAAGTGATTCTTTAAAAAAAAAAACTATAACAAAATGAGAAGGCTGTTTTTGTGAGCAATTTATTCTTTTATCACAATATTTCAATTTGTAATTAGCCTTAATAAATATGCAACCTAACACATATACCACAATTGTTATTCCTCATGATTGGTATTTATCGTCTGCTGTTGCTCTCAATTTGGACCAGTCATAAAATCCCTTAAAAGGGAATGGGTAAATCGTTAAATGACAAATAGTGCCTGATTAGCAAATATTTGACTTGAGATGAATACCATGTTGTCATGAGGCACATGTGTATCAAGGGTTCAATGCAAGACTATGGTAAGTAAATCACAAAACGTGAAGCACTTACTATAGTCATGCATTGAACCCACAAAAAAACGTTCTGTATTAGATTTTATACAATCACTCATCATTCAATTTATCCAAATCACTCTGTGGTGGTTGTAGTAACATCAGTGTGCTTTTGTTACCATGATTATAGATAACTCTGAGAATGCTGGGTAATTTTCTAAAACTATATTTTTGTGTTGTCTGCTTTCCAAAACCTTAAATATCTGATAAGTTTTGTTGAGGAGAGATACTCAGACTAGAAAACAGGTTAGATCACAAGCCAGCTACAAATTTACTTGGCAGATGGCCTGGATCTAACCTATTTGCATGAGCATGAAGTCGGTTCCAGCACTATAAGGGTTAAGCTTTGGTTTATCTTGTTGTTGAATGAGTTTGTAGATGAGTGGGTCACTTTTATTTTTCCTATTCAACAAGCTGAGGTATTGTTCATGATAGGCTGTTGTTTTTTGTTACTTATTTTTTTTGCATTCTGAATCTGGTTTTGGATTGTTATGTCCAAAATACCTTTTCAGGCCTTTACTCGACAGGAATACTAAACCAGTACTCACGCCAATTTTGTGGGTTAATCCCAGCAATTTTCACCTCACCTAACGGCCTAACCCATGACTCTTTGTACAAGAGGTATACACTATCACTGCCGTATTGTTGCCCACATTATGAATGACTCAGCACGTATTTCATTGTCATGTCACTTCAGGAATGCATAAAGTAAGCCCATGACATATTCAATTAGAAAACAATTGGAATGCTGTTCATTAATTGTTGTTGCATTCTGCACTGTGAAGTTATGTTGCACTTGGTTTGGTTGTGATTTATGTCATACCCAAATAGATAAAATGCTTGTTGCATTTGAACAATTACAGAGTTTAATGCAAGACTATAGAAACTGCTTCACTTTAGTGAGTTGCTATAAACTTCCATTGGACCCTTTAATTGCCTTTTGATTTTGAATATTCCTTCTTGGCTTAACATTTACAGGCTATATAAGTATGTATATTGCTGAACACTTAAACAATTGACAAGGTTTTTCATCATTCAAATTCAAAAAATTGAAAAGGCGCAAAATATCTATAAAAAAAAGCCACAGTATCTACAAAAGATAACAGAATGTTTTTGTCGGAAAAGGACTAATTGTTTTCATGAGCAATCGCTTTATGTTCCACTTACATATGTTGTCTTTTACAAAGAAACAACCTTAATTAAATGCTGCATGTTTCTGCCAGCTCTTTGTTTAGAAATAAAACAAATGTGGCATAAGGTAGAGTTAAAACCAGTAAACATTTCTCTGTCATATTTGACAGTGGAGCGGTTTAGAGCAATTTCCACATGTGCACATGTGTTTCAAATGTGTTTGTATGTCTGAGGAATGTTCATCTTTTCATTGGTTTAACAGTATTGGATATCTATTTCGAGGTGATCTAAAGACCAACCAATTAACAATCAGTGACTGGTTTTGGATTTCTGTACAGGTGAACTGATATTCCATTGTTGTTTTTGTCAATCAAGCAATTTGCAATGATTGGCTGGATGCAGTAACTTAAATGGATGAACTGGCTTTTCATTGTATTTGGTTAAGTAGACAAATAGCAATAAGGAATATGTTTTATATTCTGCACATATGGTCTGGTATTCAAGCAATTTGTAATTAGTGACTAGTTTTGGAGTTCGGCACAAGTGAACTGGTATTCCACTGTTGTTTTTGTCAACCACACAATTCGCAATGTGATTGGTTTTGGGGTTCAGCACAGATGAACTGGTTATTCCACTGTTGTTTTTGTCAACCACACAATTTGCAATGTGATTGGTTTTGGGGTTCAGCACAGGTGAACTGGTATTCCACTGTTGTTTTTTGGCAACCACACAATTTGCACTGAGTGAAAAGTTTTAAAATCTGCATGGATGAACTGGTATTCTATTGTACTTTGGCTTAGCCAGGCAATTGGGAATTAGTGACTAGTTTTGGAGTTCTACACATGTGAACTGGTATGACATTTTGATTTTGGTTAGGCAGTCAATTTGCAATAAGGGACTGGTTTGAAATTCTGCTAGAATGGACTGGTATTTGGTTGTTGCTTTGGTCAGCCAGGCAATTTGCAATGAGTATCCAGTTTTATATTCTTCACAGGTGGACTGGTATCTAATCATCATTTTAGTCAACCAGGCAATTTGCAATGAGTGACTGGTTTTGGAATTCTGTATGAGTGAACTTGTTTTCCATTATGGTTTTGGTTACGCAGTCAATTTGTAATGAGTGACTTGTTTTGAAGTTCTGCACAGTGAAATGGTATTCGATTGTTTTATTCGTCAGGCAATTTGTAATGAGTTCCTGGTTTGGGGTTTTCTACACAATCTAGACTGGTATTCCATTGTGGTTTTGGTTAAGCAGTTTTTTTGTAATAAGGGATAGGTTTTGTAGTGGACTGGTATTCCATTGTAGTGCTGGCGAGCGAGGATTATAAAGCTCCCTATGTGGCCATTATACAGAGCGGAGAGGCCATCATTCTGAAACAGATAACGATCATTGCCAGACTTCCTGGAGGTCAATTGGTGGGTTTTACTTAGATATGATGTTGTAACGTCTTATGGCTTGCCACAGACACAGTAGTAATTCTAGGTTTTTCTCAGTTTTGATGTCATGTTTGATATATGCTGATCTGGTTTAACCCTTTACCAAACGCCAAATTTTCGACTGTCCCAAATTGAAAGAGTTTGCAGACAGCATTTCAAAAGGTGATGGAATTAAAAAATAATCTTATGATAGGGCAGAAAACGTTGTGGTAAAAGGAGAAATTGCTTGTAAAATTGCTTGTCAAGAGCAATTTCTCCTTTTCCCACAATGTTTTCTAGAGTTGTCTGCAACAACCTGGTCAAAAGTCATTACTGTTTGGTAATGGATTAATAGTGCTTGAACAACTTCATCCTTCTGAAAACAGGTTAGATCCAGGCCAGCCGCCCAATAAATTTGCGGCTGACCAGTGATCTAACCTGTTTGTTACTATCAGTATCTTTCCTCATCAAAATTAAGCAGATATTTAAGGTTTTGGTAAGCAGACGACACAAAAAATCATTTTATAGGAAATTACCCAGCATTCTAAGGGTTAACCTTACAAGCGACATAACGGGAATAAACAATCATTTGCTGAGATTTGTCCTTTGTCACTTCCTGGGTAGCATTTGGTGTGTTTTTTCAAAGTTTTGGTATGATTGGTAAGATAGCTGGGAGTTTTTTGCAATAGCTTAAAACTCTAATGAATATTTCTACAGTCTTCACAATGAAATTAGATGTTTCGATGAATTAGGTTTCAGTTTTGAATCCGGTGTCAGTTTTTACCATTTAGGAGGTTTACTTGAACATTCATGTTTTAACCCTTTACCAAACGCCAAATTTTCGCCTGTCCTAAATTGAAAGAGTTTGCAGATGCAATTGAATAATAACCTTCTGATAGGGCAGAAGACATTGTGGGGAAAGGAGAAATTGCTCTTAACGAGCAATTTCTTCTTTTCCCACAATGTTTTCCAATGTCGTCTGCAACAAACTGGTCAAATGTTGTACATGTTTGGTAATGGGTTAAGGAAGTATATCAAACTAAATCTATGAGGCGATATACGAAATTGATGATCACAATTTGGGGTTGATTTTTCTTGCGTTATGACAAAACAAAACATAATGCAAATTGTTCAATATCCTTTCATCAAAGTTTTCACTTTTTTCAAATTAAAAAGAGATTGAAAATTGTAGCATTCCAGTTTCCTTCTACAGTTGTGATAGAAATGAATATTTCAGAAACCTCTTTCTCTATGATACATGACTTGTGTACAGTCTAACTTGTGTTAAGCAGCCACCCTTTTAAGCAGCCAACCTGCCTTAAACAACCACTACAGTGTGTCCCATTGTTAGATTTATAGTGTAAATCAATTTGTGTTAAGCAGCCAACCTGTCTTAAACAGCCAATTCACTCTGTCCCATAGGCTGGCCTCTTAACACAAGTTTGACTGTACCTCACTTTTAGATGTTTGCTGCAGTGGATTATTAGAAAAACTATTGAACAAAGGATAGAATGTTCATCATTAATAATCCTTTTGTCACAATAGTTTTGACCCAATATTACACAGGAAGTAGTGGTGGTTTTTTTTTTACCTTTTTATTCATCTGCTTATACTTTCAGTTTAGTCAAGTCACAAGTTTCCATTTGGGGGAATTGGGTTAAGTAATTGGAAAAATGTCTTTCAATGTCAAAATTTTCAAAATGGACTGGTAACAAAACAGCGTATAACCTGATGATTCAAATCCTCACCAAACAAATTATTATTTCTTGACCTGGATGGGAAGGGGCATCAACTGAATTACTGATATGATTTGAACATGTTTCTCTAGTAGCATTGAAAATATTGTTTAAAAAAGGAGAAATTGCTCATATGAGCAATTTCGTCTTTTTCAAACAATATTGTTCATAGTCGTTGATAGCAGACAAATTGGATTTAAGTGTTTATTACTTGATTTTGAAAGGCCCCTCCTTTCTAACTTGAAAAAGTCTTTGATGTGGTCCTAGGGGTCTGTAGTAATCCTGGGTGCAGTACTATGTAACATACTATACAAGTAAAGTACATAACGTAGTACTGTCCACAGATTAACTACAGACCCCTATGGACGTGATGTAAACCCCAAACCAAATAAACATCGCACTTATCATGTTCTTCACTGTTACAGGAAAAGAGAACCAAACAAGTGGTGATGGGTAGACTGGGACCGACAGAGTCCTTCGCTGAACTGAGCGTCCTCCTGAACGAAATGATCACATGCTCCGTTGTCACGGCTACAGAGATGACCCTCGGGGTCATAAGGCCAGATAAAATCAAAGGTGAGTGTTAGTAAAGTTGGTGCTTAGTTGAAAGCATTAACATACAAATATTTCAAAGTATAGCAAATATTTGTTTTCTATCACTTTGCACCTCTGACATGGCAAGTGTTAGGTTGATAATTGGTCTTTGCTGATGATTTATTTGGGTTCACCTCTCATCAATAAGTGGCAACTTTGATAAGAAATGTTTTCAACAGTACTTCAGTCAAATTGCATTTGTCAGCTTATTCATTGATGCAGGTCTTAAACCCAAGACCCTTGTATTTAGAATCATACACACTACACTAAACCAGCTAACGAGTCTGAGATTTAACAAAGTGAAAGATGTGTGGTGTCTCAGGAAAGCCTTGACCTTATTACTCCATATTGATTAAGAAAACCACCTGGTTTGAATTACCCAACAAAAGCAGATTTTAAGCTTAATTGCAACAATTTCATTGTTTGTTCACAATTTGTTTGAATTTTTGTTGTAGTTATTGCTGTATTTTTACTTCTTTATTTCTTCCACATTTTCAGATTTGGAAGAGGTGACAATCAAATTGTTCAAGCAATCAAATAACAGAACTTTTGGGAATCTTACAAAGGTAACCAATCAAATTCTATTTCGTTTTAAGACATAGTTTTCTGTAGTTAAAGAGAAAGGTTTCACAATAAAAGATCTTGCAATACCTCTTGTTTTGGTATGTATTGGTCAATTATTAGCCCCTTTAAAGGTTCACAAATCCTACAGATTTAACAAACATCATTTTGTCAAGCAATCTGCCCATTTATTTTCAAAACTAGAGGATGTATAAAAATATCTTAGATATTCACATCATACTTTTGAGGACTTTACATTTATCTTGAATTGGAGATAAACAAAAGAAAAGAAAGAAAAGTAAAACTGTAAAAATCGGTCAAGTTTCATAAGGAACAAGTATCAAACTGTACCATAGGACAGTTTCATGGCAAGAAGATGCACACTGCCTCTGTATATAATGCTATCATAGACCAGGCTGTAAATTCTGTCTTAAAAAAGTTTGGGTTTTTTTTGTTAAAAAACATATTTTAAATCAAGCAATACAATATATAAGCAGAAATAGCAAATCTCAAACATCCAATTTAGATGAGGAAAGTTTGTAGTCTTGAATAAAACTTGTTGCAGATTTAGTTTATCGACTTTCAAAACAGACCATATCATAAGTTGATACTACATCTGTTGAGGATGACCCTTCCTTAAGCTTTCACTCAGTACTTGCTCCGTATTTTTTTAAACAGGAAGAGATACAAGAAGAGTACATGCAACAAGAGCAGAGGCGTGAGTGGAATGAATTCAAGCATGGCGTATTACTAGATGTGATAAATTCTCGTGGTATTCGACCAGGATATGGAAAGTGGTCAAAGTGATACGTAAATGGCTACATTCAATACCTCAAGTACTAACAGTCTGTTAATACTAGCTATCTGTGATAGGGCGACAGAATTCTTTTTTTCTTTAGATTTGGAGGGATCCAATGAAAAACTTTTTACCACCATTATCGCTGATTGGCAACCCATTTACCATCAATCAATTGTTATTTGACAAAGATGAGTTCGGATGAGAAAATAGCAACAGATGGGATATTTAGAATGGTTTAAAATCTCAAGACAGTGTGAATTTTTCCCAATCACTGATTTGGGGCCAGTCTATGATTGATATCACTGATGGGTGTACTGATATGTCCCTGGTATGCAACATACAAGTCACCACAGCTTCTAATCACAGATAGATAACCCCAAAACAATCCCATCTGTAATATCTCTTCACACTAAATCATAAAGTTAAATTACTGATGAAAAACAATGGAAAAAACATACATTAAAGGTGCATTCAACTGATTTGGTTCTGATTTAACCCTTTACCAAACGCAAAATGTTGACTTTCTAAATTGAAAGAGTTTGCTGACAGCATTTTAATGAAATTGGAAAATTATCTTATGGTAGGGTAAAAAGATTTCGGGAAAAGGAGCAATTTCACCTTTTCCCACAATGTTTTCCAGAGACGTCTGCAACAAATGTCGTTATTGTATGGTAACGGATTAAGACTGACCATCAGTGTGAAGGCCCTATTACAGAAATACTTGAAACTGATTACAATGTATTCCGATAGATTTTTATCAAACAAAGCCAGTTGACCAGTTGGGATTTACTTTTGCAGTAAAACATTGGCCAAAGCAGGTCCCTATAGTTGGTCATTATATGACTTGTTGGGATTAACTTTTGCAGTTACACATTGCAGGACCCTAGTTTTGAAATGGATTGATGAATAAATTAGAATAATTTGACGAGCCATGTTACATATTTATTAAAAATACATGTATGTCCATTCCATGCAAATTGTTTCTTTAAATAAATATATGATGTTATAGAATATTGGTTGTATTCTGTTTTTAACCAAATGCCTAAAAGGGACTCTCTCACAGAATGTGATGTGTGAGTAACAAATGTTTAAAAGGTGTTTTTTGAACAATCCTCATCTCAAAATATATGACCATTTTCAATATCAACTTTGCAAAGATACTGAAAACCTGTGTTTTCAACGAATATTTGTGAAATGAACATTAGGGCCTTCAGTACCTCAAGTAAAATACTGGGTTTATAAATAGTTTAATCTTATTCATTTTACATCATTTGTGATAAAAGCTTGATGCTTACTAAATCCACTCTCTATGACTGCTTCCTGGATACTAAACCAGTACTTCATCCAATGGGGCTAATCCAGGCATTTTCACCTGACCGAAACAAGGATCAAACCCAGGACCCTCGGTATCAATGGCTGACACTGTCACCAACAAGGATCAAACCCAGGACCCTCGGTATAAATGGCTGACACTGTCACCAATTGCAACTTCTTTTTTGATCCAATACTTCATAATAACTCATGTTCATAAAATCTGATGCAGATACTGTAAGAAATCATTGTGACAAAACGAGAAAGTGATTGATACAAACAATTTTTCCATAAGTAATGTAGATTTTGTCTGGATTTAGTAAGAAATAAAATGAATCTGGCAAATGAAGTTTCATAAAAGTTAGAAACATGCACTCTGTTCCAACATTTTTAATTTTCGGCTAGGCTCTAAATGAAATCTCCAAAAGGACTTTGAACAGCAGCCCAAGCCCAAATGTTTTTGTACAGTTAAAATAGCTCTGTGAGCATTTCATCAATTTACCACAAATGGTTTCTACCAAGAGAGAACTCCATGGCTTATTGGTTAGAGTATAGATCTAAACACCACATGGCAGCTCTCCACTGGGGTCTTAACTACGGACGCTGTAGGGTAGATTTGATGTTCATGAGTGCTAGTCTGTGGGCTGATACACAGATCACAGTTGGTTCAACCTGCCTTGACAAAACCTTCTGGGCAGCTCTTCCTCTATCAGCTATGAACTTGGCAACACAATATAAGTAAAGAACTAATGATGCAATGGTCCTGTGTGACTAAGTGGTTAAGGTGGCGGTCTTGTAACTTGGGTAACATGGGTTTGAGCCCCATCTACACCTCTGGTTTCGTGGGAGGTCACTTCACAGCTCTAACATATCACTTCACAGCCCTAACATATCACTTCACAGCCCTAACATAGTACTTTTGAACACTTCAGAGCCATAGCCTAGTACTGGTATGTCCAAGAATGCCTTTACATAACTATTGTTGATATGGGGTTAAACACCATACAAACAATATATATGATGCAATTCAACATGAAATCCTAAAATGCACATGTTTACACACTCAATATCAAGAAACTAATATTTCCGTAATAATTTTCATCTCCTGATGCATTCAATTTGGACATATCATTTCCCATAGGGTTATTTTGACGTGGGTAAAACATTCTCTTCATCAGTAAATATAATGAAAGAAAAAACATAGAAGTGATCATAGTAAAAACTTTTATTACAAGCAAACAAAAGTACATTTGTAGGCATAAAAATGTTTGTTTAACCCATTTCCAAACAACAACGACATTTGACCACTTTATAGCAGACGACTCTCGAAAACATTGTGGGAGAAGGAGAAATTGCTCTTTATGAGTAATTTCTCCTTCTTCCACAATGTTTTCTGCTGTATCAGAAGCTATTTTTCAATTTCATCATATTTTGAAATGTCGTCTGCAAACTCTTTTAATTTGGGACAGTCGGAAATTTGGCGTTTCGTAAAGGGTTAACAGTCTAACACATAAATGATCTAATAACAAATCAACAATCAGTAGCTAAATCCCAACAGCTACATTTTGGATGAGAGCTTGCAGGTCACATGTTCCAGAATAGCATATATAGAGAAAACATGGCTGGTGCATTTCTAGCTAATTAATGTCTATTCAAACGGTCTTGAAACAAACCCGCAATATCTAACATCTAAAGCTACTAGCTCACAGATGAGGAGAAATTTGGGAGTTAAAAATTAAGTTCTTTATAGCTTTATAATAGCCTTGCTGTTGTATGATAAGCACTTAAGAAAAGCTGTTTGAAGCAAAATTGGTTCTCATTTATGTTCTTAGAGCTAGCATACCATGGGCTCAATGCAAGACTATAATAAGTGCTTCATGTTTATGAAGCACTTATTATAGCATTGAACCCTCAATACACGCAAAAAAAAACTATTGTTTCAACCACATTTACCTTTAATTGTTCATCAAGAAAACAACAAAACAAAATCTGTATTGTTTCAGCAGTCTAACTTGTGTTAAGCAGCCACCCTTTTAAGCAGCCATTCTGCCTTAAACAACCACTACAGAAAGTCCCGTTGTTAGATTTATAGTGTACATCAACTTGTGTTAAGCAGCCAACCTGTCTTAAACAGCCAATTTGCTCTGTCCCATAGGCTGGCCTCTTAGCACAAGTTTGACTGTATTTTGTTTCGACTTTTATTTCTTCTGTGAAGAAGTACCTCTAAATAAAGCAGAGCAAATCATATGTAATCACAAGTGAGATACCTATACATTGCAATAAGTAATAGGAACCTGTTACCAGTCTAAACAGAATGCTACAGGTTAACCATTATAATGCAGGAAACAACTTCATGCTTAAGCAAACAGGTTAGATCAAGGCCAGCTGCCAAGTGAATTGGCAGCTGGCCTGTGGTCTAACCTGTTTGCTACTCTGGATATCTTTCCTCAACAAAATTAAGGTGATATTTAAGGTTTCGGAAAGACAGATAAAACCTGTGTGAATAAGCATGAAGTCAATTCCAGCACTATAAGGTTTGATATTCTTTTGAATTGCATACACAAAACATACTATACAAGTCAAGAGAACTAAACCTATGAAATTGATACCATTGTAACAATACATACTTTGACACAAATGGATTAAACTCCTTATTCTTATAACAATTTCAAGTCATCTGTTATCAAGTTAATTGGCAGCTGACCTGGGATCTAACCCGTTTGCTACTCAGGATATCTTTCCTCCACAAAATTAAATACATGTAGATATTTAAGGTTTTGGAAAGCAGACGGCACACAAATCTATTTTCAGAAAATTACCCAGCCTTCTAAGGGCTAACATTAGAAGTCTGGCTCTCAGACTTCTCCAACCATACATTAACAAGAGTATCTTTGTCCATGGCTCTATGACCAAGTTTTTTTAACCTGTTTTCTGTCAATGTTGGTAAAGGTATTTCCAAATCTGTTTCATTCTCTGAATGCATACTTGAAATAAGAGATATAGAATCTTCTTTACTTGATAAATCCATTAATGAATCATGAACGCAATCAAGATGTCTTCTCTTGACACCTTTCAACTTAAAACCGAAAATATCAGAGGCATCCTTTTTGGTTTTACTACGAGATTTGTTCACTGCCTTTACTTGATATTCTTTCCTGTCCAAAGACCTGAGTACTGGGAACATGGTTATTAACATTTCTTCATTACTGGGAGATTTATTCACGCTCGAGTTCGTTTTCACAAAGTCCCGTGAGGCATCATACGGTGGTAGTTTCCCTAAAAGATAATCTATCTCAGCGTTACTTGCAACAGTACTTTTTCTAGGACTATCTGCGTCAATTCTTGCCCTTTTGCTCTTTTGTAATCCTTCATTAACAACAGTAGTATTCCTCTTTCTCACTTCAGGGCTTCTTTTCCTTTTGCCCGCCGATGTAATTTTCAACACCTTTGGACTTTTACTCGGCGTATGATTATTTGCCATCTTACCCAGAGAAATGCTGGGAGGGGGTGTTTTTTGAGTACCTTGGATTTGTGATATCTTTGGGGTACCCTTGAATCTTCCAAACCTATTTTGTATTAATACATCTTCAGTGGACTTAGTTTTATCATTCACATTGGCGATTGATAGATTTTTATACTTGCCTGAATAAGCTGATTCTTTTGTAGCAATCTCTTCTGGGGAAATAATTATCTCTGACATTTCACTAACAGTATGCAGCTCTTCTGTTTCAACGTTTTCATCAGCAATTGACACTAAATTGTTAGTTATCTTACTAATAAAATGTTCATCATCTTTCAAAGAAGCACACTTCTCTGTTTCTTTAGAATGAACTGTAGTCTTCCTGTTATCTATCAATTCAGTATCCAATCCGAATTTCTTACCCTGCGTCATCCATCTTGTTCCCATTTTCTTTTTTGAATGAAGCAGATCCGTCTTCTTGTTGGTTTTAAAAGTGGGACTCTGAGTTTGACTAGAAGCATTGTTACTGAGTGATGCATTATTATTGTCACTGGACACACATCTTTCCCTTCCACCCTCATTATCATCTTCAAGTAAACCTGCTGTCATTGAAAAGGTAGTCAAACTTTGATCTGAACTGTCAAATGAAGGTTTTGCATGTTTCATTTCTATGTTGATACCTAAATATAAGACTGCCCTCTCTTGTGAAAACATAGGCTGGAACCCCTGGGATTCATGAAATTGGATATGTGTCATTGGTTGGGTATTAAAGTAAAGACCCTCGTTATCAACCTCAACACTTTTACACTTATGGCTATCCTTTTGGCTCAGGTTATTGGCGTTGTCTTTTCTATTACTTTGCACTTCTTCCAATGACTTTTTGCAAGAGATTGATCTATTAGTTGGTCTAGATTGAAAACTTCGAGGAGACCTCTTTTCTTTCTCTTCTCCCTTCATGTTGCCATTTCTTTTCTTACATTGCTTTACAACTTTGTTATTCAGATCAGGAGGACCATGCAAACTTTGATCAACAACTTGGAGATTGGCATGACAGGCAGACTTACCATTTATCACAATATTGGTATTGTCACAAGCAATGCCTTCATGAAACGTTTCTGAGTTTTTAACGGCAGAAGGAGATTCTGAAGTGCTTTGTTCAATACTGCTTGAGGCAAGCTCCCCTGTATCATCCCCAGGTTCTATCAGCTCTTCACTTTGCTGATCACAAGCAGCTGAAAGCAATAGTTTCCCCTCATCTAGTCTGTTTAAGGCAACAAAGCATGGCTTAACTAAATCATTGGGCGGTGAGTCTAACATTGAACTCATTTCTTCCTCACTATCACTTTCAGAAGTTTGGACAGTTTCTCCTTGTCCCACCTGTTTATTTTGTCTAAATTCATGAAGGTTTGCATCTAAATCCTGTTTTTCATTACTTTTTATACTACATGTGTTGGGAGATTCATCATTGGAGCTCATAGAGATATTTTGTTGAACAGCCTCTTTGCCTTTACTTTGTGGAGACATTACAACAGCCCTTTTAGTTATTTTACATTTTTCATTAGTTTCTTTTGTTACTTTATCCGGTTTCTTTGTAAGTCTTTGGACTGTAACTGCTTGAATAACATTTCTGTTACTAGATGCATGGGTTTGGCTACTTGTATCTATTGCTTGTTTATCATTTCTATCATGATTTTCTGGCCTGTTTTCTGAAGAACTGATCATTTGTTTAGTTTGAAATGGTGTCTTGCGATTTCCTAGTCTAAGACTGGAACGTTTCCATTCAAAGCTAGCTTGTTTTAAACTTTTGGAGGGTGAAATCTTGTCTGCAGCCTGACTCATCTGATTTTGCCTATCAATTAACATCAAGGATGTCACAAAATTGTGTTTTTCAATGCTTATTTCCTTTGATTGGGCCTCTGCTTGTTTATCACTAGGGGTGAAATCATAATTGGTATCCAAGGAGAGGGACTCAGTGTCTCTCACATCTGTCTGTGGCAAAGCAATGGTATTCACATGTTCCGCACTTGAGTCAATTATTATAGGAGTTTGTCTTTCTTCTGAATTAATATTCACATGTTCCGCACTTGAATCAATTGTAATGTTAGTTTGTCTTTCTTCTGAATTACTGTCATTTTCTAGCTGTTTGTCATCACTCTGACTGTTATTGCACTGACCACTGGTGGATGATTCAACAGCACAACCTAACGTTTTTCTCTTCCTCGCTTTTAAAGACATGCAGGTGTTTAAACCAGCAATTGACTTATGGGATTTTATTGGACTTCCTTCGGTATAATATTTAATCATGTTTTTCTCAGAATTGGAACATGAATGTTCTGAACCAGAGTCATCATTTCCCTGTGAAGAGCGCAGCACATTTGTCTGTTGTAAAGGAGAACTAGATTGAACTTTTTGTACACCACTACAACCCTTTGTTTTGTGCCCAACGTTACTATTATGTTGGAATTTTTGCATCAGGTTACTGATCATAGATCTTATTTTCATAACACCCCTCTCACCTCCACTCTCCTCTTCATTGGAATTTGTAACAACAGCTGAACTGTCTTTGTTTGCTTCAACTTCACTATTGCTTGGCTCTGTTGTACTGGTGGAACTGTCAATTGTTACGTCCTTTGATCCACCTACTAGCAGAGATTTTAATGAAAATGAGAAACTAATTCTATTCTTAGCAGTATTCTCTGGGGAAGGAGATACTATTTCTCTACTACTATTACACACATTTTCATCGTCTTTATGATTTGTCATATTGATATCACATGGACTTTCATGGCTGTCTTTCTCACCAGACCTTCCTGAACTTTCCTCTGCTGATGAACTAACAAACAGCTCCTCACTTCCTTTATTGACATTTTGTGGATTGGGCTGTACTGAGTTTCCAGATTTACCACTTGTCTCATTTTCATCGAGAATACTCTTATGGTATAAGGTAGACTGACTGAACTGGTTAGTAGACGAAGGATCAGAGGTACTCCAATTCACAGTAAGAGCTCCTAACCTGTTTAACTCAGCTTGCTCATTTGCTGTTATGAGCTCAGGTGACTTCGTCCATGATGCTATCTCTATGAAAGTGGAATCACTCTCAACACAGTATTGGCTTTCTGTATTAATAGAGTTTCCTGTTTTAATCTGTACAACTTCAACATCCGATGACAAGTGGTCAGGTTCCTTAATGTTTTGACTCACACAAACTTTCCCCTCATTGTTCTTTACAACTTTATTGTTTGTCGTATTAAGTACTGCTGTTTTAGGGCCCCTTGTCTGCCCTTTCTCCTCCATTTGAATGCGTCTTTGATGATCACCTTCATCAGATGCTTTACTTTTATCTTTCTGAGTACTTTGGGCATCGGGTGATCCCATATCTAAAGATTCATCGCTGAGTTGTACAGAATCCATGCAGTCTTGCCACATGGAAACTTCGCTCTGAAAAGTGATACATAGAGGATAATCAAGACCTTTTAATTGATATCAAATAAAGTCACAAGAATGGGTTGTTATCAGGTTGAAAAAACGAGTTTGAAGAACAAGTTTTTCCTACATGATAACAACACATTCAACTGACATATTTGTTTATTATTGATTATTCTATTTATTATATTCCACTACATAAAGTATATTTGCCAAAATACCTCCATAAACACCAAATGGAATTTAAAAAGGGGGGAGCAAATTAGTAAACAACGCCCATCACGTAATTTTTGCTTTCTATGACGTCATTCACACATATGAAAACATTTTAGAATACAAACATTTTAGTGCTGTGAGCAAAAGTGCAGCTATGACTTTAATACAAAGGAATGGTAAAAAAGAAGTTCCGTCAAAACTGATATCATCACTAGTGATAATATGACTTTTTGATATCATCACTAGTGACAATATTCACTGTGACAAAATTGAAAATTAATACGCTGAGAAATCCCTGTATTTCACTGATAGGAATATAATAACAAGGGTCTATTTATATTAACAAATTGGCACACTGCCCTTTGCACATGTATGTCACTGTATAATATTTTCTAATTGAAGCATTGCTTTGTCTTGTTTTTCAAGTGAGACATTAACCCTTCAAGATCAAATCACATATAATGTGCTGGCTGGTATTTCACAGTTACATGTGAACATGATCACAATCAACTGAGTCAGTTGAAAATTCACCAAGCAATTGATTTATCAACCTATCAGAGAGAATCATTATGTGAGACAGGAGTTGAGCGTAAGTTAATCTATCAACAAACTAATCATCAATCACGCAATAACTCAACCAACCAGTGCAGCAAATCAAGAAAATAAGTTCATCAACTGACTAACATACCTGTGATTGACTATCTCCTGCAGAAAGTCTATTTCCATCTTTGACTGCTTGTCCAGTTGCCACAGAATCATTGCAATCATCTCCTAATGCATGTTCTTTCTCGCACTCATGAACTGAAACAGAAATAAACATCAATGTCAAGGTCATCCCATAAAACATCACTAGCAAGGTCATCCTATAAAAAACATTGATGTCAAGGTCATCCTATACACAAATTAATGTCAAGGCCATCCTATATAAACATCAATGTCAAGGTCATCCTATAAAAACATCCTTTTCCAATGAGATTTCACTAGATTGGACCAAACGGTTTATAGAGAAGAAATTTAGAAATCCTAAAAAAAAAACATTCAAGGCATTCAAGCACTTTAAAAACTGCAAAACAGGGTAAATATTTTTTCATTATCATCACTATTTTCATTAGCATTTTACATCTTGTCAACATTATTTCAGTTATGTTGAGTTGCTATGCCAGGTAAACAATGATAGAGAAAGACCACAAACTAATCTACCTATATGGTCTTTTCAACCCAGGTAGAACCATAGGCATTTCTTAAGTCAGCAAAATCCATATCAAGGGTTCAATGCATGACTATAGCAAGTACTTAACAAACATGACACACTTACTATAGTCTTGCATTAAACCTTTGATATACAATCACCTAGATTTGAACCCACATTCAAACTTCGTAGTAAAATTACGCGGTCCCAGAGGCCCCAAATTACCTTCAAGAATGTCATGTATCACTTGTGGTTGGTTATTGGTGCATGTCAGGGTAGATATCTTCTCTATATTAAACTCCCTTGCTGATGCTGACTGGTTAGATGATGAAGAGGAGGAGGAGGAGGCTGAGGGTCTATAATTAGCATCCCATTCTGTCAAAATAAACAGGCAACTATAAGACGTTTTGCTACAAATCACACATATACAGAAATTTGTGTAAATTATATTTTGCGACAACCTTTATTGAAACCTTTGACAGACATGGCATAAGATATCACAGCAAAAAAAAAGAACTAAAACAATATCAGTGTGATATATCAAGGAGAAAAGGGAAAAAGTCATGCCATTTCATATGATGAAAGAAATTGTACATGGCCTGCTATGACATTTAACAACTGCCATGTGTTAATAAGTTTTGGGTATCATTGATTTAGGTATGGACTAAATATCTTGACATAATAAAAAATACATGAGGTCAAATTACTTAATTCTAAATGAGTGTAATACTTATGAATTTTTGCCCAGTCCTACTAGTGTAAACTTTGCCTAATACTTCTATGGTAAATTTTGCCTAGTACAATAGTTTAAACTTTGCCTAGTACAACTAGGGTAAACTTTGCCTCAATTGGCCAAATACCATCATCAGAATTTTTTGTGTGTGTCATGGATTTCAAAAAGTTAATCATTGGACTCCAGTACCTTAAGCATAAAATTGTTCAAGAGGCTAGAGGATACACCAGTGATTAAACAAGCAACCTTTTATAGAGTTAAGAGTAGACTCGGTCTCTTTAGGTATGAGGAACTCGTCCACAGTCAGGGGCTTCTTTAACAACTCCATCCAGTCTTCATCTGAAATATTGAAGAGAACAAATCCACAATTCATAAAGTTAGTTGGGGAACATTCACATATTGGTTTAACCCTTTACCAAGTGCCAAATTTTCGACTGTCCCAAATTGAAAGAGTTTACAGTCAACATTTCAAAATGTGATAAGGTTCAAAAACAATCTTCTGCTAGGGCAAAAAACATTGTGGGGAAAGGAGAAATTGCTCATTAAGAGCAATTTCTCCTTTTTCCATGATGTTTTCCAGAGTTTTCTGCAACAAACTTGTCGAATGTCGTTATTGTTTGGTAATGGTCTAAGGTAGAATACCATAATCTGCCATTTTGAAACTAAATATTTCATCTGATTACTTCTGGCATTCTCAGTACACATTGATCAGGGCCGGAACTATTTGGTGTAAAGTGATTAGTTCCTGCACCAACCGATGTATACAAATAACAACTTAAGTGCTCTGATGAAAGAAAGAGTCAAAATTGTGGATTATGGGTATTCTACCTTAGATATTGCTGGCAAAGCACAAAACAGTAACAGTGTTATCAGCAGTCTAATTGATCAGCTTCCCGTCTCCTATATTTCATAAACAGCTTTTATTTGTTTGGTTAAATATGGGTGTAATGCAATGTCAACAATAATAAGCTATGTTACAGCTTTCCTGGGTTCACCAGTAGAAGGCTAGGGCCCATTTGTGACCTGTCAAAGAACACTCCCAAGATACCAGAGGTATCAGCAGGGAACAAACAAAGATCCTGAAGTGCTTAGACTGCCACCTTAACCACTAGGCCAGGCAGGACCCTCAGATTTTTAAATTCATTTTCTTCCAAAACCACATACTCAAATCACCACATACCCAAATCTACAATGAAACTTTCCATTAGAGGAACATCTGAATACTCATGTATATATTTGTCTTACAAACATTAGATAGAAATTCATGACAAACATGGGAATCACACCTGTATGCCCTTTAAACAGGTCACAAATTCTTGACTAAAAAGATTCAAACATAAATAAATTAATGGAGAAATGAGAATCAGAGCTTTTTACCTTTGAGCTGGAAAGAGGCCTAAAGCTGCTAATTTTTGGAAAGTTCTATCCCTGAAATTGTTGAATTGGGAACCCAAAAGCTCTTGCGACTTTGAATTTTTTGGAAAACATGCCCTTGTTAAATTACAAAAAAGCCTGAGAAGGCATACCAGATTTATTCCGTTCAACAGACGGTAGAAAAGATGTGGATGTCTCTATCTCTGCCGACGCTTCTGCTATTTCCTGTAATAGTTGTGATATTGACAGACTGTCTGAATGATCCCCAGTCTCATCAGGAGATCCTCTGGAGGAAAGAAAGATATAATGATTATTTTACAATTTGCTGATAACATATTTGGTGAATGGAAGTAAGTAAATTTCAAAGAAGGAGCTTTTCTCCAGAGCAGTTTAGTTCTGCCATGTATTCGTAATTTTATTTCACTCATAACCTTGGGCAAGGTACATGTTGTTTTTGTTTCTATGTTTTGTCTATTTGACTTTTTATATAGGTACCATTCACCATTGTTGTTTTACATCAATTGTGAAGGAAGCTTAAAGCTTGTTCAAAGCCACTCTTGATGACTGCTTCCTGGATACAACATCAGTAGCCAGTTTGTGGGTTAGTCCCGGAAATTTTCATCTCGCCTAACAGGGATTTGAACCCAGGACCCTCGGTACAAGAGCCCGACGCTCTACCCCTGCACCAATGTCGCCCACATTTTAAATTAATTTTACCAATTTCCTGGATTTTACCATAGCTAGGCAAAGCTCTGCAGTTTCTTGCCTGGAGGGCACTTGAAAAAAAGTTATTATCCAATAACAAAAAGAAACTTGTAAGTTATCCTTCTTTTCTACCATTGCTTTTAATCTGGACTACTTTCATAATCCAATATGAAGATTATGTAAACACCACTAGTTTTTAAAGGTTGATGGGATCTCACAATCTGGTGACAAATGCTGACCATTCTAAGTTTGTAAGTACATGAGAAAGACTGTTACTCCCACTTAAATGAAATCGAAAACTGATACACTGAAAAGGCAGACAATGACCATTTTCCAACAAAATTTTCATAAGTTAATTGCAACCAGCTAGTAAAACATTGGGGTTTACTTGCAAACCATCACTGAACTGAATGCATACTTACATTGCTTTCTGCTCCATCTCTTTAACAAACTCAGCAGCCGATTCCTGTACATCAGCGTAGTTCATGCTGAAATAAAAAGAAAAGCAACACATGCATGCATTAACCTTTGCTTTTATGCATGCTATAATCTACTATCTGCAAAAAGAGTCCTTGTAGAAATCCCTTTTAAGACAATACAATTTGTCATCCAAAAGAAAATTTCAATAATTCATACTTGATTGTTGTATACTGTTGCTTTTAATTTGGCTCAATCACAAATTTTATCTAAGAGAATAATATAAACAAGACTTTTAAAGTTTAAAGTTCAGCAGTATAATACATATTGCAGTAACTGGTTGATAACAGTAAAACTATACATAAAGTTGGACCAGCTCTTCAAATTATGCCTCTTTTACAACCAGATCACAAACAGAGATTACAAACTCATTCACAAGCAATAAACTTATTCTTAAAGGTGCTTCTTTTTAAATACAAAAGCAACAAAAATAAAAAAAGCAGCTGCTTTGGACCATTCACATAACATTTCTTCGGAAAACTCATAACATCTAATGGCACATTTTATCCAATCAAGTAGTCAAGGTAAGTAGAATCTATTGAAGAAATTCATGTACAGGTTTATGAACTTTTGTATAAGAAATGAGAAGTTTCATTTGGTACTCACCACCAATGAATTGTGTTATTTGCCCGTAAACCAAACAAGCTATCCCAGATCACAAAGTCATCGATCACCAAAACAAACTCATAGGACTGCTGAAAAAGAAAGATAAATGATGCAGGATATTCAGCCATTTATAAAAGATTCAACCAAGCCTATCAGAAGTTATTTTCAATTTCATCCATTTTGAAATATGGTTTGCAAACTCTTACAATTTGGGACAGTCGAAAACTTGGCATTTGGTAAAAGTTATGGTATTTTTGTCACAGATTGCTACAATGTTTTCATCTTCCACTAAACACTTGATTACCATAGAGGATTAAGTACTTCTCATAAACCTTCAGGTTTTGCATTAAGTCTATACTTCAGTAATTTTCATTTTCAAAGCACTGGCAGTAGATTAAAGAAAACACTTTGACAACCAGCAAAGCTATATGACACAACTTGTGGCTGCTTTGGCTAGATGGTTTCAACAAAAACACCACAACATAAATGCTAACTTTATAACATGTCGTTTCCACTCACGTCCAGTTGTTAACCACAATAACCAATCAGCAAATTTGAAGAAATACTTTCAGAAAAACACCAGCATTCCAATTAAAATATTTTCAAACAAAATTCCAAAAAATTCTAGTATTTCAGTATTTGTACCAAGAACAAAGCAAATAACAAGTTGATGGTTCAATGCAATACTATAGTAAGTGCTTCATGTTTGTGAAGCCCTTATTATAGTCTTGCATTGAACCCTCAATATATAATGACTCCTTCATAAAAGAAAAGGATGTGGTATAGTCTAGTTTCATGTTTGTGATGCACTTATAATTGTCTTGCATTGAACCTTCAATATATAATGACTCCTTCATAAAAGTAAAGGATGTGGTATAGTCTAGTTTCATGTTTGTGAAGCACTTGTTATAGTCTTGCATTGAACCCTCAATATATAATGACTCATTCATAAAAGTAAAGGATGTGGTATAGTCTAGTTTCATGTTTGTGAAGCACTTATTAGTCTTGCATTGAACCCTCAATATATAATGACTCCTTCATAAAAGTAAAGGATGTGGTATAGTCTAGTTTCATGTTTGTGAAGCACTTATTATAGTCTTCCATTGAACCCTCGGTATAAAATGACTCCTTCATAAAAGTCAAAGATATGCTTTAGTCTTGCATTGAACCATCATTATGATAGCCGTCACTATTCAGCCCATCTTACCTTATTTGGACCATAGTGTTCTAACACTACTTTTACATCACGGACTAGGAGCATTGCAGTCCGCCAATCTTCATGACTTCCGGTTTCCCCTAGACTGTAAAGATAATAGAAATTATAACAAATCTGGGTACCGTGTAACTATTTAGTCTAAGAGAGAATGCTGTTTTTAACTTAAACAAATCTTACGAAAAAATGGTAAAACTGTACCCTTAACCTTTCACCCATAACATCATAAGAATAATTAATCAAAAAGTAATAAATTTAACCAATAACTATAAACAATCAACTTTTTTTTTACATAATCAAACTAGTATGAAAAGTTTATTCTAAACTTATAGAACAAGACAAGAAATTACTATGATTGAGCCATTTCCCTTGTTTGTTTAAAAGATTCCTTCACAATTTGGATTATGAAAATGTAGCCAGTCTAATATAAACTCTTACTGGTAATTAATGTTTGCTAATGTACCAAGACTTTAAAAACCTTTCATTACTGAAAATACAAGATGAATCATATTACTGACAATTTTAGGACACTTTAAATTAATGTAAGAGAAAATAACATTACGCTTTTGACACTGCTGACTTTGTAAAATAGGCTTTGATAAACACAGTTCCATCCTCAATCTCTTTAATATTCCAACCATTCCTTGTAGTGCCTTTATCCTGAAAATAAAGACATATTACAAATTTCTTTTGGCTATTCTTCATATATAAACGATTGCTTCTGTAAACATTTGGTCCTGCTTTCCACAGTAGTTGAGGTAAAAGATTTGTAATCCAGAAGAAAGTGATGAAAATAATAAAGTGTAGAAAGAGTGTGGTATGAACTAACGGGTGAGGTTACTTTTGTGTGTATGTGTTTTTCTTGACTTGTCTGTAGATTTTTGCATTTTTGCCTATAAAACAACAACAGTTGCAGAATTTATCATGTTTATGATTTAATAACATTTAAGATAATGCCCATGTCCAGTACAAACTGTGTTATAGTGAATTACCCCAAGACCATGTTTGCCATGAACACTTGTTCAGTGTTCTGTCGAGAGCGCGGCCACGGTGGATTGGCCTCTAAAAATCTATGGATCCCATCCTCTGAATCCATCTAATGGGCCCACAGGCCAATCAATTTCGGATTTCAAAATTGAGAAAACTCACTAATTGCGAACGCACAAATATCACAGCCATGTAACTCGCATGGCTACACACGACACCGCAAACAGAACTCTTCTGGAACTTCCGGCTTGCCAACATCACCAAGGGGTTCTGATCGACGACACCGCATGGTCATACCGCAAGAGGAACAGTGTTTTTCATTGGTTGCATATGATGCTGTAAAGTTAGATAAGCAATCGTTGCTCTTGCATGATCATGCGTAAATTTCATTTCCGTCATGGCTGAAAACATTGCAAAATCTGTGTCAAAGAATTTGGCGAAAAAAACTAGCGATCTTAAGTTTCTTTAATGCACATTTTTAATCAAACCCAACCGAGCCGCATGCTAGCACTAGTATCAATTATGAGCTGGCAACGCCGAATGCAGATACGGAACCAGAGCCGAAAAAGTTTTTTCAACGCTTGTGGTTGAGAGATTTTTCGTAGTTGAAATATGATGAGGATAAATGTGAAATACTGTGCAACATGTGTATTAAACATCATAAACGCAATGCTTTCATCTTGGGCAGCAATAATTTTTTCACAAGCACATTGATGAGGTATGAATAAGATAAATAACAACAATTTGCCATTATGGCGAGATTTTACAGCCACCACACAGACACTAAACACCAGCTGTTGTGAAGGTAATTAAAGACAAGTCTGGATAAGTTTGATAGGTTTAGTCATATGTCAAGCGATTTTGTTAGTGAGCCCCCTTTTTTAGTCAAAGACCCCAAAATTGGAGTACTCAGGGAGATTATTTTAAAGATTGGAGTACAATTATTACAAAAGAAATCACAATCTTTGTACACAATATATGGAAATTGCTACAACTTAAACTGCCATTAACTATAATCATTTATATATTAAAATAAAGATCACTTATGTTGCTGAAACAATTTATGATATCAAAATGAAATGTGATTGGACTTAAAAAGTGCTGCAAAACCATTGGTAATGATATTTTCTAATGCTAACTTCATTTAGCAAGGTATCTTGATTGGGTGCTCTTAGAATATATCTTTAAGGGGTTGTTTAGATTGTAATTAATTGGCAATTAATAATAATTAATAGGCGCAATTAGTTAAGTGTGTTGATTTATAGGACAAACTGCACATCTAAAACTTCTTTTATACAAGGCTGCTATAGTTCTAATAGAGAAGGCCAAGTTAACCCAGCAGAGTGAACACCCGTCCCAAATAACCCATATTCCAGCATCAGTTTCATTGAACTGTATTAAGAAACCCTTGGGGGGTTTTTTTTTTTCATTTACATCTCATTGGAAGTAATTCTGTTCAAATGTGCTTCCATTTAATGCAAGTATCTTTGCCCATAGTTAGAGGGTTACCCGGTATCTAAGACAGTGAATAAGATAAGTCATTGTCATCAGTTTCCGTGTTTATGTTTAACCTAACTGATGGAAAACGTCTCTGAATTAGAAACTTTGGCTAGAGGAAAAAGTCCTGGCTATTTGTTGATTTCGATTATCTTTGGGATCCAATAAATCCAAAATTGTTTTCCTCTTGTTTCGAATTACTTGACTAAACTTGGTATACATTTGTGACGTAATTCAGCGTTCGTGCCTTCGAGTTTGGGTAAACGTAACTTACGCAGCAGACAACAACTGCCTTAGAAAACCTTCGTGTTGCTGGTCGTCTTTTTATGATAAAGTCATTAATCCAGGGCCTTAAAACACGTTTCTTTCTCCTCTTGTTCATATTACACTACATTATAAACCAGCTTTCTTTAGGATGTCTTGGCGAAATATCCGCAGCGTTGTTTTGATTTTGGCAGGTTATTATTGTTGTTATTCTTGATCCGTCATTTTATTATTCGTACTAGTATGAATTCGTATTCGTAATTATTCGCCTCTTCGAAATAGTGTGATTCAAAAAATAACCACAGACTCTACCAATCTCTACCAGAGTAAATTGGTTCCCGCTACCCTCCCACATTTATCCGTGGGACAATAACCCTGCATAGGAGATTGAGACTATACAAGCAAATATTTTCTTCTTCTCATACCTTCTTCGTTCTTTTTGTATTTTCTGATTTAACATTTAGCATAAATATTTAATTACTGAAATACTGTTGACGCAATCAAAAACCTTAATTTGGCTTAACCCTTAGAATGCTGGATAATCTTTTAAAACCTTTGATATCTGCTTAATCTTAATGAGGAAAGATTTTCAGAGTATCAAGCAGATTAGATCACAGGCTGGCCTGGACCTGCCCTGTTTGCATAAGCATGAAGTTGGTTTAAGTACTATAGAAAAGGGGTTTAGACAAGGTCTTACATTTCTGAACAGTGAATTTTACCGAGTAAATATCAGTACCATCAGTAATGAGCTGGCAAAAAATCTCTAGAATTATAATTGTTTCAAAATTTATTTTTGTTTTGGTTGTTATTTCAAGTTACCGAGCGCAAATCATACCGTTGTATATCAATTGTACCGTGGGATTATGGATGCATAAAAAAGCAATAACAAAGCTGCCGTGGAAAATATAGGCCCTTTTTTGACCAATTCAAAGAAAATTTACTACATGTCAAGGGTCGTCAAACAGCTCAGTTTGTAGGCTTATCTCCCGAAGGATGTCATGAAATATGGATGCATAGCGTGTAGGGAATACTAGCTAAAGCATACTTTGTATGCACATAATGTTCGTTGCCATCAATGGGTTTCGGCTTACTGAAGTATTTCGATACTTCATATGCCGATCATGATTTTCTTTTTTTCCAAACACAAAAGACTAAAGTTTCTAAAAAAGGATCCACCTTTTCCATCTTCTGCTTGGCTTATGCAGAAACATAGATAGCTATGTCTCTGGCTTATGATCCCCTTAACCTATTACCAAACAATTACGACATTTAACCACTTTGTTCTAGACGATTTGGAAAACATTGTTGGAAAAGAAGAGATTGCTGCTCTATCAGAAGATTATTTTCAAATATTATCATATTTTGATATGTTGTCTGCAAACTCTTTCAATTTGGGACAGTCGAAAATTTGCTGTTTGGGAAAGGGTTGATGCATTCCATATTGTATCATCAAGTTAGAAAGCAATGCATTCGGGGGTGCAGAGCCCGTAACATACGACGAAGTGCATACGTGCTTGTTTCAGACCTTTAAAGCTTTTAACCTTTGAACAGAGAATATAAAAAAAAATCGCAATGTGGACGTTGAATGGATGGACTTTGGACAATCAAGGGGGGAACCTTCTTACAGACGCTGTCCTCACATGTGTACATTTCTCAGAGAAAAGTGTGAACAGATGTGAGAAATCGCACCAAAGCTGTCGTTGAATATATTTTTTTCACATGTGATCGCCCTTACAACCAAGGATATTTGTCAGAAATACACCTTGTGTACGACAATGGAAAACCACACACGAACGCCATTGACACTCGTCGTATTAAGGGCCCACTCACAGCGTTATTCTTGTATGAAGAAGATGACTGGAACCAGTGTCCAACCCGAGTAGATATCGTCTTACTAGTCTATACGTCATTGTTTCCAAGCTTTGTCATGTTATGAACTTATGAACGCGAAGTGGATGTGAGAAGACAACCAGGTTTGTTCTTCAAGTCAAACTCAAGCCTTTCTTATATTTGACAGTGCTAAAACCGACTTGATGCTTCTGCAATAAGGTGACACCCAGGCCGGCCGCCAATTTACTTGGCGGCTGGCCAAGATCTAACCTGTTTGCTACTCCGAGTATCTTTCTTCAACAAAATTGAGCAGATAATAAAGGTTTTGGACAGCAGACGACACAAAATTCTATCTTAAGAAAATCACCCAGCATCCTAAGGGTCAACCGCATGTAAGGGCCGGTCAAGACAGATAGGACCATCGCCATTCAGCCATCAAAGTGACTATATTTCCTGAAAATCAAAATCTATTCCGGTAAAAATAACGTCATTTGGATGCAAACCGAGATGGACTTCATGATTTCAACTATAGAACTCTAACGACCAGACCACGCGGTCCTTAACTCCTATATTGCTTAAACCGACTTTATGCTTATGCTTATGCAAACAGGTTGGATCCAGGACAGCCGCCAAATAAATTGGCGGCTGGCCTGTGATCCAACCAATTTGCTACTCTGAGTATGTTTCCATATCAAAATTAAGCAGATATTCAAAATTTTGGAAAGTAGTCGACACAAAAATCTAGTTTTAGAAAATTCCCTAGCATTCTAAGAGTTAGTGTATTGATTGGAAAAGGATAGCAACTCTAAATATAGATTGCTTTCTAGCTTTGACCATTTTCAAGAGACTATACTAGATTCATACCGGAATTCAGCATTTGTTTATTTTGGTAACCAATGTTATTGGTCCTTTTTTACATTTGAGAGTTCGTTTCACCCGCGTAGAAGATTGCGTATTTCTAAGTGTCCTTTGGCAAAACAGCTCATAGCAATAACCTAGTTCTGTTGAATCCAGGAAAAGCACAAAATAACTGAATATTTGTTTAAGTCGCATAAAACAACATGTAAACAAACAAAGAATTTGGTACTAGCAATTAAATGATGACAGCAAATATGTTTTTACATGAAATTTAATAGCTAAGCAAAATAAAACAAAAAATACACGTGTATGCACTTTTAATAAAAAAAATATGAATAAATACAAAACAACAAGCCCATACCGATGTAGATAGTAGAACCTGCACTCGTTCTAAAAAACAAGCGAACAGGAATATTTGTGGTATCCTTCAAACTTCCATAACGTTTTTTTTTCTCGATATCATCTGTACCCAAGGCTATGCGTTTTCTAACTTTCCAACCGTACATATCCCTCTGTGCATATGAATGCAGGGTTATTCGGTTGTGTCCTGAATTATATTTTCAAATGAATTGAATATCCTCGATTTCTTTTTTTCTTTCTTTTTTTAGTTCGTTGACACAATTGTTGGGTGCGTTTGCATAGCCGAGCACAAAAATTCTAGTAATTTCTCAAAGTGCGTAACAAAAGCATGATAAAAATTCATATTGTCAGTAGAAAGTAAAAAAGCAAACATTCGGGTGGTCAGAAAGACTAACTGGTAGCTACGACAACCATTATAGAAGGGACAAACTCACACACGCAGCAATGCAATTATAACCATAAGCAAAACAGTATAAAACGTAGTATATATTACAAAAAAAAGAAAATAATACTGAGAAATAAATATTGGGATTAATATGTATCTTGTTTGGTTGTTATGTTGCATCGCAGCTATATAAGAGCGATGCCATAGTAACCTTGAAACATTATTCGGCAGCCTTGATAAAGACTAGACTTTATGGAATTAGACATTCTCATCTATAGTTTACAGTTTTCATTACGGGATATTTTGTATTCTAAGTATCTGCTTTACTATATTTTAATCAAAGGAAAGGAACATACAGTAAACGTTGAGCTTGATTTTGAGATAAAAACAAACAGCCACGTAGTTGCCAAACATTATTCTTGATTCGCGACTTCACTCATTCCCCTATAAATTGTTTCAAAATGGCGGATTGTGGGTATTCTACCTTAAATCTTATGCTGTCGTTGCCCAGATACGACACCACTCGGTAACTTATCTCTTTAAACAATAGTTCCTACTTCATGCCAAAGCGAATGCTTTTCATGCTTTATATTTGTTGTCGTCTGATTTCACTTTCAGTTTCATGTCACACATATTGGAGAATGTGTTACGTTATATTGGTTGTCCATCATGAAAAAGGTATTGTACGAGTCACACAGAGACCGGTTCGGTTTGGTTCGGTGGATGGATGAAATTGCTAGAGACAAGTGTTATAGTCAACCAAATACAAACTAACAGACCAATGCCACATTTCACTACATTTACCACTACCATCATGTACGTCACGTGACGCTATGAAGCGCTACGCAAAATTGTCACACAGAATGCAAAAAAAGCACGATGATGAAAACAAAACCCACGAAAAAGAGATTGCCGTATAGTTGTTGTCTTGGCTAGAATAGGATTAAACTTAGTAACTGTTACGTATGTGTCTTATGTTTTTTATCTTATAAAGTGTTTTACGATACTAATGCTTTGAAAATAACGACACCAAAAGCACTTTAGATAAAAAGATATAAGGATCGGTAAAACTGGAAGATGGCTCTAGTTTGTTCGGATATAAGCTTGAAATTTATTGCGAAAATTTACGTGAATGCCATTCGGTAAAACTCGTAAATTGCTCGAGTTTGTTCGGATTTGAGCTAAAATTCAGCCCGATAATTTACTATACAAGAAGGCAGTGGTAAGTGTAATGTAACGGAAGTAACCACTGTGGGTAGTTGGGCCGGGAACCAATCTTAAACAATGGCCTCCATCGGCCAGTTCAATTGCTTCACAAGACCACCTTTCGGTTTCGTGTAACGTCCGTATTTATCTAGTGCGAGGCCCTGATGCGCGGACCGCCAACCAATATTCTGGGCTGTCGTCCGGGGGTAGGGCTTCGGGGAGGGATCCACTTTAATGTACTCCTCTATGGGCGTGACGGGGTTGGGCTGTATGGGCTCCACGTCCTTGTGTCTCTTCTCCCGGGGCTGGATATCACCCTCGACTAGCTGGAATACGGTAAAGGGGACAATGATCTTAGTTAACTTATTTATTCTACATCGATTGTGAAGCACGTTCTTGCATCTTAGAATAACCACCCTCGATTCTGCTTCATAGATACATAATCAGTACTAGCACTGAATGTGGATAAATGAAATATCGCAAGGGGGATACCGCTACTCAAAGGATTTGAGCCCACGAGCTTCATGTCCAGAAGCTGAAGCTTAGAAATTCGTGGAGAGCGTGGGACAATGCATGTGTTCCCTTCGATTTGCGATTTGCGCGTTAGACAAGAGAGAGCGGAGCAAAGTCATTATTTTTCGAGAACACGGGCCAAGATTTGCAATTTTGCATTGTGTGAGAAATTGTTGATACTAAAACATCTACGATTTTACAGCGTCGAGTATGGTTGAGCAATTCACCTTACTAGGAAAACTGTATTTGGTCCAATTTGAAAGCAACGACGAATTATTAGAAATATAAAGAAAGTTTGTGAACTGTAGGGGGCTGTTTACTTGAATTTGAATGAAATAAAAATAAATCCAAAATATTGTAGTCAGACTTTGCTTTCAAGTTGGACCTGTTCCTTTGGGATAAACCATTGTGGCACAACGACGAATTGCTATCTGGAAGCAATTTATTCTTTTATTACATTTGATTCTAAAACTGTCTGCAAATCCTTTTTCAACGCAAAGTATTCTGAATTAGTAAACAAAGTTTCAACAACCGTTTCCGAAAAAACCATTCCGACTAATTCGCCCACATATTTTATAGACAGAATGAATCACTACAGAGTGAGTAAACTTTGCCCGATTCAAAACGCTAGAAACGTTCGTGATATAGGGAGAACAGCTTACACCTCTCTTATCGAATATTTGTTTCCACCCTACCACAGGAAAGTACTTCGCAATTATTCATTCTTAATTGACATTGGCGATCTCTGTCAGATGGTAGAAGAACAATAGACGCTGTGTTGTTTGATAAAAAATTAGATCAACAAGCTTTTGTGCATACCTTTTCGTATTTTGTGGTTAAGAAGTTCCAGTTATCTGGCCAATGTTTGGCTGCCACTTCTTCTGATTTTACATGATCCTTCCTGAAAAATGAAAAAAAAACATAATCTTAAAGAAGGGTTTGGTCAAAATTATAACCATAAACGATAAAGCAATACAAATAGTTTACTCTCTAGACTCTTACCCAATGGTTGGGGGGAAGGGGTGCATATTGTCAATAAAAGTGTTTCGATCAAGTTTTGTTGATTGGTTAATAAACACAAAACCATTCTTTATATCAATTGAATACAAATAAATAACATCGTCATTTTGTCATCTGTCCCCTAAAATATGTGAATATGTATTTCAAGAAGAAAATGGAAAATGATAGATTTGTGGGGAGGAAACATACGCCCTTAAACTTGCTCACTCAACCTTAGAAATTGTTGATTTCTGCTCAACGAATAACCTTTTCTGTTTACCGTAATTTCTAAAGCATTAAGAGCGACGACTTGCATAATACTATTTTCAACCCTTATTCTTTTATGCGAACGATCATGCATTTTTAGTTTAGTTTTAAGTTATTTACTTCACATATATATTGTGACGGAAGGTTGAAACTTATTGGATTCACTCTCGATAACTGCTTCCTGGATACTAAACCAATACTCATGCTGCTATGTGCAGCTGCATTTTCATCTTGCTGCAAACGGAGATCGAACCCATGACCCTCGATAACAGGGGTCGACTCTTTGTCGCACATACGCCGTTACTACTAAAAGATGACGTATGAAATCATCATGACAAAAGGAGAATTTGCTCATTACGAGCAAATTCTCCTTCTGTCATGATGATTTCAATGCTTGCCAGCCAGTCATGCAGTTTCCCTTCAGTATATAGTCTCACATCGATTTCTGGTTCTTCATGGTGTGAGATTAGAAATTTCCTCGGAACAGGTGGTGGGTTCAAACTCGTTGCCCAATTCTGATTTGTTTTATAGTCGAGGCGAACTTTTTTTAACTCAGAATTTGTGAGTAACGTGAGGTTTTATTGTTGATTCTTAGTCTATATGCATCCTGAACTAAATTGCTCGAGAATGCCACTTATTTGGCCCAAGTCTAGAGTTGGTAATGAGCACACTCGTACCTCACAAGACTTGTTTTTATGACAGGCTATTTGATGTCAAGCTTTGAGTTTGCAATACAAAATATACTGACCATAATTTTTTTTTAAGATAACGATCCTTTTTTATAACTGATATGTAATAAAGTTTGTTCATAAACTGATCATTATTTTTGTTAGAATTAAGGCCTTTCTTTATCCGCTCTATACATGTATTTTTATTCACGATTCAACACCTTCATATCAGAACAGAATTTAGAATTCACTGAGACGATAAGGGAAGTCGCACTCTTCCGTTTCCTTTTCTCTTTTACATCGATGGTTTCATTCAAATTCTCGAAGATAAGGACCATCAAATATTATTATTATTGATGCTCTTTGTACCAGCAAAAGAAGTGTTGGGTCAAAAGAGAATAAGATAATCAGTAAGCGTGTGAAGGGACATTAAGCGTCAAAGTTTTTACCAAATGTGGTTTGCTAAATGTTTTCAAGCCCTCCCATTTCGATTAAAGATCGATTCATATCATAATTCCATATGTATTTATTACAGTTTTGGAGGGAGGGAAAGAATCAATCCGCTTTTAACACTGACCGTGGTGGGGGTGATATGAACATGTTTGACAAAGAGTCAACGTGTCAACAAATACAGCAAATAATTGCATGTAAATCTATATAATTGATTAAATCAAACTGAAATTGCTGTAATATAAAGATACACATGCTCAAAACGAACATGTTCTCTATATGTCAGTCGGACCCCAATTTAAGTGATTCTGTATCATTAGTTGATTTGAACCAATTGTGACACATTGTGGGAATGTTAGGTATAAACAGTCCCTCATTTTGCCTATATACTTCTGGCAAGCCATAATAGTTTTCTCTATTTATTCCTTTATGTCGCTAATCTTTTAATTCGTTTTTTCTATGAGTACCATTTGATGTTACTCGAATACAATATCTTCCCAGGGTTCCTTTCCTTTTTTCAATCCACATAGGCCTATAGTCTAATGAATGAAATAACACTTGATGAAAATTGATAAAGATGGTTATTTAGTTTAGGGTTAGGTTTGTTTAAGCACAAACTAAGACCAAAGTTGTTTGGTGTCATACCCGTGTATCCTCTCAGTGCTGTTTCTCTGTTGTTAGCGTTTGGTATAACCCGAAAAAACCTTAATGGAGTTACATTTTCTTTCAATCCACATACATGTATACGGAAAAGGAACGACAGTGTTGATAGAGATTGACTCAAATGGTTATTAATTCCACGGTGCAGTTTTTAGCACAAATTAAGGCCATTATTTGCTTAGGGACATAACGGTATATGATTTCATTGTTTCTATATTGAAAGCATTTGGTGCATATATACACTGAACGCCATTCCTACCCAAAGTTCCGTTTATTTCTAATCAACAGTTCCTAAACCCATTACCAACGCGACATTTTCGACGGTACCAAATTGGAAGAGTTTGCAGACGACATTTCAAATTGTGATGAAATTGAAAAGCAATCTTCTCTTAGAGCTGAAAACATTGTGGAAAAGGGAGAAATTGCTCGTTAACGAGCAATTTCTCCTTTTCCCACAATGTCTTCCAAAGTCGTCTGCAACGAACTGATTAAATGTCGTTATTGTTTTGTAATGGGTTAAATCACAATTTATTTCAGGGTAAGGTTCGTTTGCCATAAACTTAGCCATAGTTTGGCGACGTACCCATATATGTACATGTTAGGGTTAAATACTAAATCTGTGGATATAGTAGGTCTCAATGTGATCTCCGAGATTCCTGTGTAAATATTAAAGCTATAAACCTTTTATACTTTCAAGCCATCTCGGGACTATATGGACCTGTTTCAGAAGAAACTACCAAAACGACTGTGAGAAAGGAATAACTGCTTGAATAAACTATGTCCAATGTCCCCATTTTGTTAAATGATTTTAAGTCTATCAGAGAATTGTCTTTAAAATCATATTAAATTGAACCAAAGGTCGTCTGCTAGCTTTTTCGGTTTGGATCGTTAAAAACTAGACGTTTTTGAGAGTGTATACGTTTAGAATTGGTGGCATGACCTGAACAAAATCAAATGGAATCGATTCGCCGTAACAATAGAATAACACGTACATGAAACATTGGGTGCTTTGACAAAAAAGTATGGGAAATCATACTGTAATTTATACACTCATCAAACGAGCGAGTAAAGCGTGACCGAAGGCGAAATCGTTAATCTTTCCAGGCTAAGTGCACGTCAAATAGTCTTTTGTCTGAAGCCCACATATAATAAACTATAAACCCTGTAAAACCCTTTATACTGCATAAGGTAATTTGAATAAAAAGGCACAGTTAATTTTAATATATGACAAACGAATTCAGTGATAGATTATGACATGATTTTTGTTGGAAAATCATTGAAACTATCACAAGAAAAATGTTGTCAATGATGAAAATTGACACTTTGTGATAGCGAAATACCGTAGAATCATTGCGATATAATGACCTTTTCCCATTTAAATTACCTCAAAAGGTAACGAAAAATATTGAGCCCAAATCGCTTACATCGTGCCTCTGGAGAGTATTCATGGCAGATAAATTCAAGTTGTGTATTTTGGAGATTCAGAGTGTAAAGGAAAAGGTCATATTTGTGATGATCAATTTAATTTACAAACAAGCAAATATTTACCCATGTTTGAATATGTAAATTTGTCCGACCTTGTGATCTTCAACGAGTCAAGTAATCGATTTGGCTTACGTCTTTGTATTAATACAAATGACTTTATTTCAACGTTTAATATTACAGCATTAAAGTCATTTATGATTTGTAAATCAATTAAGCATACATGTGTATGAGTTCTGAGTAATGAAAGCTCGATATTGCCTTATGATTATTTGATTTGAAATAAAGACAGTGCAACGAATGCAATCATCATAGGCTTCGGCCTTATGCATATAACGAGCGATAAACCAGAAATTATGACAAAAGCGAAAATAAAGGACTCTTGCGACGGTCTGGAATTGCCTTTAAAAGACTGTACTGAAATGATATCTAAAACTGAATTCTAATAAACTTCACGACTATTATGACATATGTAAATTGATTGTAGAAAGATGTGGAAAACTACATCGTGATAGAATAGATCGTCCAAAAGCTTACCAAGACATGATGTGATCATCATTAAATAACGTTGGAATTTTACCTGCACTAACTCGGATGATCCAACCTGTAAACGTGTAACGTAGAATGAAATATTTACGTCGGGATCATTCGGATGGTGAAAGAATAGATCGTCCTAAAGCTTTTTAAAAAACATTCTTGTTTGTTTGTTTTGGGGGTAATTTTCTGACTTGAAATTGGACGATTGATGGAGTGTTGCCCTCAAGTGGTGTATGTGTAACATTTTCCCGTGCGCTTTTTTCTCAATTGACGAACTAAAGGTTTGAATGATAGACAGAGTAATCGCATATGTTCGTCTTTTCAGTTTCACGAGCCTTGGCTATACCCGGGATTACTGTATTTATGTTTCGCCGAAAATAATCCCCCTCTACAATGGTTGTACTGAAGCATATATGTTTGCCTATAGATTTATATAACCAAGCGGTCTTTCAGACATATTAAGGATATGTAGATTTAGTGTTTAACGATATTCACATTATGTTGCATTCATTAAGTTAAATGGCAGGACTCGACTCTGATAAACAGGGAGAGAGTTCATTTAGTGAGCTACCCATTGGTGCCCATACAAGAAGTGTGGCCTATATTGAAACAAAAAGGCAACAAAAATGAGATGAGAAAAAAAGAATTTTCTTTGTGGATCTAGCAGTAGATACCAACGTTTGATGAACATTTTTTCTGTCTATCACTTTGGTTTCTAATGCTTTTGATTTTTTGAATTTGACATTTTTCTACTCATTTTTCTACTCAATATTTAAGGTTTTCTAGATCCGCGTTTACCTTGGACAATTTAGCTGATAAGTGACACCATTCGTCGAGGATCGTAATACCTCAATGATTTTACAGATGATAGTCTTTCATGAAACATCGTTTAATGTTTAATAACTCCTCTAGACTTTGTACATCTATACGCCATAAATCATACAAGGAACAATATCTCCATACAGCCTACATATTCTATATGCCATATATCATAAGGTGAGAACACCTGACATCAGAACTATTAACAAATCTTTCTCTTCATATGTACGTCGTTGATCGAATTTGCTTCAGGTTTTTACAAATAGGGCGATTTTCGGTACAGATATCATAACGTCCACTTAGCATTCTTTTAAATGGTTCAAAGTAATGAATGGATGAGGAGACTTTATTCTGCAGCATATTCAGTTAACTTGTTGGCAACATATTGATTACAACTGTTACATGTAGATTAAAGTCAGTCTGTAAGTTTCAAACTTTCATAAAAAAGTCGTTTATATCTCGAGGGTTCAGCGCAATACTATGGTAAGTGCTTCATGTTTATGAAGCTGTTACTATAGTATTGCACTGAACCCTCGAATTATTCTGTTCATCTTTTATTATTTTGAAAGCGCTCTCTGTCGACTTTAACGATATCGCATTAAATGGTGAAACTAACAATTACAGGTAATAGATCCCGTAATACCTTAATGTTTTGTACTTCTTCCCATTCCTTTCACAAATATCTTAATATATCACTGTGAGACGTCATATGGACCAAAATACCATAAGTTCCTTTAGTTTTTCAGTTATCTTGTACACTTGTTATAAAATACCATAAGTTCCTTTAGTTTTTCAGTTATCTTGTTCGTTTGTTATAAAATACCATAATTTTCCTTAGATTTTCAGTTATCTTGTTCACTTGTTCATTGTTGAACATCTTATGGAAGATTGTAAGTTTAAATTGTCAAATTGGTTTCCTCGTTAAATAAAGTCTTTATTTTATCTATCATTATTTCGTAAAGCTTACTCATTGATATGCATAATTTATTAACCGCTATAGAAAAGGCCCATTTGTTGTTTTCACCACACAAAAGAAGGTAATGGTCGTTGGCTTTGTCTAAGATAAAGTTGTGTCGTATTTCATCGAATGCTCACGTGGGGTGTTGTACCTTCGATTGATAGTCGATTGATCGAATCGAATCCTTTATGTAAATAAACGCATGGGTAATTGAAAAGTGAATGTGTGGCTAAGTCTTTAGATAAGATAACCTGCGAATACGTTTAATTTTGGAGAAAGGGACATCTCTTTCTACATACTGGCTATACTGGCGACTGCTCTGCGTTAACATAAGATGTGAATCCATTTACTCATATGGACTATTTTGACAATTTTGGAAACAGGAGAGGGAAGAAAAAAAGGAAAAAGAAAACAAAATGATGACGACAGAAAATAAAGAAAAAGAAGAAGAAGAAGATTATGAAGGAGGAAGAGGATGAGAAGGGGGAGGGGAGTGGAAGAGGGGGAGAACAACAAGAAGAACTAGACAAACAAAAAGAACAACAAGAACAAGAAGAACAAAGTAGTATATTGCACATTCTGATCTGAGAACCATTTGGAAGGGTTTTCCCCGGTAACGACGCGGTACGTTATTGGTCAAAAGGCATACACAAGTTACGTGGGAGGTGAAATTGGAGAAATCGGTTTGAGTTAAATGCTTTCTCTAATCGAAATAGAATGATATACACCGAACAAAGGCGCTATATCAGCTATTGAAATGTTATTGAACTTCTGAATTGCCTCAACTACTCGATTTTCACTCTTCAAGGTTCAGTACAATCAACTTATTGTTTAACGCTGTACATATCTCAATTTTACCGAATCTGCACACGTTTTAGAAGAAACCGCTGTGATCAATTGATACATTGTTCTTAAGGAGCAATTTGTCCATTTGTCACAGTGGATTCTAATCAATATCCACAAGCAAATATATAGGTTTATTGTCATTCTGTGTTTGTCGTCTGCTGTTCAATTCAAATTGGACTATCTAAATGATAATGTATCAAAGATGTGTTGTCTTGGGAAATATTGAACCATCACAGCTTTAAATTCGAACGAAATAGCGCCTTAACCAGCATAGTGCTGGAACCGATATTATGCTTATGCAAGCAGGTTAGATTCAGGTCAGCCACCAGGAAAATTGGCGACTGGCCTGTGATCTAACCTGTTTGCTACTATGAGTGTATTTCCTCGTCAAAATTAAGCATACACTTAAGGATTTGGATAGCAGACGATACAAAAATATATGTTCAGAAAATTTCCCAGCATTCTAAGGGTTAACCCGTTCACCATATGCGTTTTGTGGCATACTCGTAAAAGAAACCAAAGCTCAATACGAACATTGATGATTATGACAAACGATCGTTACGATCCGAAACGTTGAGAAAATCGTAACGAAAAATGGTGGAAACTATTCATGGTGTATTCAGAATTCCTCTGCTTGCAGACGATCACACTTAACCGAAATTTCGAACCCTGGCATGTCCCATATGACGACAACAAACGACAATTATGGTACAAAACCTTGACTGGGACCTAATGATACAATGGCGGATCCAGCTCATGGCTCAATCGGGACCCCTCGGTTATGTTGGCTGGTCACACTGAACCGGCCTTTTTCGAATTTGCCGAAGGGTTGAAATTGCCCATGGTGAGCAATGATTTTGCTCGGCGACAAAAGATTGTTTAGTCGTCTAGTATAGATATATCAAACAAATGGATTCGAAGATAATGATGTCTTTGATTCCTCTGAAAGACGTCCAGTAGTATCGCAATGCACATGCAACTGAATTGGCGTGGACCGTAGACATATACGCCCATTATTCAGAACAAACATTGAACAACTATTTGTATCAAAGACAAAACTAAATCAATGATAATACAATGTCTGATATCTCGACATCCATTGTTCAGGACCGCATTTTATTGATAAGATAAAAACATTGTGGACCTGTGATTGCCTTCCTTATTCTCGTCAATGTATTGACTGTGACATTCTGATCACCAAACATTATCAACCTTTTTGTTTGAAGCAAGTGTGTAACTATTTATACAAAGAGAATAAACTTATGTACACATGGAATCTAAAAAAGGAAAATGTCAAGTATACATTGAGCATCCCGTTTCAATTTCATGTTTTCCCAATGAAGTTTAATGTTTATCCTGTCACTAATGCCATTTTGGGACCGATAACTAAGTGCCGTATAACATTTGTGATATCCGGCACTAACCATGTATCACATACACGTGACGAATCATGACGTCAGAGTGCAATGACGTCATGTTTACATCATTCTCTACTTATTTTTACATTTTTTCTCGTGTTTTACTTACATCCTGTCTTTTTGAAAGAATACATAAAGATAACAGGATAAATATAATAGATGGTTGGTGTCTTTGAATGGGAAAAGTTATAGGGCTCGGCATCGGAATATTATCCGTTTCGCTTTCGGCTCACCGGATAATATTCCTAAGCCTTGCCCGATAACATTTCCGATTCACGACACCAACCATCTATTCTCTGTATATTTCCTTTTACGAAACATCTTTAATTTGCATCAGATGGACCACAGGCTACAGACTTTTGCAAGGGAGCATGCCCACGAATCCCCTAGCCGTGTGAAAACTGGGCACTACAGTCTATTTTCTCAATGGGGTATGTGATTGATCAAAATTGAAACCACTACCAGAAAGTAAATAGCGAAGCAAGGAAACTTACGTTACCTTTATGACATTAGTTAAAAACAAGTGTGTATAAAGAGAAATTGCTCGTGACGGGCAATTTCTCCTTTTGTCGCACTTGGTTTTCATTTTCTATTGGCACACTTGAGTTTTCCTTCCTTTCTTGGAACATTTTATGTTGTAAGTTTTTCAATAATCTAGTCGGGGTTACTTTTTTTCTAATTATATGTTATCAATTCATAAGTTATTACTTTCCTTTCTCTAACGTTCTTAAACTACATGCATGATATACAGGTGTATGGAGTGATTGGTTTTAATTGTTTCCTGTGAGTCTTCTATGAGATCGACTATGTGTACGTTATGAAACATTTCCTCCATGCTTCAATAGAGCTCGGTGGATCGTTACTGTACGATCGATTGAACCAACAAATCGATAGTTCAAACTCAGAATATATGAACTCTTTTAGTGCTGGAACAGACTTCATACTTATGCAAACAGGTTAGATCCAGCCGCCAAATGAATTTACAGCTGGCCTGTGATATAACACGTTTGATTCTCTGAGTACCGTTCCTCATCAGACAACAAGAAAAATCTATCTTAAGAAAATAACACAGCATTCTAAGGGTTAATTCTCGTGGTGTACCAACTGTAGCATTGCTTTTGACCCACGAAGTGTTTCTAGAGCTTCTGACAAGTTACTGTTAACTGCACCTTTTATATTCAACTCAGTTCACTGATTGTGTTTTTATGAATTGTTCAATTTGAGATTAAAACCAGACGAAATTTGTTACTACATGTTTATGCAAAAGAACATGTTATTTGAGGTATTCGATGGAAATCATTTTTAAGAAATTCATTTTTAATGTTCAAGTCTCCTTACAGATGTGAATAATCGGCTTATTATGTATTTCTGTAGATAATGTATTTTCACGTCTTAACCCTTTCTCAAACAACAAAGTTTCGACTGTCCCAAATTGAAAGAGTTTACAGACGACATTTCAAAATGTGATGGAATTGAACAATATTCTTCAGAAAGAGCAGAAAACCTTGTGTGAAAAGGAAAAATTGCTCGTTACGAGCATTTTGTCCTTTTCCCACAATGTTTTCTAAAGTCGTCTGCATCAAAGTCGTCAAATGTCGTTATTGTTTGGGAAAGGGTTAAGACAAAGGTTATTGAACGATACTATTGTGCGAACTCATGAATAATTAACAAGAACTGTTAACGAAATGAAATAAATAAGGAATAGATCAAAGCGCCTCTTGGTGACAGCTTTGAGTTGATAACTAACACAATATACTCCATGATTAAACAAAACGTAACGTAAGGTCTTTAAACGACCTTTCCGTCTGAAGAAATTATTTAACCTCGACAAACCACATCTTAAACATTCCTCTTAGAAGGTTTTAATGAGACATTCAAATTAAAGTGCACATTTACCCTTTACTGAACGCCAATTTGAACGAGTTTGCAGACGACATTTCAAAAGGTGATGAAATTGGAAAATACTCTTCTGATCTTCTCGATAAGAGCAATTTCTCCTTACCTACAATGTTTTCCAAAGTCGTCTGCAACAAACTGGTTAAATGTCGTTATTGATTAGTAAAAGGTTAAGGAAACCACCCTACAAAGACCTTTTAATTCGGATATCTGCAGGGAAAGCAGTGTAGCCACAGAACTCGTGGTGTTTTGATTAGTTATCATTAAATGCCCCGTTTATCGGAATCGATAGGAAATTATTTTGACTGTAGGGGAAAAGTAGGCTTCTAGTAACAAAGTATTCATATGTGATAAAACGGGTAAAGATAGATTAAGGAGTATTGGTTTTGAATTTCAATTGATCCATTGTCTCTTGTTATAGATCTGTAAAGGGATTTGTCTTTGTAAGAATTGGAGATAAACTTGTTATGTCACATCATACAGGTTATAAAGAAACGAGCCAATTTGTCATCGAATAACGAATAAAGTCCTTAATTAACCCATAAGGTCATCAAATATTTGCTAAAAACAGAACTCTTGAAAGTAACCAATATGACAAAATGGGACATTGTTACTGGCGAGCAATTTGTCCTGTTGACACAAAGGTATCTGATCAACATTATACAGAAAATACATGTTGTGTTAATTTTTTAGTCGTCTGCTGTCATTTTTAACTTTGACCGGTCACAAATATCCATATGAAAAAAATATGTATAAAGCTGCTTTGCAATTCATCATATACTTCAAGGAAGGAATGTTGGTCTGAACTTATTTCACCACACTTTGTCTTGGAAGGTCGTCTCGTTTAGACATTAATCAGTTAGGTAAGTAGAAACAGTGAACCGACATCTAAACATCTTACATACAAATATTTTTTCAGTGAGTTTTCACATCACTTAAGCATTTACAGCTAAATTTCAGTACACGACTTAGCGTAGAAGGGGGAAGGTCCCATTAGCCCATCGCCCGTATGAAATGTAAAAGACGGATATTAAAACCATCGGCATTCCGTAAGCAAACCGGGAGAATCTGGGAACATAATAACACAATAAATCAAATCAACACTCACCAGATCTGATCCTGCGCCACAAAGTTACATTTCGACGCCGCTTGTGAAGGGTTGGAGGCTGGTGCTTTTCCTGCCATGTTCTGTCTTCAACGAAAAAATAAATAATAAAAAAAAAACACTCGCTACCAATCTAAAACAAACGCTGAACAAATACACAAATCCAAGTCGTCCGTTCGTTAGCCAAGTTCTTTACAATCCCTCACAATACCCTGAAATCAGGCATGTATTGAATTCGATCGGTTATTTAGAATAAAAAACAGTGTATATTATTTCACTACTTCCGTTCCAAATGCCACCTGACGACGAAATGACGCTTCACTTGGATACATGCACTTAGACCGCAGAGTGGTTTACCTTTTTTTAAATGTCCTACCCCGAGCAAGACCAGCGTACAACACTTTCGATTTTTCAACTTGAATGGGTTATCGGGCGACATTCCGTAATTCGACTGTTTCTAACGTGTACACTTTACCCTTTTTTAATCCTTAACCCATTACCAACCAATAACGTCATGTTTTGCTATTTAACTAAAAGAACTATAAGAAAAGCGTTTTATATATAAAATTTGGTTGAAACCATTATGACAAATAGATGACTCGAGCATTTGGAACATTTTACACATCTGTCATAGTTGTTTTTTCAGGAGATAAGCCCATGTGGGGTTAAATTGAAAGAATGCTTGGCATCTTTTTTAAAAACCTTAAATATCTGCTTAAAATTTGATGATGGAAGATAGTCACAGTAGCAAACAGGTTTGATTACAGGCCAGCCACCAATTTACTTGGAGGCTGGCCTAGATTCAACATTTTTGGATAAGCATGACGTTGGCCCCAGCACTTTATGGGTTAATGGAATAGAGGGTTAGTTTAAACTTATCTATTTTACATCGAATGTGACGAAAGCTTAATGCTTATTAAATCCATTGTCGATTACTGCTTCCTGCATACAAAATCAGTACTCGCGCCTAATTGTGGGCTATGCGAGGTCAGTACTCGCGCCGATTTGTCTGCTATACGAAATCAGTACTCGCGCCGATGTATGGGCTATACGAGGTCAGAACTCGTGCCGATTTGTGGGCTATACGAGGCCAGTACTCGCGCCGATTTGTGGGCTATACGGGGTCAGTACTCGCACCGATTTGTGGGCTATTAGAAATCAGTATTCACGCCGATTTGTGGGTTATACGAAATCAATACTCGCGCCGATTTGTTGGCTATTCGAAATCAGTACTCGCGCCGATTTGTGGGCTATACGAAATCAGTATTCACGCCGATTTAAGGGCTATACGAAATCAGTTCTCATACCGATTTGTGGGCTATACGAAAGCAGTATTCACGCCGATTTGTGGACTATACGAAATCAGTATTCCCCCCGATTTGTGGGCTCTACGAGATCAGTATTCACGCCGATTTGTGGGCTATACGAAATCAGTATTCTCCCCGATTTTTGGGCTATACGAAATCAGTATTCACGCCGATTTGTGGGCTATACGAAATCAGTACTCACGCCGATTTGTGGGCTATACGGAATCAGTATTCACCCCCATTTTTGGAGGTTAGTCAATATGTACTTTGATTACCCCTTGTACGTACCAAAAGAAGAAAATTGTATGTAACTTAAGTAAGTTTATATACTGAGCGAGTCAAGTTCGGGAAACTAGAATTACACAGCTTTAATAATGTTCATTTATTACTAATATGAATGGTTAATAGTCTTTTTATATATATATACCCATACATAAACACATTTATTAAAAGCATTCTCTCACTTTTCTCCTTAAGGAATGATATTAATGTAAAAATGTAAAGAAAAAAATACTATGTTCAATAATACTATACTTTATTGTTTGTTTTTTTTGTTTTTGTTTTTTAATTTATGGTGTTTGTCATAATGATATGTTTATATGAGTTATGCTAATAAACTTTTGAACTTGTTAATCACTCTTTCAAAGTCAGACATACCTCGTTACGTGAAAAACAAACAATATATTCGGTTGTGACTATTTTTCCTAGTCAGTGAACTTGAACATTATATTGCCTATAATTGTCTTTTGGAACACAAACCTTATCAAACTATACTCATAGTCTATTTAGAAAAGAGATATTTCAAACTTCATAAAAAGTAGACATTTCGCATGAAAGTTTAACCAAATTCACCGAAAGAACTAATTTCTATTCTTTTAATGAAATTAGTGACATCCCGGGCCTTGCTAATTAAGTCTTTATGTTATTGTTTTATCCCAACATTTTCTATGCATAGGTGTAGAAGGTACGAAAGAAAATGAGTATTTTCAATGTAATGGGTAAATTGAATTGAACAAAACCGTGTTATAAATAACCCTTGGGAAACCTGGGCTGGACAATAGGGTTTGAACGAATCGATACCAATAAGATATAGATCAGCCGCGTAACGCGAAAAACGGCAATATCCCATCCGTATAACCTTTTACCAAACGCCAAATTTTCGACTGTCCCAAATTGAAAGAGCGTGCAGACGACATTCCAAAATGTGATTAATTTGAGAATAATCTTATAATAGGGCAGAAAACATTGTTGAAAAGGAGAGTATGCTTTTTGCGAGCAATTCCTTTTTTCCTACAATGTTTTCCAGAGTCGTCTTCAAAATAACTTGTCAAATGTCGTTATTGTTTGGTAATGGGTTAAGATATTAATTGCGCGATAAAATCAATCTGAATGAAATATATTTCGTATGTTGTGATACAAATGATAGCGAAGGTGAGTTTCATTTTATGTGTGTCTGCACATGTTTAATGACAAGAGAGAAAAAATGTTTAAAGAAGTATTATGAAAGTCGATCAAATATGTTTGAATTTTTGAGTTGACGAAATCAACGAATAAAGGCACAATGTTCAGAGTCATGATATGTATCGGTTTTCTCATAAACATGTGATTTGTTTTATTTTCGCAGTATATGCATTTATCATGATGACCATGCACTATGTACATGTCAAATTTAGAAATCTCTGTTCCGTTCCTATTTTCATGTGTGATTTTGTGACTGGTCCAAATTCATAACAGAAAAACATACCACACTCTTTTAGAATCAAATTGAGCAATCGTGCAGCAGAGGTAGGGCTACCGATGGTCCCGGATTCGATCAAAGGCAGCGGCGAGGTTAAAATGCCCGGAGTAACCCACAAACCGGCGCGACTAGTTTCCATGATCCAGGAAGGAGAAGTCGAGAGTAAAATGAGTAAGTTCCAAGCTTCCGCCACCATCATCGTAAAATAGATAATATTTATTTATTTTTTTAAATGAATAGCACTTGCTTCGTTGCTTTGGATGAACATATTTTAATAATTATGAAAAGGCTTTGTTACAATATATATGCTGCTACAGATTTTTCATCTATTCCATTGGGACTTGTATCAAGTTTCTATTGTTAATCACTAAAAACCAAGACCCTGGACCTTTTTATATAAATGTACATGTAGATGAGAGTAAACCCCTAGAATGCTTGGTCGTTTTCTAAAATTAGATTTTGTGTCGTCTGCTTTCCAAAACCTTAAATATCTGCTTAATTTTGATGATGAAAAATACACAGAATAGCAAACAAATAAGATCACAGGTCAGCTGCCAATTTACTTGACAGTTGGCCTGTTTGCATTAGCATGAGGTCGGTTCCAGCGATTAAAGGGTTAAATCGTTCACTTATATTTGATGAAAACATCATAGAGGTGAAAATGGTAGTTGTGGATCAGAGTCTGTGAAGCCAACACGTTGTGCCGGGCCAAGACGTTTTCCATTGTTCATTGCTGGGCCACCATGTGCAAGTTATCATGACTAATTGAGTAGCTCAAAGCTTGATCACGATAAGTTGTTGGTTAATCCAAATTGTATCACCGTTTCAACAATAGTTTTATCATATTACAGCGTTCAGCTCATCTTACCGTTATCATGATATGTCTTTAACTGTACAGCACGGTCCATTCTTTTTAACATGAATACTCTTTGATGGTGAGACACTTTTACTTTAAATGTGCTTGTTCACAAATAGGAAAACTTGCAGGTCGAAATAAAATGTCGACGAGATAATTCATTTTTTTATTTTGTGGTATAAAATAAAGCAAGGAAATCTACCTGCAGCCCATAATACAAACATATTTCCCTGGTAGACATGGTAAGTGTATATAAGACAATCATTAACCAGGTATCTACAGCTGGTAATTTGAAAACGCTTTCAAAACACAATCAAACAAAACAGTACAAACAACCAATGGTCTTATGTTTCTATTCATGAATATGGAATGGTTAAGCCATTAGTATTGAGGAACCTCCAACGTACACTTTGATATCACGTGAACCCTTTTCAAAACGTTAAATAAGTAACTAAAACAATGTCTGCTGTGTACCAAAAGGGAAAATTTCAAACTACGTTTATTTCCTCATTTCTCAGTTACATTCAGTCCTTGAAATACTAGGCTGTTAATCATAGCATGTTTGTCCTAAACCAAATAGGTCTAGGACTACCATTCTATATGAGAAAATAAGCAAATTCAGATATAAACAAGATTAAAGTACATCACATCAGTACAGGCTTTTGTGATAATAGATCGATGCATCATACTAAGGGAGGTAAACAGTTACAAACTATCGATTTGATTTATAACGAGTTACTTCGCTTTGTTTTCAAAAATCATTCTCATGATACATACGTATGTTTTAAATTAATGATGGAAAACATTGTACAAGTAAAAAAAATGGATTCTGTTTTGTTTTGTAACATATGAAATGTTGTTTTGTTTGACAAATGGTCAAATTGAATAAGTAAAGGTATTAAACGGGTAAATCTCAAAAACCTGATAATCCCTTTTGAATCGTGTGCACGCCGTCCGCTTTATTTCATCATTTTGTTCGTCCCGCCGTCAAAACTTTACGCATAGTCTTATTCATATATTTTGTATTTAGTTTAGTCAGAATTTATCTATATTTTATCGATGGTGACGGAGGCTTGAAGCTTATTAGATTTACTCTCGATGACTGCTTCCTGAATACCAAACCAGTACTCTTGCCGATGTGAGGGCTAGTTTTGTAATGTCTAACGGGGATCGAACCCGGAACGCTCGGTACGCTGTCGTCCAATTAACAATTTAAGTCGAGGTCTGACCAAACCATTGCTTCTTCGTCATTTGATTGAGGGAGAAGGGGATTGTTTGGTCAAACAGTTTTATTTCGCATGTTTTTCCGCCTTTTTTGATAAACATCATTTGCAAAGTTGCCTTCCTTAAGCCTTTCCGCCAACTTATGACTGGTCCAAATTGAAATTAACACCAGACGACAAGCATAAGTAAGAAATACACTGATTTTGTTGTTAAGATAGAAAATAAGTAAAAAAGGAAAGATTGCTCATTTCTAGCATATTATCCTTATGTCGCGATGGGTTTCTACAGTTTGCTACACATATGTGAGACAGTGAGTTATTATTGAGGGAAAAAGTGCTAAAAAACAAGGATATCAACCTCCATTGGCCAGCAATACATTTATTTATACAAATACAGTCATTCAGACAAATACGTTTTTTTTTAAAAACAGTTGTATTCTTTCAAACAAATTCAGTAATTCATACAAATACAGTGATTCATACAAATACACGTACTCTAACAACACATTTATTCTTACAAACACAGTAATTCATTCAAATACAGTTATCTATACAAATACACTAACTCTAATAAAACATTTATTCTTACAAACACAGTAAATCATATAAGTACAGTTATCCATACAAATACACTCACTCTAACAAAACATTTATTCTTACAAACACAGTAATTCATTCAAATACAGTTATTTATACAAATACACTTACTCTAACAAAACATTTATTCTTACAAACACAGTAATTCATATAAGTACAGTTATCCATACAAATACACTTACTCTAACAAAACATTTATTCTTACAAACACAGTAATTCATATAAGTACAGTTATCTATACAAATACACTTACTCTAACAAAACATTTATTCTTACAAACACAGTAATTCATTTAAGTACAGTTATCCATACAAATACACTTACCCTTACAAAACATTTATTCTTACAAACACAGTAATTCATATAAGTACAGTTACCCATACAAATACACTTACTCTAACAAAACATTTATTCTTACAAACACAGTAATTCATATAAGTACAGTTATCCATACAAATACACTTACTCTAACAAAACATTTATTCTTACAAACACAGTAATTCATTTACAGTTATCATACAAATACGCTTACTCTAACAAAACATTTATTCTTACAAACACAGTAATTCATTTAAGTACAGTTATCCATACAAATACACTTACTCTAACAAAACATTTATTCTTACAAACACAGTAATTCATATAAGTACAGTTATCCATACAAATACACTTACTCTAACAAACATTTATTCTTACAAACACAGTAATTCATATAAGTACAGTTATCCATACAAATACACTTACTCTAACAAAACATTTATTCTTACAAACACAGTAATTCATATAAGTACAGTTATCCATACAAATACACTCACTCTAACAAAACATTTATTCTTACAAACACAGTAATTCATTCAAATACAGTTATCCATACAAATACGCTTACTCTAATAAAACATTTATTCTTACAAACACAGTAATTCATTCAAATACAGTTATCCATACAAATACGCTTACTCTAACAAAACATTTATTCTTACAAACACAGTAATTCATATAAGTACCGTTATCCATACAAATACGCTTACTCTAACAAAACATTTATTCTAACAAACACAGTAATTCATTCAAATACAGTTATCCATACAAATACACTTACTCTAACAAAACATTTATTCTTACAAACACAGTAATTCATTCAAATACAGTTATCCATACAAATACACTTACTCTAACAAAACATTTATTCTTACAAACACAGTAATTCATTTAAGTACAGTTATCTATACAAATACACTTACTCTAACAAAACATTTATTCTTACAAACACAGTAATTCATTTAAGTACAGTTATCCATACAAATACACTCACTCTAACAAAACATTTATTCTTACAAACACAGTAATTCATTTAAGTACAGTTATCCATACAAATACACTCACTCTAACAAAACATTTATTCTTACAAACACAGTAATTCATTTAAGTACAGTTATCCATACAAATACACTCACTCTAACAAAACATTTATTCTTACAAACACAGTAATTCATTTAAGTACGGTTATCCATACAAATACTCTCACTCTAACAAAACATTTATTCTTACAAACACAGTAATTCATATAAGTACAGTTATCTATACAAATACACTCACTCTAACAAAACATTTATTCTTACAAACACAGTAATTCATTTAAGTACAGTTACCCATACAAATACACTCACTCTAACAAAACATTTATTCTTACAAACACAGTAATTCATATACGTACAGTTATCCATACAAATACACTTACTCTAACAACACATTTATTCTTACAAACACAGTAATTTATATAAGTACAGTTATCCATACAAATACACTTACTCTAACAAAACATTTATTCTTACAAACACAGTAATTCATTCAAATACAGTTATCCATACAAATACGCTTACTCTAATAAAACATTTATTCTTACAAACACAGTAATTCATATAAGTACAGTTATCCATACAAATACACTTACTCTAACAAAACATTTATTCTTACAAACACAGTAATTCATATAAGTACAGTTATCCATACAAATACACTTACTCTAACAAAACATTTATTCTTACAAACACAGTAATTCATATAAGTACAGTTATCCATACAAATACACTCACTCTAACAAAACATTTATTCTTACAAACACAGTAATTCATATAAGTACAGTTATCCAGACAGATACAGTTATTCACACAAATACAGTTTTTGAAACAGCTATAGTCATTCATATAAATACAGTTATTCACACAGGAACATTTATTCTTACAAATATAGCTATTCATATAAAAACAATAATATATACAAATACAATTCGGTTTGTAAAAGTACAGTTACAGAAGAAACAGTTTCAGGTATCCATACAGAAACAGTTATTTATACAAATACATGTATTCATACAAGAACAGTTATTCTTATGAATACACTAGTTTATATAAATAACGCTACTCTTATAAAACATTTATTCTTAAAAATACAGTAATTCATACAAATACAGATATTCATACAAGAACAGGGTTTTTTACAAAAACAATAATTTATATAAATACAGTGATTTGTACCAAATACTCAGTTAATTATAGAAAGACAGTTATTCATACAAATACAGTTGTTCATACAAATACAATTGTTCATACAAATACAGTTGTTCATACAAATACAGTTATTCATACAAATACAGTCGTTCATACAAAGGCAGTTATTCATACAAATACAGTTATTCATACAAATACAGTTATTCACACAAATACAAGCGTTCATACAAATACAGTTGTTCATACAAATACAGTTATTCATACAAAGGCAGTTATTCATACAAATACATTTATTCATACAAATACAGTTATTCACAAAAATATGGTTGTTCATACAAAAACAGTTGTTCAATCAAATACAGTTATTTATACAAATACAGTTGTCCATACAAATACAGTTGTTCATACAAAGGCAGTTGTTCATACAAAGACAGTTATTCACACAAATACGGCGACAGTAATGCATAGGTAGAGCGTCGGTCGCTTGTACCAAGTCTTGTACCGAGGGTCCCGGGTTCGATCCTGTTTAGGCGCAGTGGAAATTGCCGGGACTAACAAAACAAATTGGCGCCATTATCGCTTTAGTATGTAAGAAGCAGTCATCGAGAGTGAATTAAACAAGCTTCATGCTATAGAGCCATTCCTATAAGGTAGGCTAATCATACAAATGCTGTTATTCATACAAATACAATTATCTATGCAAAAATAGTTTTTCATACAAAAACAGTTATTCATACAAGTACAATTACATAGATTGCTTTGTTTGTTATTTTGACATTAGGAGTTGGACACGTCTCTTTTGGATTTTTAAGAATAGCAAACGGGCTTAAATAGCTTCTACCCTTTCAATTACATTGTTGTCTTAATGTTGTCGGCTTTTTTGTGCTTTATTTCCTTCTCCATTTGCGTTGTATAACAGCAGATTGCATGTTACGTTGCGACTGGTTAAACAACGTGAAAAGACACGACCCATCTGCATGGTTGTATCTATGACAGGAAGTATTTCGCAGAATTTCCATCATGCTTTTGAAATAAGGAATTCGGTCGCGAAAAAATCAGACCAAACAAGTTCATCTAAGTACTAGATATTGAATTTCACGGTTAATGAAGAAAGACGTTCGTTTCAGGCAAACACGGAAACGTATTCGAAACTCCTTATATGGTATATTGCCTCTCAAACAGTGTGGGAAACTTGATTTATTTTCAGACGATTCAAACAAGATATGGTTAGGTAAATTGCTGTTCGTTTTATCTAGATACTGCATGGAAACGATTTTGATTCTCCCATTTTAACCCTTAGAATGCAGGGCAATTTTCTTGGAATAGAGGTTTGTGTTGTCTGCTTTCCAAATCCTTGAAAATCTGCTTAATTTCAATGAGGACAGATGCTCAATTTAGCAAACAGGTTAGCTCACAGGTCGGCCGCCAATTTACTTGACGGCTGGCCTGGATCTAACCTGTTTACATAAGCATGAAATAGGTTCCAGCAATATAAGGGTTAAATGCGACATTTCTCATCGTGTAACATTGTATTTACGGCAATGTAGAGTATCCAGAGGTTAGGTAATGGTGAACTGAATAAACAGACCTAATGCGGAGATCTCGTGTTTCTATCCTGTTTCAGATTTAGAACTTTCACTAGAAAATTCTCTAAAAAATGAGGTCTTACTACGAACATTATTACAGTATTGTATGTCTTAAATATTTCCGAGTCCAGCCTCCTTCCGACGTTTTTTTTTCATGGATACCTTAAACCTTAAAGGAGCGTTTTCGAATACCCGCAAAATGCGAATGACAGAATCACTACAGACGCTGTATCTTTTGAAACTCCCCTTATTAAGACACCTAATATGTGTATGTTCGCGTCTATGTTGGTAACACATAGCGGAGTGCAGATGAACTGGATTATAGGCACATAAAAGAAGACTAATGCTATATCAAACTATATCATTAGGTAAACTGTTGATCAGATTCAAATAGTTATCACCAGAAAACCCTATCAGCACAACTAAAACGTAAAAGTCACCCAGAAAAAAAAACAGATTAACCAGTTTATTCATTTAGATTGTGTGATTTTCCCCCTGACCTTAACAGATGATACTCAAATTTTTGAACCGACCAATCAGAATTCGTCATTTTAAATATGTAACAAACAAGTTGTTGATAAACATGATTGAATTGGAGACAACTATATTTCAAGCACAGAATAACTTATTTTAAAGGATTCTATTTTATAGGGTCTCAACTCATTTGTAAATAAAGTCTCATGACTTTTATGAACATGATAAAAGAACTCCATATATTTTTTCAGTAATTTATTTGTACTCGTCTCCTTTTATGTGCCTTTAAGTAATCTAGTATTAATAGAAATCGAAACCCGGTCTCGTATGTATCTTTAAACAAATACCCAAAGCAAACTCATTTAACTGCACCTGTAGAAGGTAATTGTGGGAAAATTGTGACAAAAAGAACAAGATGGTTGATACAGTTTTCCAAATTCTCAATTTTAAGGACCCCAACATTGAGAGGGCGTGCTCTCTCGAAGGAAGGATTTTTGCGCTCATTAATGGGGAGACGAGAGGAGTACGTATACCATTCGAACAGTACGATGCGTGGTTGTCGAGACCCTGGCCAAACACTGGAAGAAAGCGTTAAGTGGGGACTGATGCTGAACTCTGTTTTTGACTTGTGGAGAGCATTGAACTTTGTCCATATGAGTGTTCTTTCTCAATTGTTGCGGTGATAGTGACCCATTAATCTAACATTATAGACATTATACACACTTCAAAAGACATTGTGGAAAAGTAAGAACTTGCTCTTTGAGCGAATTATCAGTTTGTTGTTGTTTTTCTTTTGTTTTTCAGTCAAAAAAATGTTGTTTTTCTTCTTTTGCTTTAATTTCACAATCATAAGGGCTCCTTTTGTGTGTTTTACACCTGTCGCCTTCTAAAAATGTTTCCTTTTTGACCAGTCACATTTCATCGATATAAGAGCTTATTGGTAAACTGTATACATGTTTGATATAATGCAAAAACCAAAATTGTTATTGGAATATTACACGATTTCGCTTTTGCACATTATATATGTGGTTGTCTTCTTTCGTGTATTTGTTGGAAAAAAGCAATCACCATCAAGTTCTTAATTTCAGCCCTACTCACCGTTTATCTCTTTTTTCTTTTCATTCGTAAATATCCGTAAAGCCTAGGGCATTTTATTATTTTCCAGCCCTTCTTACTCAGATTATTATTGTGTAAGTATGTGTATTTTTTTGTCTAGAAGAATTGATTAAAAGAGACAATTAGCTTTCACATCTTTTAAGTTGGACAAGTGATTTCAAATTAGGACGCATGAAGATGCTTTTCAGATATGAGCATTCATTTCTCACTGCATAAATGTTTTGCTCTTCCATGCATGTACAATGTGCTCTCTGATCAAGACTGTCTTCTCACTACTGCTTTTCTGTTTTTTTTTCTTGTATTATATTTTGAATTAATTGTTCGAGAAGTAAATGCTAGATCGGGTCACAGTTCAAATGAGTCCTGATTGACGCTTTCACTTCATAACTGAACCTGAACCACTTTGTTATTGTGACTATACTTTGTTTTCTTTAAATGTTTAGGGAGAGTTATGTGTCTCACTTTCACAATGTCTTTTTACTTTGTTAGGAGATTTTTTTCCGAGACAGGCAGGCGTCTCGATCGGAAAGCATTTTTGACTGCGTTGAGGTCTGGATATGCGTTATTTATATTTTTTTCTCTATTTTTCTTTTTTCGTTTTGCCTTACTGTCAAAATTTCAATATGGAATGCTCAAGACGCTGTTTTTTGTTTTTTGCATAAACTTAGTCTCAAAGATCCCTTCAGTTTTTCCGGGTTTTTTTTTTTCATTAATGAAAATCTTAAACAAAGAATATGTAGATCTAATTGAAGATGTATTTTTCTACCTCTTTGTCGTCGGGCTTTTGGGTAAATGCATTTGAAATATGCTCTGAGCCTGTATTTTTCGCTGCTTTTTCAAGATTGATTTTTCGTTATGTATCGTTTTTCTAAACTCCGCAAAATCTCATCGTGGAAAGACTTTTTGTGCCTTTCATTTTTTTTTTCATTTCTTACAAACATGCAACATTGTTTATACTCTTTGTGTTTTTCCTTCATGTTTCACTTCCTCTTACTCATGAACCTATACTGTTGTATATACTTTTTTAATAGTTTGAATATGTATTGTCAAAATATTAATCAGTCTGTAGTTTTATTGGATATATTTTCTCAAAAATTGAACAGTTTAAATACAAAACGTTTATGTGGCAGATAACTGCGAAATCCTTTCACTGAATTGCAAAGGTCTACGGGGAGTTCATAAACGACGTCAAATTCTTAATTTCTTAAGGAATATCAAATGTGACTTATGCTGCTTACAAGACACTCATTTTACTTTAGATATGAAGACAAGAATTTACGAAAAGAGTGGGGATCTGAATGTTTTTTCAGTTTCGGAACCTCGAACTCAAGAGGGGTAGCAATTTTGATATCGAAAAATGTAGATTTTAAAGTTCATCAGAGTATTATTGATCAAGACGGTAATTATGTCATACTTGATTTAACTTTAAATGGTAATAAGATAACAATAGCCTCACTGTATGGTCCAAATAATAACACACCTTCTTTTTATGACTCTATTTTCGATAATGTAGATTAAATCAATAACGATTCCTTTTTACTTTGTGGAGATTTTAATGTAGTCCAGGATCCAATTTTTGATTACTATAATTACAAACATCTTGATAATAAGAAAGCACACGACACATTACTAAAACATATCGAAAGTGAACAATTAGTTTATCCATATCGCGAACTATACCCAAACAAAAAAACGTTTTACGTGGAGGAGGACAAATCCTATTAAACAAGCAAGGCTTGACTTCTTTCTTCTCTCTCCTGTACTATTTGAAATTATTTTGGAACTGTGCGTTTTCAAATATACAAGAGATACAGGTTAACAAAGAAATCTTTATTTTAGGCCATATAGACACCAAAAACACACTATTAAACAAAATTATGACTTTTACTAAATTTTACATTTATCAATCTAAAATGAAGGAAATAAAACCCAGTTTTGTTGGAGCTAAAGAATACATAACGTACCGTTATAATTTGTGTGAAAATGCGACTCAAATTGTTTTGGATGGCATAATGCTGTGTGTCAAAAATGCTAGCTGATTCTATTAAAGATAACTGTTTTCTTAACGTTTTCTTTACTGGAACGAACCGACTATTCATGATTATGCAAATAGGTTTGATCACAGGCCAGCCGCCAAGTAAATTGGCGGCTGGCCCGTGATCTAACCTGTTTGCTACTCTGGGTATATTTCCTCATCAAAATTAAGCATAGGACACACGTCATTCAGCTTGCCAATACTGGGGCTTGCGGAGTATCTGACTTCCGTATCAAGCGGTACGTTGTCTTATTCACCACGATTATTTCTATAATCATATTCTATTGCCCAAAATATGCAAAGTCATAATATTGAAGTTCAGTATAAATCATGATTAGCTAATAGTTTGATCTACATGTTCTAAAACTTAGTAACAACTCTCCCCTTCAGATATATAAGTTGCAACATGCCATATGGCGATGTTTTTTTATGTTATAAACGAATCATGCATACATTATTCTCGTAACCACTCAAAAGATCACATTAATGTTGAAAAAAAAGACCAACCATAATATACATGAAAGAAATAGAGAAGTTTATAGCAAAAAAGAAGGTTTGATACGGTAAAGAAATCAGGATGTAACAATTCAGACAAAGAATCTGTCCACCTTTACAACGGTCGCTTTAACAAGGATTGGCTGTATAATATTTGTGTGATATTTGACGGTAATAAATCCCCCCTGACGAAGCATACACTTGGCTCGTCTGTTTTCTGCAAAAATGCACGTACACCCTTCCACGATTTTCTAATAAAAGCTAGGTGTTATGCAGTGCATATATTGTTTTCATTAACAACGCCCATTTACAGGATCCAAGCCCGGATGCTCAGTCCGACCAGAGTTGTCGTTCGTTCGTCATAGCACAACAGACGTCAGTCATAGCGTATGATTTAAAATTAAGATATTGAGTAAAAAACACTGAAACAAAGGGAGGATTTGCTCGTCACGAAGAGTTTCTGTAACGTTGGTTTTGCAAATCTCTTTCTGCAGCTTGCCAGAGAAAGAAACGTTCTTAAAATACCAAAGATTCTGGTGGTTTAATGATTAGCTAATAATTAACTGACTGCCAACAAAAGAAAAGAATAAAAATGTTTAAAAAATCCGGCTGTTAATATGTTGTAGGAGGAATAGATTGGAATGAGAAGCCCTTGAAGACTGTTAATAGTCAATTCCAGTAAAAAACCTGCGTGAACTTCATTTTATACTCAATCACTGAATTTTATTTACATAGTTTTATCAAGTCACTTATTTATATTCATTGTGTTTTATATGCAGCTATCGTATTTCCACAATAAATGTTTTGTAACTGTATCATAATTGTCGTTTTCACTTAGTTTTGAATAGAAAAAATATGGTTTTATTGACTTATACGTACAAAATATTTTGCCATATAAACTAATATATGTTTAACATAAAAACACATATATATGAACTAGTTTGCAAACAACATAAACATTTTAAAATGTTGCTCGTTAAAATATTTCACTGATACTTTAAAATTTGGTACACTTATGAATCCCTTTCGAGGGAATGGGCTAAAATACTACCCCTTATAATCCTGGAACCGACTCCATGCTTAGGCAAACGGGTAAAATCCAGGCACAGCGCCAAGTATATTGGCGACTGGCTATGATCTATCCTGTTTGCTACTCTGAGCATCTTTCCTCAACAAAATTAAGCATATATTTAAAGTTTTAGACAGCAGACGACATAAAAGACTATTTTTAGAGAATTACCCAGCATTCTAAGGGTTAGCCGAGTTTCTACGTCAATCACATTCACGTCTACCGGGAGTGGGTGAGGGAGGTACCTTAACCCTTTACCAAAAAGCACATTTTTGACTGTCCCAAAATGAAAGAGTTTGCAGACGACATTTCAAAATGAGAAGAAATTGGATAATAATTTTTTGATAGTGGAGAACACATTGTGGGAAGAGGAAAAAATGCTCGTCACGAGCAATTTCTCCGTTTCCCACAATGTTTTCCAGAGTCGTCTGCAACAAAGAGGTTAAATGTCGCTATTGTTTGGTAATGGGGTAATCTACGATTTATACTCCTTTTCGTCTGCATCGAGGTTTCCCGTCATTGACCGACTTTCTGTATCTTTGTAAACAGTCGGTGTGATTTGAGAATGTTAGATGCACCTAGTTGCATATTGGCTTGAGTTCTGGTGTATGCAGGTATGGATATAGTGACCGAATCAAGGATCGAACTATCGACCTGTAGGTTACACATGTATCTTATGTATACACTAATATAAAAGTTTGAGTCAAGACAATTTTGAGAGGAATGGTTGCCCCATTCCGTGCTCGAATCATCGATCCGTCCTAGTAACGCATACATACGTAGACAACACTCGGCAAAGGTTTAACTCTCTTTTTGCTTGGAATAGCCTTGTATATGTTTCGTGGGAAATATTTCCAATGTCACATAATTGATTGATTGATTGTTTGGTTGTTTGATAGAATGATAGATTTAATTGATTGATTGATTGATTGATTGATTGATTGATTGGTTGATTGATTGATTGATTGATTGATTGATTGATTGATTGATCGATCGATTGATTGGTTGATTGATTGATTGATTGATTGATTGATTGATTGATTGATTGATTGATTGATTGATTGATGATTGATTGATTGATTGATTGATTGATTGATTGATTGATTGATTGATTGATTGATTGATTGATTGATTGATTGATTGATTGATTGATTGATTGATTGATTGATTGATTGATTGATTGATTGATTGATTGATTGATTGATTGATTGATTGATTGATTGATTGATTGATTGATTGATTTGATTGATTGATTGATTGATTGATTGATTGATTGATTGATTGATTGATTGATTGATTGATTGATTGATTGATTGATTGATTGAAGTAACGTTACGCTTACGTGAACGTAGTGAAACGTAAAGATGACCTATCGAGAGGAGTTTGACTCTTTCTTTTTCTATGTCTCTGTGATTGTCCTTGAAACGGATTGGTTTGTCGTCAAACGGGAAATGCACCAAAAATACAACGACTCATGACCTTTTCTCTATGCAGCCACATTTGGGACAATTGGATCTTTGGTAAATACTGGCTGAACAATGTTCATAAAGCGTTACCGTAAAGTTTCGCGGCTGTCTTACGGAAGGACATTGGTCCTATCAAGATGTTTGATTGTGTCCAGTACAACGGGGACTTCCCCAATCGCCAATATGGGCCTGACATCGCAAAGTAACCTAATTATATATATTATGGTTGTAGTGTTGAAAAGAAACCTAAAGAAAACACGCGATTGCACGCACGGAAGTTCGAGCCCGTAATGTTATCTCAATAAATGACTTTGTGCCAGTGTACCAGAGACAAGACACACACATGAGCCCCTCTTGAACGCAGCAGATATGAAAAATACTGATATTTATGCCTTCTTTTTTAGAAACATCACAAGCGTTTGCGTACGCACAAGTTGCACTTTCTGATACCCCTAAATTGATATTTCAACATAATGCGGCCTGGTATACCAGGGAAAGGACGCCAACATGAACCTTCCCTCTCGAACGCAGCAGACATGATAAATGCTGTTTAACATATACAGCCGGTGCTTTGGATTTATTCCGATTCCTAGACGACAGAAAAGACCTTAGGGCTGGTAGAAACGGTCTACACAGACGTAAGACAATCAGTAAACAATGCGACAGAATGAGAAATAGCCTAAATTGTTGACAACGGTGACGTCCAGAAACCATTTCACCCTTAATGCAGGTCTTAGTTATTGTATGTGTTTTGCAACTTAACTTGTGTTTCCTAAATATATTATGTAGTCTACATTGTGGGAGATCTGAACACAGAGGATGTGGCAGAAAGGGTTAAATACACCGGAATAGTCTATTGCAGAATGCATGACAAATCATGGTACACATAGGCTCTATCTAGCCAAAAATGTCGTATCTCCATCATTATAGTGAAGGATGTACGATCATTTTGCTTGGCACAGACGAAATGATCCTTCTTCTTTTAGGCCAGCTCTGCCGAATTTTGAGCAGCAGGCAGTATTACAACAACAATATGCTACATTGAACGGTAGACTAGCCAGGTTCATTGTGTTGAAGAGCTCTCACGATTGCTGCTATATTTTTCTTTCGGTAATGATATAATTATTTTATTTTGCGAATTGAAAAGCCATTGCAGAAAGAAAATAACTAGCTTATAAAATTGTAAAATGTGGAATGAGGGAAAATGGTGTTAGGAATAATCCAACGAAATTATATGAAGACAATAAAAAATTCGCTTTCCCTGTAGTGAAATATGCAATGAGCCATTTTGAGACTGAACTAACTCGCAGACGTATATTCAAAATCGTGACAGCCGACCCTTTCACATCCGTAAAAAGGGGGATTGTTGAAAGAGGGAAACTGTTCCCATCGAGCAGATTTTTTTTTCTATGTCGCACTTTTCCCAAACACTTTGCTAGAGAAGCTTTGGAGCGAATCGCTAAGGAGTAACGGGTTTTCCCACGTGGTATCGTCTAGTAGGGGAGCTTGTTCATAAGCCTGCTCCGCCAAAGTTTGGCGTTGCGCACATATTATGAATGCACTTGCAGACAGAATGCGCACTGGTGTGTCTGCGCAGGTTAGGCAAATGATGGAGGTTCTTGAATTATAGTGAAAAAAGTGTCAATGTCAACGTCTTCAGTGGTCGACAAGTTGCAAATTGAGACTCCATGCAATATTCGACTGGGATTGGAGCCCCTCAATTTGCGTCGACATGCTCGTTTGTTTTGGACTATTTGGTAAGTACGGGAAAGGCAGTCGCTGTCGGGACCTTGTCGTGTATTTTCTTTTTCAACTAAGTTTATTACCCTTCACTTCCGGTTTGAAGATGCACTTCCTGTTAACAAAAAGTTGTCTCGTAAATGATCGGAATTTATTTGATTTTACGTTTCATTGCAGGATTATTACTGTATAATTCAGTGGTGGCAAATGGTGAGTACCTTTTTCTTTTCTTTGCAATTAGTTTCAGTTGACGAAACTCAGTAATTTATGCATTACATAGCAAAACACAGCCGACCCCTTTTTGACCCAGTTTCGTTTAGAAACTAGGTCAGTAGTTTATTTACCTTCCTCGGCCCCAAAATCCCAAATCGAGGGAAAGTCTATGTTGCGGAAACGTTGTTATTTGAATTGATTAAACTTTGAGAGCCATAGTATATATCATAGGCAGCATTCGTGTTTTCTTTTCACGAAGTGCACGAAACCGGTAGATTTGTAAATATGTGTCTACCACTTCGGCTGCAGCAGACAATATACTTTTACCAACTTTGTAACGTTTGGAAGCCCTTTTATTCAACAAAAGCTTACTGCCAGACTCTATAGTTCACCAACTTTGCATAGAGTCAATTAACATTAACATTTATACATTTGGATATTCCTCCAACTAGATGTATGCTAAGCCTTAAAAGGTAGCCCTGTATTATGGAAGAACAAGCAGTAGTACTACCTGTGTCTTCTCTGATCTCTGAGACAACCAAATATCGGCTTAATCATCATTCTTACCTACTGGTTTCTTACTTGTCGCAGACGGTATTGATAGCTTGAGCTGATATTGGCCGATCTCTTCCTTCGTTTGTAGATCTGCTCTGCATAATGCAGTTACCACTCATAAAGAATTTTGTCTCTCTCCCACCAATGTTTGTATAGTAGATACGTTTGTCAGAAATTACCTTGTATCTGTAACCCCTTCTATTGGGGGAAGGAGGGTAATGTATTTGACAAAAAAAAACCTATCATATCTACCCTGCAACTAGTAAAAAAGGGTGATTATTTATTGCTCAGCTTAAATGGATTACTAGGTATCAAAATTGATATAAACATAATCCAACAATGTTTTGCTAGAAAGTCAGTGTAGAGACTACAAGACATTTCTTTGTTAAGTCGACATTTGATACCCTAGAAGCTAAATTTAATCGCTCACATACTCAAAGCTCCAATCTTAATCACACTTACTAACACCACTCATACAAATGCCTTTCTGAATCTCAGACATGCATAATCAATGCAATACAGTATATACACCCTCAAAGTTCTATGCATGAAAAAAGGACGCCCTGACTTTTACAGACAACACTCTGACGAAAACTGGCACCTATAAATCAGCTTGCAATTTGACACCGACTGACAGCGAAGAAACAAACCAAAAGTGCAAGCCTGGCATTCTTCACCAAGACTTAAACCATTCTAATGCTCAATACCTAGTATGCTGGACAAATAATACTAAGACATTCACCAATGAGACAAACAATACTCTTACAAATCCCAATTTGATCAACAACACTTCGACTTTTACCTAGGCTCCAGACACCAATAAAACAAATGCCTCGATATTTGTGAACAGGATGTAGGCCATTATGATGTTTTATACCAGAAAAAAGCACCATTCCTATATTCACGCCTTTAGTAATCATCACTGACAAATACATTAGTGCAGGTAACTTTTTAAAGTAGGGTCTTTTGCGTGCAATACTTCAAGATCTATAATACAATTAATGTTAAACCTATTTTGTGAGTAGTCCTTTGAAACGTCTCAATGGGAAATTTAAGTAAGTACCTACTGTATAAGGTTTAGAGAAGGAATAGAGGGTCCTGCTTGGCCCAGTGGTTAAGGTGTTGGACTTAGAACTTTGGGGTCCCAGGTTTGAGCAACTGAAAAACTGTTGATACTGTGTTAAACACGATACAAACAAGGAGAAGGAATGGAGGAAGTACTCATCTTACCTGAAATGCCACCCAGTGACTAGATATAAGGTTGATTGATTGTCACACAGCTTTTATCACCTTGTACAGATTATGCAATGGAACAAATAATCTAGATAGGGCATTCACCTCTGTACAATTTAGCTAAGTAGGACAAATATCATAAAGAGATGTGTGCAACACATCCCCAACAGATGCAATCATTTTCATGAGATTAGTAAACAAACAAAAAATCCTTTGATGTCATTTATAGACACTCTGTAAGATGCAACTACACATAAAGAACATTTGGTTTCAGACAGTAATCAAGTTGGTTGATCCACAAATAGTTATCTTATCTTTTATTCTTGTCATTTGCCTTATCAATCAGCTAGATTAAAATGAAATCTCTGATGCACCCACTTCTTATTCCTTACATTGCTTGAATGGACTTTATTCTTATGCAAACAGGTAATAGCCAAGTAAATTGGTAGCTGGCCTGTGATCTAATCTGTTTGCTACTCTGAGTATCTTTCCTCATCATTAGTAAGCAGATGTTTAATGGTTTGGAAAGCAGGTGACACAAAAATCTATTAATAGAAACTTACCCAGCATTCTAAGGGTTAAAAATGGCATTTTTATATTAACATGATTTGTAATAATTGTCTAAAAACATGCAGCATTGTTTGTAACAATCCTGTTTTGTTTAAAGAAGAGGAATAGAGAATGTCAAGGTGATATTTTGCTTTCTTTATTATCTTATTTTGGATCAACATCCTTTATATAGAGGAGTCTCGATGGCTGATTCTTCTGTAATTTGTACTCATTAGCTTCTTCTAAACAAGACAATTATGATTATCATGATTAAGAGTCTCGACCAGAAGAGAAAGGTAATTGTGGAGACTGTCTCCAGAGTCTATTACTCCATAGACCAGAAGAGAAAGGTAATTGTGGAGACTGTCTCCAGAGTCTATTACTCCATAGACCAAAGAGAAAGGTAATTGTGGAGACTGTCTCCAGAGTCTATTACTCCATAGACCAGAAGAGAAAGGTAATTGTGGAGACTGTCTCCAGAGTCTATTACTCCATAGACCAGAAGAGAAAGGTAATTGTGGAGACTGTCTCCAGAGTCTATTACTCCATAGACCAGAAATGAAAGGTAATTGTGGAGACTGTCTCCAGAGTCTATTACTTCATAGACCAGAAATGAAAGGTAATTGTGGAGACTGTCTCCAGAGTCTATTACTCCATAGACCAGAAATGAAAGGTAATTGTGGAGACTGTCTCCAGAGTCTATTACTCCATAGACCAGAAGAGAAAGGTAATTGTGGAGACTGTCTCCAGAGTCTATTACTCCATAGACCAGAAGAGAAAGGTAATTGTGGAGACTGTCTCCAGAGTCTATTACTCCATAGACCAGAAGAGAAAGGTAATTGTGGAGACTGTCTCCAGAGTCTATTACTCCATAGACCAGAAGAGAAAGGTAATTGTGGAGACTGTCTCCAGAGTCGATTACTCCATAGACCAGAAGAGAAAGGTAATTGTGGAGACTGTCTCCAGAGTCTATTACTCCATAGACGATAACATTACTGCACCTGTATTGGACGCTGGATAGACCTGTTCCTTAATTGATTTCAATTAACCGTCTGGCACTGTCCATCTTGCATTAAGCACAAACGATCAGTAGACATACAACAACCACCAGCTTTATAAGAACTTTTACTCATAAAAGAATGTTTCAGTAGGGTGTTTTGACAGTGGCTATGAAATCTTATGTGCAATATTATGTTTTTTTATTTCACTTTCATGAAATCTTTTTTTTATTATCTCAACAAAAGGAAATGATTAATTTATAGTATATGGAAGATCATACTTTTGGGGGTCTTTTCAAAAATGTTTTCAATGGAAAACCAATCAAAACAAAACGAAAATGATCCAAAACTTTGATTTCCAAAGACGACAAAGGCATGCATTTCAAGAAATTGAAATTAGAAAATATAAATCTTGCACATATCACATATAAGCTTCACTGAACATTGCTTAGAACGATTCAGTGCACAACTCTGCACATGTATTAACATTATATAAGACCTTTAGGCCATTCTTTCAATCGGTAAGGATGGTTGGTCCCTGAATCCAAGACTGTTTAATCAAAACTTACCTATTTACTTAATCCTGATTTTATTTGTCAATGGCTGAGGGTATCCCAGTTACTTGGGTGGGCAGCAGGCGGCTAGATGTTCTAATACTGAATCTCCAACTACAGTCAAACTTGTGTTAAGCAACCATTCTTTGAAGCAGCAAACCTGCCTTAAACAACTACTACAGAAAGTCAAATTTTTGGATTTATAGTGTACACTGATTTGTGTTAAGCATCCAACCTGTCTTAAACAGCCAATTTTTTCAGTTCCATAGACTGGCCTCTTAACACAAGTTTGACTGTTCTCTATTCATTGGGCTAACACTGACGGAGATGCATTCCTCAATGCTAGAAACAATGCAGTCTGACCAGGACTTTCTGGGTCTTTCTCATCTTTTCTTGCCAAGAATGGCCATGTTGAGAATTGGGTTTATGGCAGTGGAAGAGCACTGTCAGGCCCAAACCCCTGAAGGTGTCTGCAATGTAAGGCAGATGCTACTTCCAATATGCCCAACTTGGCATAGAATGTGTCCAACCTGAAGTCAGCACTTGTTTTGACTCCACAGATCCAGCACCGACTCATTGTTAAAGGTCTGATAACTTTTCTGCCTATACCTTCGATTGCGTTGGTTCAATGACTCTAATCAAAACCAGACTTCTCTCTGCATAACTCTTTGGAAAATATGTTTGCAAGACAAGGAATTTCTCTATCATGCTAGCTGACGTTTTCAGCTTCAATTAACCTGGACCTTGCTGTTGATTTATTTAGGGCTTTATGCATAGACATTAAGGTTCTACTCATGATTTCCCAATTTAGTTTGGTTGCCTTTTTTATGTTCTTAATGAAAGATTGTGAAGGACAGGGATCCAGGAATAGAGTGTCAGCTTGTGAGACGAGGGATGTTGGTTCGAAACCAGTGAGTAGCAGGATCAACCTTTTATTAATCCACACTTTGCTTGAGTACTGGTTGTTTATTGGAAGGACAGGGATCCAGGAATAGAGTGTCAGCTTGTGAGACGAGGGATGTTGGTTCGAAACCAGTGAGTAGCAGGATCAACCTTTTATTAATCCACACTTTGCTTGAGTACTGGTTGTTTATTGGAAGGACAGGGATCCAGGAATAGAGTGTCAGCTTGTGAGACGAGGGATGTTGGTTCGAAACCAGTGAGTAGCAGGATCAACCTTTTATTAATCCACACTTTGCTTGAGTACTGGTTGTTTATTCTGGAAGCAGAATTGAGAGTACACAATCTTCAATTGGAAGAACTTGTTTCACAATTGAATTAAAATGAAAAAGTTTGAATGAAAGCAGTCGTCACTGAGAATATGGATGACATGAAAGAGTATGTTTGGCTTTTCTGTGACACTTATAGTAGACTGAAACTTAATCAGTCAGCTCCATTTGTGAAGAACTTACAATAGTCTTGCATTGAACCTTTGACTGGAGGCTGTCCATATTCAAAGGAACAGCAGACAGCAAAGATATAGAGTATAACAAAAATTAAATTGAAGAACAAAGGGGGAAATTTTAAGTTATGAACTTTTTTTACTATTTTTCACTCTGTGTTCCACTCTGTTTTCTCTGAACTCTTCTATTGCAAGTGATCAAAATTTGATTAACATGAAGAATGGGTGAGCTTTTTTCCTGTGTCAAATTACTCCGGACAATAAATATGGTCAAATGCATTTATATTTAGAGGAACATTAACTATGTTGTGAATACTCTTTCCCTCCTATGGGAAATTATGAGAGTTTAATATTGCAACAGCAGACAATAAAAAAAGGCATGAAAAGATGTAAACATGATTGTACAGTATACCAAGGGCAGCACCATAAACCATTTCCAAACAATAATGGCATTTAACCACTGTGTTGCAGACAACTTGGGAAAGCATAATTGGAAAAGGAGAAATTGCTTGTAACAAGCAATTTCTCCTTTTTCCACAATGTTCTCTGCCCAATCAGAAGACATTTTTTCAATTTCATCACAATTTGAAATGGTGTCAGGAAACTCTTTCAATTTGGGACAGTTGAAAATTTGGTGTTTGGTAAAGGGTTAAGCAACAATTTAAGAATATGCTGCACTGCTTTCGGCATAATTTGACTGCCTTGTGGGTCATTTTTTTAAAAAAGAATATCATGGCCTTTGATCTAACCTGTTTTGGAAAGCTGACGACACAAAAATCTGTTTTTAGAAAAATTACCCAGCATTCTAAGGGCTTATCATTCAGCCAGCTCCAACATGTTGGGTATGTGACTTCAAGGGTTCATTATGCTAGACTTAGTAAGTGCTTCACTTTTGGAAAAACTTACTTTACTAGTCTTGCATTGAACCTTTCACTTGAGGTTGTCAAGCAGATATTTAAGGTTGTGGAAAGCAGACAACACAAAAATCTATCTTTAGAAAAAATACCCAGCATTCTTTAATATGAAGCAAGAAGGTTAGCAGTGGAAGTTTCCCCGCCTTATCTTTTGGGAGGAGTGGAGCTTTTGCTGTCAAGTCCGTGAGTCAGAATGTGGGCTTGCAATCTGCAGACATGCATTTGTCAATTCTGGAATCCACCAGACACACAGACATAATGGATGTAATTGTAAATTATAACCCTTCTCCCCCCTGTGTAAAGTGCTTTGAGACTGGGCCATATTCATAAGATCAGCGTACATGATTAAATGTGCAGTGGGAAAACATGACATTAAAAAACATAGAATACGAAGAGAATAAAGTAGGACAAAGTGACGAAGTGGTATATGGCATGTGGTAACCTATAGTATATTTACTTGTGTTATGTTAGTTTACTGAGTAATGGATTTTCCAAAATCTTGTGTTTAAAGAAAATTGCAGCAGAGGACAAGCAAATCAATAGGGCAAAAGGGCAAACAATTTAATAAAAGATCTTGGAAGTTGTTCAAAAGTTTTACAGAAAATTTCCTATTACAAGGAATTTGTCCTATTGCCACTCTCAGTTATAACTCATTCCTCCATAAAGACTTGGGTTGGTCTAAATTGAATGTATCAATAGTGGATAAATCACCTTGAATCATGTTTGTATGATGTGACATGGAAATCATTATGACATGGGAAACTACAATTTTTTGGCAATTTCTTCTTTTGGGACAGCTGTTTCTTTCGAAAGTATTCAGTCACAGATGTGGAGAAGTGAGATGCTATGAGTTTGGGATTAAAATGATTTATTTTGATTTAGCCAACATTAATGGAAATAAAATAAAAGTTTTACAAGTTCTTTATGTTTTTCTTTTGATGGAATTAAACAAGAAAGGGAATGACATGTTGATTTTGCTCTTACAAGTTCATATATTGAAGCATATCTCACTTTAAAAACATTGTGACAAAAATATTTTTGATCACAATGAGCAATTAGTCCTCTTAGAAATATTCCCTCCCTCGCAAATTCACTATGCATTAACGTATCAAACTGATGTTGTTTCCTTTTATCAACATTTTCAATGTTTAAATGTCAAACATGTAAATTTTCAAAGACCTCTGTTGTTAAAATATCCATTTTATCTATTTTGAGAAGCAACTATTGGCTTGAAAGGTCTATATTGTGTGGTTTGAGGAATTGCTAGTTGTATGACTATTAGCCCTTTCCCTAACAATAAAGATATTTGACCAATTTGTTGTAGAAGACTTTAGAAAACATTTGGGAAAAGGAGAAATTGCTCGTAATGAGCAATTTCTCCTTTTCCCACAATGTTTTCTGCCCTATCAGAAAGATTATTTTCCAATTTCATCACACTTTAAAATGTCTTCTGCAAAGTCTTTCAATTTTGGACAGTTGAAAAGTTGGCGTGTGGTAAAGGGTTAAACTGACTGACCATTTGGAATACAATGTATTGTTGAAAATTGCTTTATACTAGGGATGGGAACAAATATTCGAATATTCGAATAGCGGGTCGAATATTCGAATAGCAAAATAGTATTCGAATATTCGATTTTAATGAACTCATATTACTGTATGTTTACCATAAATTTTGTTCAAAAATAATGTTGTTTTATTTTCATTTTCTTCCTCTAAACCGATCCCAAATATCGAAGAACGTGCATAGCTCCCAGGTGCAGTTACGATGTTTTTACAACGTATGTCACACAGTAAAACACCTGTGACAAATTACCACATCTTTTGACAGTTTGCAAAACGATTAATACCTAAGTGTGAAAATAGTCGATATTAAGCCGCTAAATCTAACACCTTAATGATTTGCACTTGCTCCTTATTATCCTTATTATCCAAAACAAGTCAATCACGCTAATTGACAATTGTCAGTGTCAACCAATCACGTAACTTGTTTGTCGTGAAATTAAACAATTACTCTTTCAATAACCAATCGTAATCATGATTGCATATGCACGAAGACCAATCAAATAATGTGTTAGAAAGTATATTTTTCTTCAGAATAATTTGTCAAACTTATCTTCATTCTAATTTCTACATCTATTCGATAAACATCACAATGTCTCCATCACGTGTCTGGAATTACTTTACTCGTTCTGCCGACAAGCTGTGTAACCAGAACTTTGTATTCAAGAATACAACATCCAACCTACTGAATCACTTGAATGGCAAGCATCATCCGTTTTGATAAAAAAATAAATAATGGTTATTACTGCTTTAATATTGCATGCACATACATGTATACAGATATCGGCTATACACAAAAGGTTTGAACAGAGGACTAGTGTACTAGTATTCGGACATACAGACATTCGGACATCAAAACGAATTCTAAAATCGAATATTCGAATATATTCAAATAGTTCTAGTCGAATATTCGAATAGTGATTTCACTATTCGTTCCCATCCCTACTTTATACTCAAATTCTCAGTCACATCTAAGTCATCCTTATCAAATTTTAAACAAAGTTTATTGTAGAAACCAGGCTGGTCAAGTGGCCAAGTGACATCTATCAATATTGTTCAAGTAATTGCAATAAAGAAAAATCATTTTGTACACTTGCGACACAGTTTCTTTTTAGCTGTTCTAAAACTTATGCTTTGAGCGTTCAGTGCAATACTGTAATAAGTGCATCACATTTTTTGGAGGACTTTCTATAGTCTGTCATCAAACCACCAACTTGAGCTATGACACAAAAAGCAACAGAATTGCTTTTAAGCGTACTCATTCTTTTGAAAAAAAGTTTAAGAATATTTCATCTGTCTCCGGGAGTTCTCAGTTCAGATTTGATGCAACTCTTTTCCAGAGGATAGTGATAATGTCACGATGTCTAGACTTCCCTGAAAGTTAATTAAGGCTAGCATAGGGATTGTAGAAGCTAGATTTTCCCTACTACCACTTTAACCTTTTCCCTGATACATAATAGAATAAAGAAATTGTGTTTAAGAGGAAAAGCAAGAAATATTGATATGTCCCTCAATATTGCTAGAATGCTTTGAATGACTCGCTTAGGACTTTTATATTTTATCTTTTCCTTGATGTTTATAAATTTTACCACTTTTATTGCAGATAATATTTGCATGATTATGTTGTATTGCCTTTTATCATTAACTAAGTTCAAGCACCATTTATGGACATATGTAGTTTTTCACGATTTCTATTTGTCACTTTCATTAGCCTTGATGCTACTGGCAAAATCTTCAATATTATAAAGGTCTTACAAAATCATAGGCGTGCACACCAGTCCTGGTATGATACTGAGGAATTGCTTGGAGTTGACGTTATATAAGATATTTCTGAGACTAAGTCATTTTATAGATTGAAATGATTATGCTTCTTTCTTGAAAATAAACAATTTTTGTTTGCAAGAAACAATTTATAAATGGCTTCTAATGGAAAGTGATTCAGTGTCTGGAAATAGGAGTTTTTCAGCATTGCTGTCTTCAGAATTACATTAAGACACTGATTGATATTGATTATTTTGTGTGTTATATAACCGTCAGCAGGTCAACCTTATGTTGTAAATTTTCAATTCTTTGATCCTGTCCTTTTAAAATATTGTTTACACCGGATTTAAAGGGTCTGTCGTGGCCAAGTGGTTAGAACTCAGCAGTCCCTGGTCTGAGTCCCACCGATACTGCTGGTTTTGTGGGAGTGTCCTTTGGCAAGATTACTCAGACTCCTCACCTTGTTGTAATTTATCCAGGAACAATTGTTGGCAGGACCTTAAACCCTACAAATAAGTCATGTAAAAAAACCAACAGTTCCATGGGTAGCAGATGTCACCAGAACCTTTTGTGACAAAAGCAGGATTTGCTTGTGTTCTGTTACACAATCAAAAATATCTCTTTCTATGGCTCCACCAAAGGACTTGAAGTCTAGATTTGTGATCATTCTACCAAATGTATATCGGCATCGAGGGACATCATTTGTCTAGTGGCTTTAATAAGTTCAGAACTTAAAATCACCTGGTCCATTTCCACTGGGTTCAAATTCCATAGACTCTTGGATTATCATTAGAGGTAGTATCTTTCTAACTTATGGACTGCTGATGGTTTTACACAGCTTGACCAGCCCATGTGCTGGGTCTAATATCCTCTATTTTATGAGCAATTTTTTTAACTAGGCATTGCAACATAACAGAAATAATATTGACACAATGTAAAACCCATATTTCGAGGGTTCAGTACAAAACTATAGTAAGTGCTTTATGTTTATGAAGTACTTATTATAGTCTTGCATTGAACCCTCGATTTAACTTGTATAGTGCTTGAACCAACTTCATTTCCCAGCATTCCAAGGGTTAATTCATTACCAAACATTTACAACATTTAACCAGTTTGTTGCAGACTACTTTAACTTCTTCGCATTTTGAAATATCATCTGCAAAATGAATTGTTTCAATTTGGGACAGTCGAAAATTTGGCATTTAGTTAAGGGTTAAAGAAAACCCTCTAGGCATCAAGTTAAAGAGGTTGGTCAACAAGATAAGACTAGGTCCGAGTTGGTTCCCCACCTGGGCTTTGATATCAGCATGGCAATCAGAGTGTCTAGGAAGTGTGCCAGTTGCTTGATTAACCCTAAAAATGCTGGGTAATTTTCAAAAAATAGATTTTTGTGTTGTCTGCTTTCTAAAACCTTAGATATCTGCTTAATTTTGATGAGAAAAGATACTCGGGGTAGCAAATAGGTCAGATAACAGGCCAGCCCCCAATTCACTTTGCGGCTGGCCTGGATCTAGCCTGTTTGCACAAAACATAAAACATAAACATAAAAACATAAAGCATGAAATTGGTTCCTGAACTATAAGGGTTAAAACCAGAAATAATGCTGAAGCAGACTCGTTTAATTTTCAAAAACCCTTGTTTTTTCTGAAATGGGAAATAGCTGCAGCGTGCCTGTGTAAAGATTATAAGAACTGTGTTCATGAACAGACAAGAATGATAAGTGCCCATCCATGAATATAAATGTGTTGTTGAATTTTTTCATGAATTTCAAGAACATGTTCACCATTCATGAACATCAAAATTTAATGCAGGTTAAAGAATATATTCATGAACCTGTTCTTGATGTTCAAGAACATGTTCTTGAAAATCGATTGATTTCCATTTGTTGTTCATGCCTGTTCTAAAAACATTTTCTCAAAACAGATTTTTGTGTCTTCTGCTTTCCAAAACCTTAAATATCTGCTTAATTTTGATGAAGAAAGATATTCTGTGTAGCAAACTAGTTAGATCACAGGCCAGCTGCCAATTTTCTTGGCAGCTGGCCTAGATCTCACCTGTTTGCATAAGCATGAAGTCAGTTCCAGCACAGTGCTGAACGGTTTAAACAATAATGAATTGAAATTGGTTGAATTAACAAATTCAAAGTTGAGTTTTTTGTTGCTTGATGCAATTTTAGTAATATTACAATACTTTCATTGTGAATGGTTAACACCTTTTGCTGGAGAAAAGACTGTAAAAAATATCAGAATCTTTTCTCTAATTGTTTGATCAAATTGAAAACAAAAAAAGGTATTTCCTTTTTAGCTTACTATATTTTGTGATAATCCTCATGGCATAACACCCATTTCTAGATAATCAAGTAATCTATAGGATTAGGTACGTATACGTATATGGATGTTCACTTTGCACATATCATATTGAAAATCATTTTTATTGCTCTGCTCCATTTTTGTTTTACATTATGATTTAATCAAATATCTCAGGCAGAAACTCAATTAAGTTATCATATGTAAATGAAATTGAGTAACCTATTTTCTTTTTATTGAATTTCATTTAATTTTCTTATCAAGTAAGATTATGTGTGTAATTTCAAATTTCACCTCCCTCGTTATACCTTCTCAATTTGCCATATTTACTGCAGAAGACTTTAGAAACTATTGTGTCAAAAGCAGAAATTACTCAATCTGAGATAATACTGGTTTTGATTACTATGTAATCAAGCAAGAGCTATTAAGATTACATAATTTTCCATATTTGTTTTTTTCGTCTACTATTGCTTTCAATTGTGGGGAGAAATGAGAAATAGGTAAAGTGAGTTTGTATGCACAAATTTTCCTAAAGTATTTAACTCTTCATCAAATAACAACTTTGTTTGTATTCTCAAACTGCACAGGCAACATTATTAATGGAAAAAAGCAAAATGAAATTCCTTTAATACTAATAGCATAGAAATTAATAAGGTGGAAATAAGTAGAGACTGCTCTTATGAGAAATTCATCCTTTTATGCACAATCATCTAAGAATCTTTTGAATGAAAGTTCTAACACGGATTTGCTCTTTTTTTTTGAGAGGTTTCGCCCGGATACCCCTCTAATCAGCGGGAAATATCAAGGACTTTTAGCATACTGCTGCAGATATGTCTCAAAACGAGATCATCAAATGTGTTTGAAAGTATTTGAATAAACACTCTCAGGAATTTTATTTAAGTGAAACTTAAAGTATTTCTTTTTCTTCTTTTAAGCTGTTGAATTACCCGTTTCTTTAATGTTCAGGGAGTTCATTTGATGTGAACATTTGGAAGAAAACTCATTCATAAAAGCCACAGCTTGTTTGGTTGCAAGAACGCTCTTAATAGAAGGAGGTCACTGCAGTGCAACATTTTTTGTCCTTAACCAATTACCAAACAATAACGACATTTGACCAGTTTGATGCAGATGACTCTGGAAAACATTGTGGGAAAAGGAGAAATTGCTCTTACCGAGCAATTTCTCCTTTTCCCACAATGTTTTCTGCCCTACCAGAAGATTATTTTTCAATTTCATCATATTTTGAAATGTCATCTGCAAACTCTTTCAATTTGGGACAGTAAAAAATTTGGCATTTGGTAAAGGGTTAACTGATCTGTCTCACTAGGGACCTCCATGGCCTATTGATTAAAATACAGAACTTAAAATCAAATGGCTCTTTTCTACAGGGACTTATATCTTGGTGCCAGTTTGAATTTTCTTGAGAGGAAAAGTGTCATCTGGCTAACTTACATAATGTTGATGGTTGTAACTGGTTCTACCAGCCCATATGGGAAGTAAAGTATATAGGGCCTTTCTCAATTATTCTGGATGGGGGGGGGCTTCGCAACATAACTGAAATGTTGTTGACATGATGTCAAACCCATTTATAACAACAAATTTATGATTCTCTCTACCCATACAAAGAATTCATGAACGAAAAATGTCAGTTCATCCGTGACCTAGTGGTTAGAGTACAGAACTTGAAACCACATGGCCCCTCTCTGCGAGGATTCAAACCCTGGTTACGGTTTTATGGTTTTCATGGGAGGCAGACTTCCTACTGACTTACAGAGTTCCTATAGTTCTTTCTGGCTTGACCTTTATGGGCAATTAAGTATTGGATCTTATTCCATAATTTAGAAATAATGTTGATGTGATGTAAAACTCCATTTGAATGATTTGAATGAAACAGATTAATTTCAACAAATGCTTTGTATCATCATCATCATCATCATATCCAGTATATTTGTTGATCAGGTACTGGCCTGGTCTACTTCTCCTGTAAGCTTAATTGTGAAAAATTAGCAATTTAAGTTTCAACATTATATTCCTATTATACTACAAAGAGTATAAATAAAGGAAAATAGCGAATATTCTGAATGCATAATGAATATTACAATTTACAGGGAAAGCATACACAGTGTTATTACTTATTCAATTGCTTCAAAACATTTAAGGAATCTTAGTTTTTAACGGAGAAGCCACATCGCTTCACCACTTTCAAGCTAAATCGTACCTATTAAGGAATTATGCTGCCTTGATCATACCATTTTGGAAACTGAATATATCCATGCAGATACATTCAGTCTCCAAAAGTGTAAAATTCTAGAGATTTAAAATCATTCAAATAGTGCTGCACTCAACAAAATGTTTTTTTCTTTAATTATCACCTGATATGATGAGGTAAGTATGTAGCTCATGCACCAAAAATCATATCATATCATATAGCTATCATTTTCTTGGCGGTTTGTTATATTGACTTCTGACTTTTACTTGGTTTCAATCATGTGGAAATGCAGATTTATCTCGTGGAGCTTGCACAACACTAGATTGTTGCTGGCAGACCAAATGGTCATGCATTCTGTATCAAATTCAATTCAATTCAAAATGAACGCCATGACTGAAGGTAGCAGACATTCATTATGATTAAACAGAAATAATAGTTTCCACTTGACACATTTTCTTTTCTTTTTCAAACTAATTTCTATGTGGTTAGACAAGGTCATAACAAGGGTTCAATGCAAGACTATAGTAAGTGCTTCACTAACATGAAGCAGTTACTATAGTATTGCATTTAACCCTTGTGTCAAATGTTTATTTACTACTCTCAAATTCGCCTATGGTTTTGCCTTGAATATGGAGCAGTTAGAAATTTATTTATGGAGATATAGTATGGACAAAAGAGTTAATTCATAGAATAATGATGCCTTAAAGTTTGTAGCAGGTATATTTGAAACAACAGCAGACAACAATTATACATGTATAATAGTCTAATCTAATTTATGGGGGAAAATTGTGAAGAAAACACAATGACAAAGGAGCAAAACGCTTGTTTCCTGAATATTCTACTTCATATTTTAATTTCTTTTACTTGTTAAATTGTGAATGCAGAATGTGGCTTTGGAAATCACTGATGGAGGCTGGAATTGCTCATGGCAAGCAATTTCTGCGTAAGTCAAAGTCTTCTTATTTGAAAAGGACAATATCATTTGATGACGTGTAAAGACTCAATACACTGTATATGACTATTTCCTTGTTAAAAGTATTCATGAAGGGATAAGTTTTATTTTAGAAATTACAATAAAGGAGAAATTATTCATAATTGGTATTTTCAACTCTAGATAAGAAATGTTATGTTTCCAACTTCTTAATACAACTGTACATGTACAAAATCAGTTTCAGTACATAAATCAATTGTCGTCTGTTGTTTCTCTTAATTTGGTCCAGTCTCAGAAGACTGTTCATTCAGGGATCCCAGGTCTGAGCCCCATCTGTTCCACTAGACTCACAGGTGTGTCCTTGGCAACACAACTCAGAGCCCTTAGCCTAGTACTAGTGTATCAACAAAACCAGTGACATAATCGAAAAATTGTTGACACAGCTTTAAACCCTATGTAATCTAAGCAAACAAACAAACTCTGTACAATGGGATATGGTATACCTGGTAAAGCCCATTTCAAAAAGGAGATAAAAGTGTCTTCTCCATTGCATAAGGGTTCTAGTCATAACTTTGTGTTTACCAGCATACTGTCTAGTCAAAGCAAGTACAGGGAAATTATTTCTGTTCATGCCAGATAGCATTTATAAATAACTTTGTCTGCATGTGTAAAATGCGCGCAATCTGCGTTGTGGTCTGGCTCACATTTCAGAAAGAAAAAAAAAAATAGATTCATGTACTCAAAAATGATCTTGGTTCAGTATAAAAGGTTTTTCTTTAGTTTGAATCTCATTTCAACATTCATAATAGGCAGACCACATTTGAAAGAAAGATGGCCATTGTTTTGAACTTATGTTAATACTAAAGCTTAAGTCATTTTGACAAAAGGAAAGAAAATACTATGAACCATTTTTTCTTCTTGTCTAACTGGTTTATTTTAAAACATACATTTTAGAATATATTTCCCCACTGCAAGGTATGGCTGGTTTTGTGGGAGTCTTTTGGCAAGACACTTCAGAATTTCAGAGCTCCAGTCTAGTATTTGTGAGTCCAGGAAAGCTGTTTTATACCTGAATAATTGTTGGCGCAGTGTTAAAACCCTCTTAACCCTTTCCCAAACAACACCTTTTCGATTGTCCCAAATTGGAAGAGTTTGCAGACAACATTTCAAAATGTGATGAAATTGGAAAATGATCTTCTGATAGGGCAGAAAACATTGTGGGAAAATGAAAAATTGCTCGTCATAAGCAATTTCTCCTTTTCCCACAATGTTTTCTAAAGTCATCTGCAACACAGTGGTCAAATGTCGTTATTGTTTGGGAAAGGGTTTAGTCTACATACGAATGATACCCATACAATTTACCCAGCATTCTAAGGGTTAAGCATGCAGTGTCTCAATTTTTGAACTACCCAAATCTGCTGCTGCTGCTGCTGCTGCTCAATAAAATCATTTCAAGGAGACTATTTTTACAAGTACCCACAATAAAGGGTTTGTGACAGAAATAACAATGTAAAAAAGTGGAATATGCCTGTTATCAGAACCTGGATAATAGACTGATATAAGGTGTTTTTTTCCCACAAGAATTAGATGAAGACTTGAACCACGGAGCATGGCAGACAGGTAATCATGGCGGATTATTTGGTAGACAGTTTGGTGAAATAAGAAGTACATGAGTATTTAAGGTTTATCATCTTAGAAAATGTTTGTAACCCTCTCACAGTCTGACTACACTTTACCCAAATGCTAAATTCTAAATTAGCTTTGAAGAGGTTTATTTGGACACAGAATTAGCTTAGAGGTCTCATATTTTCTTTAGCTCTCACAATGTTTTCTACCTTGTGACAATGGTTTCTACTTTGTATCATTGTTTTCAACACCGTCCCAATGTTTTCAACCTTGTTGCAATGGTTTTTATCTTGCTCCAATATTTTCTACACTGTTCCAACGTTTTCTAACTTGTCCCAACGTTTTCTATATTGTCCAAATGTTTTTTACATTGTCCAAATGTTTTCTACCCTTTCCCTATGTTTTCTACATTGTCCAAATGTTTTCTACCCTTTCCCAATGTTTTCAACCCTTTCCCAATGTTTTCAACCTTGTCCCAATAATTTCTAACTTGTCCCAATGTTTTCTACATTGTCCCAACATTTTCTACATTGTCCAAATGTTTTCTATCCTTTCCCTATGTTTTCTTCATTGTCCCAATGTTTTCTATCTTGTCCCAATGTTTTCTATCTTGTCCCAATGTTTTCTATCTTGTCCGAATGTTTTCTATCTTGTCCCAATATTTTCCATCTTGTCCCAATGTTTTCTATCTTGTCCCAATATTTTCTATTCTATCTTATCCCAATGTTTTCTATCTTGTCCAAATGTTTTCAACCTTGTCCCAATGTTTTATATCTTGTCCCAATGTTTTCTACATTGTCCCACTGTTTTCTATCTTGTCCCAATGTTTTCAACATTGTCACAATGTTTTCTATCTTGTCTCAATGTTTTCTATATTGTCCCAATGTTTTCTATCTTGTCCAAATGTTTTCTATCTTGTCCCAATGTTTTCTATATTGTCCCAATGTTTTCTACATTGTCCCAATGTTTTCTATATTGTCCCAATGTTTTCTACATTGTCCCAATGTTTTCTATCTTGTCCCAGTGTTTTCTACATTGTTCCAAGTCTTTCTATCTTGTCCCAAAATTTTCTACCTTGTCCCAATGTTTTCTACCTTGTCCAAATGTTTTCTACATTGTCCCAATGTCTTCTATCTTGTCCCAATGTTTTCTACATTGTCCCAATGTTTTCTATCTTGTCCCGATGTTTTTCTACATTGTCCCACTGTTTTCTATCTTGTCCCAATGTTTTCAACATTGTCACAATGTTTTCTATCTTGTCTCAATGTTTTCTATATTGTCCCAATGTTTTCTATCTTGTCCAAATGTTTTCTATCTTGTCCCAATGTTTTCTATATTGTCCCAATGTTTTCTACATTGTCCCAATGTTTTCTATATTGTCCCAATGTTTTCTACATTGTCCCAATGTTTTCTATCTTGTCCCAGTGTTTTCTACATTGTTCCAAGTCTTTCTATCTTGTCCCAAAATTTTCTACCTTGTCCCAATGTTTTCTACCTTGTCCAAATGTTTTCTACATTGTCCCAATGTCTTCTATCTTGTCCCAATGTTTTCTACATTGTCCCAATGTTTTCTATCTTGTCCCGATGTTTTTCTACATTGTTCCAAGTCTTTCCATCTTGTCCCAAAATGTTCTACCGTGTCTCAAGATTTTCTACCTTGTCCCATTGTTTTCACCCTGTCACAATGTTTTCTACCCTGTCCCAATGTTTTCTACCCTGTCACAATGTTTTCTAACTTGTCACAATGCTTTCTACCATTTCACAGTGTTTTCTACCTCTTCACAATCTTTTTTTATCTTCATTGAAAATTAGCATGATCTATGATGATATTCTGTTGATTTCTCTGAACTGTAACAGTCTCACAATTTATAAGAGACATACAAAGTGTTAAAAGTCTGCAGCAGACAATTTTAAATCAATTAGTGTATGAAGGTATTAAGCCATTTTGTTTTGCTGTGATTTGTACAAAGTCTTTTTGATATATGAATGACAGGGTCAATAAAGATGATGTGTGGATAAGAAAATGATAAAAGGAAAATCTCTTCTTCATGTGATGTTTTTAAAAAAGCTATCAGCAGAGCATTTATAAGTAAGTTTTGCCTTGTTACAAATTTGCTAATGGGAATGTTTCCTTTATTTCCTCATACACAGGTTGCTCTCATAGGGCAAACGGATAAAATTATTCAAATCATTTAGCTAGCCTCCTTTTCTTGTAGACCTCTATATATTATGAGAAACACTTAACTATCAAATACTCATGTCTAGCTCAAAATATCAATTTATTTGCATAAGAAACAGTTGAAAGTTTTATTTTTATTAGGCTCTTTGCTGCTACCGTCAAATATTTTATAGCCTGGCCCCTGAGTATTTTGTGTAACAAAGACAAAGATATACATACCTGAATACATCTTCTATTATACCTGCATGGTTTAGCTTTATATGCATTCAATACTTTTTTCTTGTTAATGGGGTTGAAAACTGTATCCCCCAAAAAGCAGTTAAATCATTGCATTCCTGGAACACATAAGTATTAGGCTTTGGCTTTGGCAAGACACCTCAGGGCCCTAGTCTAGTACTGGTTTGAGCACCAATGACACCTCTGGAGTCGTGGGCTTGATGTTTGGCAAGACACCTCGGGGCCCTAGTCTAGTACTGGTTAGAGCACCAATGACACCTCTGGATTCGTGGACTTGATGTTTGGCAAGACACCTCGGGCCCTAGTCTAGTACTGGTTTGAGCACCAATGACACCTCTGGAGTCGTGGGCTTGATGTTTGGCAAGACACCTCGGGCCCTAGTCTAGTACTGGTTAGAGCACCAATGACACCTCTGGAGTCGTGGGCTTGATGTTTGGCAAGACACCTCGGGGCCCTAGTCTAGTGCTGGTTTGAGCACCAATGACACCTCTGGAGTCGTGGGCTTGATGTTTGGCAAGACACCTCGGGGCCCTAGTCTAGTACTGGTTTGAGCATCAATGACACCTCTGGAGTCGTGGGCTTGATGTTTGGTAAGACACCTCAGGGCCCTAGTCTAGTGCTGGTTTGAGCACCAATGACACCTCTGGAGTCGTGGGCTTGATGTTTGGCAAGACACCTCGGGGCCCTAGTCTAGTACTGGTTAGAGCACCAATGACACCTCTGGAGTCGTGGGCTTGATGTTTGGCAAGACACCTCGGGGCCCTAGTCTAGTACTGGTTTGAGCATCAATGACACCTCTGGAGTCGTGGGCTTGATGTTTGGCAAGACACCTCGGGCCCTAGTCTAGTACTGGTTTGAGCACCAATGACACCTCTGGAGTCGTGGGCTTGATGTTTGGCAAGACACCTCAGGGCCCTAGTCTAGTACTGGTTTGAGCACAAATGACACCTCTGGATTCGTGGGCTTGGTTTTGGCAAGACACCTCGGGGCCCTAGTCTAGTACTGGTTTGAGCATCAATGACACCTCTGGAGTCGTGGGCTTGATGTTTGGCAAGACACCTCGGGGCTCTAGTCTAGTACTGGTTTGAGCACCAATGACACCTCTGGAGTCATGGGCTTGATGTTTGGCAAGACACCTCAGGGCCCTAGTCTAGTACTGGTTTGAGCACCAATGACACCTCTGGAGTCGTGGGCTTGATGTTTGGCAAGACACCTCGGGCCCTAGTCTAGTACTGGTTAGAGCACCAATGACACCTCTGGAGTCGTGGGCTTGATGTTTGGCAAGACACCTCGGGGCCCTAGTCTAGTACTGGTTTGAGCACCAATGACACCTCTGGAGTCGTGGGCTTGATGTTTGGTAGTCTAGTACTGGTTTGAGCACCAATGAAACCTCTGGATTCGTGGGCTTGGTTTTGGCAAGACACCTCGGGGCCCTAGTCTAGTACTGGTTTGAGCACCAATCACACCTCTGGAGTCGTGGGCTTGATGTTTGACAAGACACCTCGGGCCCTAGTCTAGTACTGGTTAGAGCACCAATGACACCTCTGGATTCGTGGGCTTGATGTTTGGCAAGACACCTCGGGGCCCTAGTCTAGTACTGGTTGATCCAGGAAAGTATTTTCATAACTGAACAACTGCTGATACGGCTTTTAACTCCCTAAAAACAAATTTTTGTGGTATCTGACCATTTTCACAAAGAAAAGGTGGGTTTTCCCGTCATCATGAACGTGATCTTCTTATACTTTTTACATGGCTCCCCTATGCCTGGCTTCTATTCCTGGCAACCATTTTACTGAACAGTTTACGCTTAAGATTTGCGGAAGTCTAAAACAACAATTCCTCTTATTTCAATATTTGGCTAAGCAATATATATATTGCAAAGTAACACATCATTGGAATCGTCTCTCCGAGACGCTTCCAACGACGTGTCACATTGCAATAGTGTACTTTCATTTTATCAGTTATGACTTACGTAAATGTTTTCCTTAAGTTGTTTAGTAAAACGGTACCCTGGTGACAACATTTGTAATTCCCTGGTTGACTTTTGAATTGCTGGACAAGCCATTATGTAAATGAGCCAGACTTCTCAACATAACCGAAATCAAACTTACAAATTGATATTCAATTAAGGTGCAGTAGGAAATAATGTTAAACAGTGGTTCAGAGGTTGAACTTCTGGACACAAGAGTTGTGGGTTTGAGTCCCGTGAGTAGCGGGATCTGCATTGTGACCTTTCATCAATCCACATTTGGTCTGAGTACCAGTTGTGTATCAAGGACGCAGGATCAAGAGTTACTAATCTAAGTTGTTAGAAATTGTTTCACAATCAATGTTAATTGAAAAAGTTCAAACTAACTGAGTTCAACTAAAGGAAAGAATTTTCATAATGGACAATTTATTTTGTTTTATTTTTTTCTTGCAATAGTAAGAAAAAGTTATTCTTCATTCCTTTCACATTATTCTCTTATGATCTTGCTTTGAATTTTGACAAGTCACAAAATCTTGTATGATTGTTGGGTTAGGAAATTACAAGCAGCCAGAAAGCTGCCAGTCTATGGGGATTATTATGCGTAGACTGACTTGCATTTTTTCACTCCTGCAGTTTTTATTTGCATGTACCAAGTGTGTATGAAAGCCTTCCGTCTGTTAGAGTTATACCAAGATGAATTGGCCATGCTCACATATACCATTTTTGTGTCGTCTGCTTTCCAAAACTTTCTTCTGTATTTTGATGAGAAAAGATACTCAGAGTAGCAAACGATTAGATCACTGGCCAGTCGCCAATTTACTTGACGGCTGGTCTGGATCCAACCTGTTTGCATAAGCATGAAGTCGGTTCCAGCGCTTTAAGGGTAATGCAAGATTGAAGGACTTTCCATAGTATTGGGTTCTGCGAAGCCCAGTGGCTTAGGTGACAGTCTTACTACTTTTGGGTCTAAGGTTCGAGCTCAACTGGTACTTCTGGTATGATTGGAGTATCCTTGGCCTTTTGGACATTTCAGGACCTAGATAAACACTGTTGAATCCAGGACAGCCGTAAGATAACTGAACAATTGTTGACACAGCATGAAATTGCCATATTACCAATACTTAAGTATTGAACAGATCCCTTCAATTAAGGGATGGCAAAACAGCCAATTTATTATGGCCTTACTGTAGTCATATATAATACATTCTGCATTCACAATTAGTCTGCCAGTATTCATGCATAGCTTTACAATGATCCAGACTGGTGCATACATGTTTGCTTGGTTTCGTAACTTTCATGGGTTCATAAGTGCGTAATACCGCTTCTACAAGAGACTTTTGCAAGCATTTTCCAAAATTCATACAATGAATCGTACTGTGTCACACTCATAAGAAACCTCTGGTCAAGGGAACTTAACAAGAGCTCACAAAATTATGTTGACAGAAGAGAAAAGGGGGATTACTACAAAAGATATGCTGTACTTAATTTTGTTGGCATTTGAAGCAATGTTCAACAGTTCTTCAGTACCTTTCAAAATATAAATTTTTGTGTTGTCTGCTTTAATATGAGAAAAGATACTCAGAGTAGCAAACAGGTAAGATCACAGGCCAGCTGCCAATTTACTTTGAGGCTGGCCTGGATCTAAAGTGTTTGCATAAGTATGAAGTGGGTTTCAGCACTATAAGGGTTAAGATAAATACTGATGGAGAAATCCCTGTTGCACTCTCTTTTCCAGACATCCTCTGTCACTTGAAGGTTTTCAGTCGAAGAACTACCATGGAGTAATGACATTCATGGAGTTAGTTATTTGTTGAACAAATGATTAGCCATGTTCAATATTAGAACAGACATTTTAACCATCCCTGTCATGCAAAATGCTCGGTCAATTTCATTTTGGAGTAATTCCCCATGAGTCGCTGTTCATCGAGGGTAAATAGAAAATTGGATTTTCCCTTCATGTAATCCCACGTCCAATTAGTCTGGTCCCCCACATAGAATATCATGAATCAACCCTTAAAATGCTGGGTAATTTACTAAAAATAGATTTTTGTGTCGACTGCTTTTAAAAACTTAAGATATCTGCTTTATCTTGTTGAGGAAATATACTCAGAGTAGCAAACAAGTTAGATGTCACAGGACAGCCACCAATTTACTTAGCGGCTGGCCTGGATCTAAACTGTTTGCATTACATAAGCATGAAGTGGGTTCCAGCTCTATAAGGATTAACTCTCTAAGAAAAATCATCAATGAAAATTTCTAAGCTAAATAGCTGCAATGTGCATGTGAAAACGTCGAGATGTGACTGGATGAAAAGCTCATTTCATTTTCGAACAATATTTTGTGTCCTATCAGAAGATTATTTTTCAATTTCATCACATTTCAAATGTCGTCTGCAAACTCTTTCAATTTGGGACAGTCGAAAATTTGGCGTTTCGTAATGGGTTAAGTCATCTGCATCAGAACAGTTAACAATATCCTGTAACAAACGGGAAATATTGTTTGTACCTATTTTGAAAAAGAACATGTGTATCGCATTAATAAAGAGGCTCAATGGACAAATGTGTAAATTTTCATGAACTCCATTATTAATGAAAAGGCTCAATGGACAAATGTGTAAATTTTCATGAACTCCATTATTAATGAAAAGGCTCAATGGACGAATGTGTAAATTTTCATGAACTCCATTATTAATGAAGAGGCTCAATGGACGAATGTGTAAATTTTCATGAACTCCATTATTAATGAAGAGGCTCAATGGACGAATGTGTAAATTTTCATGAACTCCATTATTAATGAAGAGGCTCAATGGACGAATGTGTAAATTTTCATGAACTCCATTATTAATGAAGAGGCTCAATGGACGAATGTGTAAATTTTCATGAACTCCATTATTAATGAAGAGGCTCAATGGACGAATGTGTAAATTTTCATGAACTCCATTATTAATGAAGAGGCTCAATGGACGAATGTGTAAATTGTGAAGAGGCTCAATGGACACTCATGAACTCCATTATTGTGTCGCACTTGATATTTTTGTTAATTAAATTCGCTTCAAATTAGTAGGATCAGAGTAAAGGTTTAAAAGTCCTTTGGCACTTTTACATTTACAAATCTTGAAATAGGACTCATTGCATATTCATGCAGTATCTGCTGCAGAACGATATTCAAAGCACTTGCACTTTACCCTGAAATAGTTTATCTCCCAGAAACAAAGCATCAGTGAGGTAATCCATTCTGTCATGGTGTTTATTATTTCAAATTGAAAACAACATCAGAAACCAATGACATGATTAAACACTAAGACATGTTATATTTCGAGGGTTCAATACAATACTACGTAATGTTTATGAAGCACTTACTCTAATATTGCACTGAACCATTAATCTTCTTTATGATAATGGGTAGAAAGTCTAGAAACTATTTTGTCTAAAGATGAAATTATTTTGTTACAAGGACATTCCCTTTAAATTTGTCAAAGTGGTTAAATACGTCTGTTGCTTAAAATGTAATAAACAACTTTGTTATAATGTGATTGCAGACAATCAAAACATTTTAACCCTTATTACCATATGCCAAAATATTTGACTGTCCCAATTTGAGAGAGCCTGTAGACAACATTTCAAAATGTGATGAAATTGAAAATTGATCTTCTGATAGGGCAGAAAACATTGAGGGAAAAGCAGTGCCTCCCCTGGAGTTTTTGTTCTTGTCGCAACCATTTTCGCAAATTGGATTTTTTTGGAGCCAAATTTAAGAAAGTGGAGCCAAAAGTTGAGCCAATTATAAATTGAAGGCTTGACGGTAATTATTAGAAATGAGTAGTAAGAAGGTTTTTGTTCATTATAATGTTTTAAATCTATGCACAGCAGCTAATTACTTTATTTATCTTATCATAAACTACTATTTAATGGGGAAGTCTTTGGTTCTTCCCATGTGCTAATTAAATAGTTTTACAAAAGAAATAATTCGTTGTCAATAAAGAGTTGATGTCAAACTGTATAACACCTGATAACAGACAAGCAAGAATGGTCCCCCATGCTTCATTATTTTGTGTTTAATACAAATGTATTTTAAAGATACCATAAGGGTTGTCTATAAATATCTCTAAATTGCAAAAAAAAACATGAAACACATAACTCATATGAATTGAGCTGAGCGGATTTATAAAAAAAAATGAAACAAGCTTTTGAATTGACAGAAACCAATGTTAAAATATAAGGTCTATTTTTTCTATTTTTTTTTTTTTTTCAATTGGCATTTAATTGCGAAATCAGTCAGTTTATAAAGAGAATGCATCTCGCCGATTTTGTAGTAATGCTTCATTGTGATGAACGAGCAACATACCTAAAATAGGTACGTTATTCACCGTCTTTAATTTTCAACACCCGACGGTGTTTGATAATTGTCATCCAATTTTCACATTGTCTCCGATCATGCGTTCGCGTCAAACTGTTATACACACATTTCAGGGATATGTGTCAGGGCAATTTCACACGCGCGACGCAAACATAGCTGTTGCCGCACGAGTCATATGAAGTGATTAAACTTTAATCCGATAAGTGACAGTCATTTGTGTACGAACTCGGTTGCATGCAAACTGCTTAAGATACGGGTCATTACCGGGCTGGTTCCTGTGTTTATACACGCAGAATGCCTCGATAACTCCAGTACGGGAACTGGCTATTACTCCGGGTCGCTTATGTCATGCATGATTGGTAAATACGGTTTGTCGCAAACACTTTCGCAAAACTGTTATTTTTGTCGCAAATTGACGAGATTTTTCGCATTTGGCGACATTGGCGATCGACAGCGGAGGCCCTGGAAAAGGAGACATTGCACGTAAAGAGCATTTTCTGCCTTTCCCACAATGTTTTCCAGAGTCATCTGCAACAGACTGGTCAATTGTCATTGTTTGGGAATGGGTTAATAGGTTTAACCTGATTAACAACAGAAACATATTGTCATATTAAACTAAACATCTGTTTTAATCATTATTATTTTGATTTGATTCCAATTTTTCCAATGCAGAACTATTCTTAAAAGGCTGCTATAGTTCAGTTCTTCATTTCTCTCAATGTTTCCTAATGTTGTCTGTGTAGGACCTGCCAAAAGACGTCTGTACTTCTGCCGGGGAAAGCTAACACTTCCATTTGTATTGATTATTTGATTTCATCACCATTTTGTCTGAGTGTGGTCATGTGCTGATAAACAATGCCCTGGAAGATTCCTGCATTTTTTGTCGTCTGCTGCAGACAGAAAATACATAAAAAGTAAAATACGAGCCATTCCCACAATAGCATGAACTTTTGGTGTGTATTTGTAAATATGGCATTTGAAAACAATATCCATCCTTGGCTTGTTTTGAATATTTTCTTTGGGAGACAACATCAATAGCAAAACAAACCATCAGTGATAAACTGTGGTCGCTGAAAACTGCATGAAAGAATAGTCAACATTGAAACCATGATAACAAAGTGAGACTTTGCTCAACTTTAGCAAATCTTTTATTTGTCTCACTTGATTTTATTGTTACCATTTGCAACTGTGTTATATGTCACTTTTTTTAACTCTTTCCCAAACAACAAATTTTGTCTGTCCCAAATTGAAAGAGTTTGCAGACAACATTTCAAAATGTGATGAAATTGAAAAATAATCTTCTGATAGGCCAGAAGACATTCACCAAAGGGTCCTTCGATGTACAATAGACATGGTTAAAGGTTCCTCTGTCACAAGACGTATATAGTCCAGCTCAGTTGGTGATGCATCTAGCTTAGAATACAGTGTACCTGTGTTTAGGATCCAGTCTTTATCAATAGTCTGGCTTAGAATACAGTGTACCTGTATTTAAGATCCAGTCTTTATCAATAATCTGGCTTAGAATACAGTGTACCTGTGTTTAGGATCCAGTCTTTATCAATAATCTGGCTTAGAATACAGTGTACCTGTGTTTAGGATCCAGTCTTTATCAATTGTCTGGCTTAGAATACAGTGTACCTGTGTTTAGGATCCAGTCTTTCAAAAGCCTAGCTTAGAATACAGTGTACCTGTGTTTAGGATCCAGTCTTTATCAATAGTTTGGCTTAGAATACAGTGCGTCTGTGTTTGGAATCCAGTCTTTATCAATAGTCTGGCTTAGAATACAGTGTGCCTGTGTTTGGGATCCAGTCTTTATCAATTGTCTGGCTTAGAATACAGTGTACCTGTGTTTAGGATCCAGTCTTTCAAAAGCCTAGCTTAGAATACAGTGTACCTGTGTTTAGGATCCAGTCTTTATCAATAGTCTGGCTTAGAATACAGTGCGTCTGTGTTTGGAATCCAGTCTTTATCAATAGTCTGGCTTAGAATACAGTGTGCCTGTGTTTGGGATCCAGTCTTTATCAATAGTCTGGCTTAGAATACAGTGTGCAGTCTTTGCTTATTGTCAAGTGTAGATTACAGCATGTATTCATGAACCTGTACTCAATGCCATGAACCTGCTCATTAATTTCATTAAAAAGTTCTGTGCTCACAAATGGTCATCTTATGTTCATGAACATTCATGAACATTCACTTAGTTCATAGATTAAGTTCTTGAATCCTTTGCAGGTGATTGCAGATTGTTTTTTCCTTGACATGAGAAACAATTTCCTGGCCTCTTACTAGTTCGCATATTTCATTTGTAAAACTAACAACAAAGAAGCAATTATTTGTCAGTAACTATTAAAACATAGAATCTCAATGCTCTGAATTGGTTTTGAAGACATTCATGTTTCTTGGAATGCATGTGTTAAATTGTTAATGGATGTCATGTGTTTAGCAAAACTGCAACCAGGCTTTAAGCTAATGACACTCGATCATAGCAATGTTTCCTCAGAAACGTTATTTTGATGGGTCCAAATAGAAAGTAGCAGCAGATGACTATGAAATTATATGGAAAAAGAACATTTTTGTCTTTTGTTGTGTTCTTTGACATTGGATTTAAAGGCACCATTGTGACAAAAGAAGAAATTTCTAAACTTTCTGAACAGTATTTTCTCTGTCATAATTGTTTTTACTGCAAATTGACATTGGATTTAAAGGCACCATTGTGACAAAAGAAGAAATTTCTAAACTTTCTGAACAGTATTTGCTCTGTCATAATTGTTTTTACTGCAAATTGACATTGGATTTAAAGGCACCATTGTGACAAAAGAAGAAATTTCTAAACTTTCTGAACAGTATTTGCTCTGTCATAATTGTTTTTACTGCAAATTGACATTGGATTTAAAGGCACCATTGTGACAAAAGAAGAAATTTCTAAACTTTCTGAACAGTATTTTCTCTGTCATAATTGTTTTTACTGCAAATTGACATTGGATTTAAAGGCACGATTGTGACAAAAGAAAAAAATTCTTAACAGTATTTTCTCTGTCATAATTGTTTTTACTGCAAATTGACATTGGTTTTAAAGGCACGATTGTGACAAAAGAAAAGAATTCTGAACAGTATTTTCTCTGTCATAATTGTTTTTACTGCAAATTGACATTGGTTTTAAAGGCACGATTGTGACAAAAGAAAAAAATTCTTAACAGTATTTTCTCTGTCACAATTGTTTTTACTGCAAATTGACATTGGTTTTAAAGGCACGATTGTGACAAAAGAAAAAAATTCTTAACAGTATTTTCTCTGTCACAATTGTTTTTACTGCAAATTGACATTGGTTTTAAAGGCACGATTGTGACAAAAGAAAAAAATTCTTAACAGTATTTTCTTTGTCACAATTGTTTTTACTGCAAATTGACATTGGATTTAAAGGCACGATTGTGACAAAAGAAAAAAATTCTTAACAGTATTTTCTTTGTCACAATTGTTTTTACTGCAAATTGACATTGGATTTAAAGGCACGATTGTGACAAAAGAAAAAAATTCTTAACAGTATTTTCTTTGTCACAATTGTTTTTACTGCAAATTGACATTGGTTTTAAAGGCACGATTGTGACAAAAGAAAAAAATTCTTAACAGTATTTTCTTTGTCACAATTGTTTTTACTGCAAATTGACATTGGTTTTAAAGGCACGATTGTGACAAAAGAAAAAAATTCTTAACAGTATTTTCTTTGTCACAATTGTTTTTACTGCAAATTGACATTGGTTTTAAAGGCACGATTGTGACAAAAGAAAAAAATTCTTAACAGTATTTTCTTTGTCACAATTGTTTTTACTGCAAATTGACATTGGTTTTAAAGGCACGATTGTGACAAAAGAAAAAAATTCTTAACAGTATTTTCTTTGTCACAATTGTTTTTACTGCAAATGGGTTTATAAGAAAAAAGACTGGTGAAATAAACCTACTTTGATTATCCCAATGTTTTCTGAAGTTTTGCCTCTGGATTTAAGTAAGAAGATATCTCTACTGAGAAAGAAGGGTTCAGCAAAGAGTGAAAACATGCAAAATGCATTATCTAAGCCACAATTGTCATACAACTTCCGGAGTCCTTCACAGTGTCCCTCATACACATAACAACCTTGACACATCATAGCTATGCAGAAGGTTTATGAAACAAACCACTGGGACAAAAGGAAATAATGCTTAACCCGTTACCAAACAATAATGACATCTGACCAGTTTGGAAATCGTTGTAGGAAAAGGAGAAATTGCTCTTAATGAATCCTTTCAATCTTGTTTTAAGCTACCTCTTGTATGAAATGTTATTTAAGCTTAGGCTATCTTTATACAGGGCACAAATCATCCAGAAAGGTCCTAATGAAACTTTCTGAATGAATGGCGTCCGTATTAACCCATTATCAAACAATAACGACATTTGACCAGTTTGTTGCAGACGACTTTAGAAAACATTGTTGGAAAAGGAGAAATTGCTTGTGACAAGCAATTTTTTCCTTTTCCCACATTGTTTTCTGCCCTTTCAGAATATTGTTTTCCAATTTTATCACATTTTGAAATGTCATCTGCAAACTCTTGCAATTTGGGACGGTCAAAAATTTGTTGTTTGGGAAAGGGTTAACATCACAATTCTGTGTCCTTTACTATGGTGGCTGTAAATAAGAAAGACAGTATTTATGATTACCATTTGCTAATGCTATTAACTTAACTTCCAGTCTTTGTGTTTAAAAGTATACCGGTAATGATAGGAAACATTAAAAACATCATTCATGCAAGTTTGGAATGTTTGAAATATTAACTGATTTCCATCTTTCATGGTATTTTGTCACTGGCTTGAATTAAGAGCAACAGCACTAGATAACCACTGGAAAGGGTGCACAACTTTTTTTGCTCTTCATCTTTTTATTATTTTCATGTATTTGTTGTATTGTTAAGGGGACGCACAATAATCGATGTGATAGATGAAAATAACGAAATGGAAAATGAAAATGATTTAAAAGATCGTAAAGATGAATACTCTGTGTGTGACACAACTTGTGCATTAACCCTTTCCCAAACGCCAAATTTTCTACTGTCCCAAATTGAAAGAGTTTGAAGACAACATTTCAAAATGTGATGAAATTGAAAACTAATCTTCTGATAGGGCAGAAAACATTGTGGGAGAAGGAAAAATTGTTCGCCACAAGCAATTTCTCCTTTTCCTACAATGTTTTCCAGAGTCGTCTGCAACAAAGTGGTTAAATGTCGTTATTGTTTGGTAATAGGTTAAAACATTTATCTACAAAGTAAATTGTCTGGTGAAAGTGTGTCGAAGGCAGTCAATAAGCTGTTCTCATACAAGTAAAGTAATATTCTTTTATTTTTTAATATCTAGCACCCCCCACCCCCCAAGAGGAATGTTTTGGAAATTAAAATTCCTGATTGTGCCCTGTTGACACTTAATTACCTCATTTAGAGTTAGAGACTCTATAGGCTTACCATGTTTCCCCACAAACAGTTTTGCCATTTGAGGGTTCAATTTAATACTATATTGTAAGTGTGTCAGGTTTCTGGAGGATTTATTATAGTCTTTCATGATTATGCAAAATGTTAGATCCAGGCCAGCCAAGTAAATTGGCGGCTGGCTTGTGATCTAACCTGTTTGCTACTCTGAGGATATCTATTTTTTAGAAAATTAGCCGGCATCCTAAGGGTTAATTCTTTTATTGCTCCAAATATAAGTAGACAGCAAAGGTTGATGATTGTCAATAATCACTTTAATTTGTTTTCCAGTTTGGATTATGTAAGAATTCTATTGTCACCACCAAAACCTCCAATATGGTATCCCTATTAAGACATTGACTATTAGCGGACTACAGTTTCAAAGAATGAAAAAAGAAAATTTGCCTATGAGTTAAATTAGTCTTCTTCCATCTTTAAAAAGTCAGGCTTCACAATGCTATTGAAAAGCTGTTGTTACTATGTAAAAACCAAAAATTAAACAATCAGATAAAACAGGATCCTGGTCAGATGTCAAATGTAAGGGGCCTATAAAGTCACTGCAATACCATAATTTTGCCCTTAGTCAATGGTTTTGACATTCATACTTCATTAATTTTCTTCCATCCATAATTCTTATGATCAGACCTTTTTTACATTTTTGAAAAGGTGTTGAATGTTTTGTCAAAACCCTATAAAACCCCAAAACTCACTGTTGACATGTCATATGAGTTACTATAATTTTGCACTGAACCAACTATCAACACTCTTACTTCATCAGTGTAATCTGGTCTTACTTTCAATTCCAACCAGTCCCTTTAGCCATTGGGAGGGCCAGGATAAATTGTCTGTGAACAGTGTCTGCATGGAATACATCAAAACGTCCCCCAGTCTACAGGGAATGGGCAGAATGGACGAAATGCACACACTCATCATTTTAGCAGCCATAACATTGCCGTCTGCAGCAGGAACATCAAATGGATGGAGGCACCCGGAGGAATCCCTTTCACATGATCTGATTGCATTTTTATGCGGGAAAGCTGTTTTTGTAAATATGATTGGGAGGAAGGTCAATAAGTGGAGATAGTGCACCAAGTAACGTTTCCACCCAGTACCTTTTCCACCCCGTAACGTTTCTATCAGGGCAGCCAGTGAGTACATTTTTCTCTATCACCAGACAACTATTATACAATATGTAAACAACCATGTCGAGGGTTCAATGCAACACTATAGCAAGTGCTTCATAAACATGAAGCACTTGCTATAGTGTTGCATTGAACCCTCGATGTGCTTTGTGGCGTTGATTAGCAACCATTTCATAATGAGGGGAAATTGCTCTGAGCAAATCTTGCTGCTGGTGCATTGAAATAATCCATTTTTTTAGGCAGGAACACGTTTATGCATGCCTTAAATGAAGTATGATGTTGAATTCAATGCTATGAATTTGTCTTTACAATGATCACCAATTTATCTCTCTGTTATGTTTCAAATGCAATCCTATTCTTCTTTTGTCACACTGGTCTCTAATGTTAAACTTATGTCCAACCATCTAGTGAGAAGCCCATCTAAACGCCTTTCTTTGTTAAAGCAGACTTTATATGCTTTCATCAGCAGACGGCATTTCCATAAGGACAGACAGTGCAGTATTAATCCATTTGACAGGCTTGATGCGTATCTAAATCCTTCTCCTAAAACAGGAATTTTAACAAAATGCATTGATATCAGCAGACAGGTGCTTCTTTGGCTCTATTTCATTAATTTAGTTTACACTTATTTATTTTACATTAAAGCTGCTTGTTCATAGAACTTTACAATAGCTTTTAATATGATAGTCTCTGGAGACTAGTAGTCCAGTCATCCTATGAAAAAAATGGACTCAACCGTCAACTAATTGCAACAGAAACGAATCTCTTTTAAAGTTATCATGAATGTATAAGAGATGACAGAAAAAAAGTCCTCCAAAATCCCTTCAGGGGAAATTGGTTAAAAACTCGTTTTATTATTGCTACTTTCGGGCCTTTTGGAAAAAATCGCATATTTGTATATATCTACCAAAATGGAACAAAACCCCAACAATTCACACAAAAATGATGTTTTGATAAGCGGTATACTCTATCTACATGTTTATTTATCATTCACATCAGTTTGCCTTCTAAAATTGATTTATTCCTATAAATATTGTAAATTGAAAGGGGTCAACTTACCCCACCCACCCATTTAAACTAAAGATTTTTTTTTTCATGTCAATGCATTCCTATATGCTACAATTCGATATTATCTGGCAAATCTTGTTCTCTAAAACTTAAATCAAAGACAAAACACACCTTTTTGTATTAGATAACTTATATATAAAGACAATCACTTAAATAAGGTACCGAAATCCATATATGCCTATATAAGAAAAACGAAATATATGACACAAGCAATACAATATTCATGTGGTATTTTTTGACGTTTTGCATTTGTTTTGTGAACTTAAAAAACAATAAATGAAATAAAGGAAGAAACATAGTGGGAAAAGCAGCAAAAGTAGTACTATTCTATTGCCCCTTTCTCACTATGTGCCAGCCTTTTAAAATTAAGTGTACACTCATTGAATTACACATGGAGTATACTAAGCGTTAAAAAATAAGGGGACGCCTAAATTCAATATTGAGGTATCTTTAATTTCGTTTAAAACACAGACCAGATATTCAATCGTATTCAATATCAAAATCAAGATCGGGTACGACCTCCACATGCAGAAATACATGCACGACATCGTGGGTGAGGGGGTGGGGGGGTCATTTCTCCATAAGTGCTGCACCAAATTCCTGAAGATTGGCTGGTATGGGGCGACGTGCGCGGACTCTCTTACCAACAACATCCAATACAGGCTCAATGGGAGAGAGGTCGGATTATTTCGGAGATCACTGGATTGTCAAGATGCCCTGTTTCCTGACGAAGTCAACCGCAACACGAGCCTTGTGGGGTCAGAAATTTTCATCCTGGAAGACTAAGTTTTGACCAATTCTATGTGCAAATGGGACAACAACAGGACGGGAAATTTCATCAATGTGTCCATTCAGGTTTCCAGGAACAAGAACAAGTTATATTCTCCTACCGTAATAAACACCACCCAGACCATGATGCTCCCCCGCCAAAAGAAATCATGCTCCAAGATAGTGGTGCATTTGTATCTCTCCCCACGCCGATGCTATCAGAATCGCAGACAGAACCCCAACTCATCCGAAAAGACCACATGACACCACCTACGTATAGGCCAACCTTAATGTTGCTAGCACAATCGTAAACGATATCTGTTCAGCCTTGACATGATGACACCATGAAAAGGATGCCTTGTCCCAGATTTACTGTACTGCTAGAAACTCGAAGTCCTGTCACGGTATGGATCCCCTGCTTTGGTTATGGTGCGGTTACGAAACAGTTGCGCATAGCAATAATCCATAAAAGGCGATCTTGCTGGAATGTTGTTTTCCTAAGGTGCCCATGCCCCCTCCTAATTTGAACATCACCAGTCTGGTGGTGTAAAGCTGCAGGTCGTGCAATAACACTTTTTGACTTCCCAATAAACCTGGCAATATGGTTCTAGGATTCACCAGCTTGCAACATGCCTATGCATTGCCATTTCTGAGCTTCTGAGATACTGCCATGATGGCATATTGCATTGATATGAGACTTGATTTTGTTTCATTTTTATCGTATCTAAGAAATCACGTGAGTGAACAGGCAATACAAGTAAAGAATACATGTTACAACACTTTATTGAATATGTTCGATTACACGGTGTCATGAGTTTGGGTTTACGGATTATGAAGAGGCAAATTCTCCCTATCCTATCTAGAAAATAGTTAACAGTAATAGGGTTCCCTTATTTTTGCATCTCAATATATTTACAGACTCCCCTTTTCCATTTTGTATCGTTCTTGCACAATTTCTGCATTAGCGAAGATTGCTCCCCGACATTCCCCACACCCTCAGGAACGGTCAAGAAGGTATGTCTACAAGAACAAGGTTTTCGGTCACACTTTGTTTTACATGAGCATTTTAATTAAAGGCAATTAGCAGTATTTGATAAGAACTGCTATTTTTGGAAGTGAACAAACTTCCTCGAGTAAAACCACCTTTTTTGGTACCTACCCCTTCACTGCATTCCTTTTGTACACAATCATTTCGAGAAGGACAACTTGAACATCCATCAAATACAAATATTGCAGGTTTGCTAATGACATCACCAGAATATGTTCCACGTATATATCCAACAAATGCTCCTCCATATTTCGAAGGCAAACTAAGAACAAAGGGGTGCCCTATCGTCGTGTACATATTCAACTGACTCATCTAGCTATTTATTGACACTACAGCCAACCTGCGCTTATATTTTATTTATGGAAGAAGGTTTGTCAGCTAGTTTCAATAACCCAGAAGACCCATATTGTGATGGCGGGAAACTACACAGCTCTTTCTTAAATATATCTCCTTCATTGTCATGCAATATATCAACCGGAGCTGTTAAACACAAATGTGGACCAGTTTGAGCTGCTTCTCCAATTTCTCTTAACGTTAATTGAGAGTTTGGGGTTACGGACTGGCTTTAACCTATGAAACTGTATTCTGAATCGTATTTATAAACCATGTTGTTAATATTCAATTGGCCTTCTTACTTTGCATAGTCGACAATTAGACAATATATACTCGTCGACCTGACACAATGTTATCAAGTGTACAGTCCGCAACGTGGATGTCTATGTTTAGGTTGTCCGTTTGATCTATTTCCTCCCTCGAATGACTGGTTTCTACATGCTGATCACTTGTATATTTCTGCATTGCATTATTGTAGTATGTACATACAGGAATAAACGAAAACAATTGGTTTCTCTGTGATTCTTTCAAACCATAACCACATTTTATACTTCCTATTGTCTTAGAACTTCTAATAAGGACCTGCTCAAAAACTTGATCCATTAAAACTATTACCGATGCGAGATCGGTTTGACAAACTAGATGGTTTCCTTCATATAAGTGAAGAAATCTGGACTCGTAGATAATGTTTGGCTTTAGTTTGAAGATAACATAGGAAGATAACAGAGCTCTAGACTGGGGCTACATTTCTCTGATGGCTTGAATTTACATTTCTCAGCAATACAATCATTTGGCTTTAATAAACGTGTGTAGTAGGTCAGCCATTGTTTATATATGAAACACAACTTGGAAATGCGATTTGACAAACAAAGAGCTTCTTTTCAAGTTTGTCCTACATCTTTTGAAAACAACTTCACCACAAACTTCTACAACTGGTTTTTCTTCTTACATAAGGGCTTCATAAATATTAACTAACGTTTTATCGTTTCATTGGGTTCAACCTCGCTAAAGGTTTCAGTATTTGTCTTTGGTTTGGAAGTCCAGGTCATGCTTTCAACTTCATGTATTGTGACTTCCTCTCAAAGCAATGCAGTATTAAAAGAAATTCCCATAAGTTTTACATTTAAAAATTTATTCAGTAGGAAATGGCCTCAAGTTGTTCTGGAAATAACCGTGTCATTGAACATGTGAATCACCACATTTTGAGAAATTCTGATAGTCTTGTTCTTCCATTTATTGTCCAATACAACGGAAGAAGCTCAAAATGGTATGGAATCCACAATGTTAATGTGACCTTCTTGCACTCTTGATAGTACTATCCATTTTACCTGCAAATGGAAAATAGATAAAAAGGCATTTATCATCACTTAATTGTGCGTTGATTTTGTCTGCAGCATTTTAATAGTGGTATTATTCTGTTAACATCACTGCAAATGAAAATATTAACTTAAACACAACCACACTTGCTTTATCTTACTTTTGATTGAAGGTTATACTTTAGCGTAATTCACCTTAATTTTCATAGTTCATACAACATAATTATGTATAAATGATAAATAATGATTAAAAACATTATAAGAAGAAAAATGTGACTATAATGATATCTTTATCATACAATAGGTTATAGTAATAAATGCACCTTCAGAGTAAATTACAATCGCCACCAGATATTTGCCGACGATTTTTATCTCATCCACATTTGCTCTTCATCTTTAACCTTCAATTCGATCTATTTTGCCAAAGATTAATAAACTAAGCAAATGCAAAAATTAATTAAACAAATCATAAATAGATTTATTTCATTATTTGCAAAAAAATACTTTAAGAATTGAATGATTTTAACATATGAACATGATCGATTTAATTGAGTGAGTAAGAGAAACTTATGTTTTCGTCAAATCATTATTTACAATGGCACTAATGGGCCACCGTAGTTTAGAAAAAAGAACAGCTATTCCGAGGTAAATATTTTATGTTTATTTTATATATTTATCATTGTAAGGTGCATTTTTGTCATTTTATTCATGTTTAAAGATATATTTGAGTGTGAATGGTCATAAAATCGATGTTTTGGGCGAAATTAAACAAAACAAACACGTTTTGAATTACCCACGAAAACTCATTACAAAGCATTCTGCAGGCTATTTCAAAAATAATTTTTCATCTAAAATGTAATCATGTACATACAATTATGGTTTTTATCAGAAAAGGGCATATATAAGTGATAATAAGCTCAACTTACCCTTTCATGTGACTCTCAACAGCAAGTTGACCTCGAAATTTACCGATGACAGTTCACGCTATGTACTTTTCTATGGTGGTACCTTCGAACCATGCAAAAACTTGCACTTTTCAAAAAGTTTAAATGCATTTTTCAGTATTTTCCCCTGGTGGGATTTCTGAGGACTTTTTATATGTTATAAAGGAAGTGTGCAGCTATCATAAAATCACAAATTTGTTTCTGTTGCAATTAGTTGTGGGTTGACTTACAGATTGACTGGACTATAGGCACTTGAAGCAGAATTAGTTCATATTTAGTATGAGGGACATACAACAAGCAAGTATTTATTCTGGTTTAGTGTTGCATCTGTTTTGAAATCTGTTGCATACCGTCTATACACACTTAACTATATTGACACATTCTATGTCAATTTTGTTGCTATAATTCATTATATTATACTGCAATACAAAATTTGTATTTTTTCAAGGAATTTTATTTTGATTTGTCTCATGTGAGAACATAAACCTTTGATTGTTAATCCTTATAGTGCTTGAACCGACTTCATGCTTATGCAAACAGGTTATCCAGACCAGCAGCCAAGTAAATTGGCGGCTGGCCAGTGATCTTACCTGTTTGCTTCTACTCTTAGTATCTCTCCTCAACAAAATTAAGCATATTTTACGGTTTTAGAAAGCAGCTGACACAAAAATCTATTCTTAGAAAATCTCACAGCATTCTAAGGGTTAAAGGAGTTGTGACAACTTCAGGATAATCACTCACAAGGTAGTACTTCTTTCATACATTACCAGCACTTGTGCACTTGTGCTGAATGGGGTTACAAAGTGGACCCCAATGCTCACAGTATTCAAACATAAGACCAGATCATGTCCTGAGGTGGACACTCTACCCATAGACCACTGTCCTCCACATAGAAATGCTTTGTTTATTACAGTGTCAGCCTTATTGAATGGTAGAGCCAGTTTGGATTATAAGACACTTTTCACTGATTACACCAAGTGCCTCCTAACTTAGGTCACTGTGCCAGGCGCCAAGTGGATATTAGGTTGTAACTATCAATTCAACAAGCTTGCGGCTCACAAACCAGCCATATCAGAACAAGTCCCCAGTCAAAGGCTTTATGTGGGGCTTGAACCTTAGACCTCCTTGTCCCGAAACGGACACCTTAACCACTTTGGCACGGTTTTATCACAACAAATTTATGTCTAATATGCCAAAATCGGACAGCAAAACAATTGTTTTCAAGGACACGCGGGGTGTGATTTCCTTCATAATTCCGTATTTTCTCTATGAAGAAACTAGACACACATCATAGTATTTTCGACACAATTTTATTTTTATTTTTTCAGAGTAATTGCATGCTTGTGTTTAGTTCATATAGGCAGGTACCTGAAGACCTCACCTGTTTTGTGCCAGACCTGTTCTCAGATAAAGGCAGAAAATCTTCTATTAGAGAGTAGATTCTGTTTAATTGCTTCACAGTTTAACCGTTATAGAGCTGAAACCAACTTCATGCTTATGCAAATAGATTGGATCCAGGCCAGGTGTCCGCCAAGTAAATTGGCCGCTGGCCTGTGAGCTAACCTGTTTGCTACTCAGAGTATCTTTCCCCATAAAAATTATGAAAATATTTAAGGTTTCAGAAAGGAGACCACACAAACGCCTGTTTTTAGAAAATTATCCACCATTCTAAGGGTGTTGCAATTTTCATGCTTTTTGTCGTTAGATGCAGATTATGATTTTGACAGACTGTAAAATGAAGCAATGTAAGATCCTATGCCTTTTAGAAAATAGATTTCATAATAAGGAGAGATCTTAGAATAATCTAGGACATCTTGCAGGTCCTTCTTTGTGGAGATGTACTCTGGACTTGTGACATGGATGCCAATCCTCAACCTCCACACTGGGATTTTCAGTGGGAGTGAGACGTCCTTGGTCAAGACATTGCACTCCATAACCCTGCCTAGATCTCTGATCTGGTGAAATCCTGGAAAGCCATAAGATAACTGAAATAATGTAACATGGTGTTTTACAAAAAGACCTAAAAAAGTACTAGGATATCTTACAATATTGGTAGAAAAAAAGCAGAATGAATTTTTCAACAGAACTGCACAATGCTCAGAAGTTGACAATTTCATTGCTACTTTCTCACAGCAACACAATTCTTTAGTGACAATTAAGCTATGAATACTTGACATTGCTTCATGAAGCTTTGAAATATAAATAAGAATGCATTAGCATCAGAATCCATGGTCATATGGGTGCTAGGAAATGTACAAAAAACAAATTTGAAGAATACAGATAAATAGATATTCAGAATCCTTTATTTCTAATGACTTGTGAACTTAAATTGTACATAATCAAAATTAAATGATTTGTAATAAAAAAAGTAAATTAAGAAACTTGATAGATAAAGGAGTTGAATTGAAATAAACGGGATCATAGCAGAAGGGACTAGTTATGAAAGGGGGAAGAAAATGCACTCGGGCACCATTTCCTGGAAGAGCGATTATTGGTTTCATGAACCCTCTCCCTTTTCTAAATAATTTTCTGCAGACGCGTTATGACATTGTATGGCATTGTACAGTCAGTTATCCAAATGAGGTAATTTTCATTTAAGAATTATTTTTACATGTTTTACGAAAAGCGAAGGAAATCATTGTGACAAAAGGAGAAATTGCTCATGACATGAGCAATTTCTCCTTTTGTCACGATGCTTTCAAATGTCGTCTGCAGCAATCGGTGGTTACATACAAAGCCATTTGTATACGGAAACCGTGTCTAATAGGATACTTTATGAATCACTTTTCTCTTGAGTAAAATATCCAGCAGCCTCATTCTTTCGTTCTGGCGCTTTGTCTGATGTTATAATGGTGTACTTTTTATGTAACTTTTGACCTTGAGTTACCGATGTTGTCTAGCAGACGGTGTCACACTTCTATGGCTTGCATAGTTTCCCTAGGTTTGGTCTACTGGATATGTCTTGAGCTTGAAAGTTTTGTTTGATGCCAACTCTTGTTTGATCTAGTGTAAATATTTCACTCAATTCCTGATGAGTTGAATGAACCAGTTTTATGAAATAATAAAAAACATTAAAAAATGACATGTTATGAAAGAGGAAAATTAATCCTGATTGGCATCAATTTTTTTCTTTATAGTATTCTTTCATCTGACTTGCTGACTGTCGATGGTTCTAGCTAGATTCCTGTTTGAACCTGGTTAGGCAATTCATTAAGTGTGATCTACCATCGCTTTTGAGTGTTGCTTCATATTCTGAGTCCATTGTGCAGGCCAATGTGAAGGACTTTTAAGGCCTGGGCATTGGCGCTGCATGCTCTGAGGGACAGTCCTTTGGCAGGGCACACTAGAGCACACTAGAGCCTAGTGCAGGTGAATCCCATTAAATTATTGAAAGGTAATTGAACTTTATAAAAAACTGCTGAAAGTTGTGTTAGCAGTGTAAAACTTTAATGCACACAAATTCAAACATTATTTTTCTCTGTGTTTTATGAAACCACAAAGGGAGTTTCGAAGTATATGCCGCTGATTTTGAAATAGTTGTAAGGGAAAAAATTTAAGTATGATGAGAAATTTTTCGTTTTATTCAAAAACATTTTCTTTCTAAAGCTGCAAAGGAATCTTCTGATCCTATTTCAATTTTATAATGCTCATAGTAACCTTTTTGCAACGTGGGTAGATTAAACAAGAGCAGAATTTGTATTTTGTAGTAATTAAAACACATGAAAGTGAATAAAGACTTTCCCAGGAAAGGTTAACAAGAGAACTATTTTTCTGCTTCATACTCTGTAAACACTTTACCATACGCCAAATTTCCGACTGTCCCAAATTGAAAGAGTTTGTAGACGACATTTCAAAATGTGATGGAATTGAAAAATAATCTCCTTGATAGGACAGAAAATTTCTCCTTTTCGCACAATGTTTCGAACGCACAATGTTTCGAGAGTTGTCTGCATCAAACTGGTCAAATGCCATTACTGTTTGGTAATGGGTTTACAGAATCTTTATCAAATGTTTTCATCAGTATGGCACTTGATCAAACAATCAAAGTTGTTTATTGGTCTGCCGCAAATGGGCCTAATTGGTAATTTTGATTTCCTTCATCTTTGATAAGGCGGGGGCGGGGCTCTGTTGACTGGCGTAGTAGCTACTAAAGGAAAGTACATAGAATGACAAGCCATGAAAAGCCCTCTTTAACCCTTAGAATGCTAGGTAATTATCTTAAAATAGATTTTTGTGTCGACTGCTTTCCATAACCTTAGATATCTGCTTAATTCTGATTAGGTAAGATACTAAGAGTAGCAAACAGGTTAGATCACAGACCAGACGCCAATTTACTTACCTAATTGCTGAAAACCCGTGATTTTGTTAAATAAAGGGAAGTAAACCTTTAAGCATGTAAGCTCTTCTATGACAAGAGCCATGAAACGTTTCCAACAAACATGGAGACAATGGTATCTAACAATAGCACAAAAATAGCACCTTGTATTCTATTAATTTTGTAAAAAAGACCTTGATATGATTATGATATAAGATTTTATAATTTCTATTTTTCTGTGATTGTTACATAGATTATGTTCAAACTCAACAGAAGCTTGAAGCCTATTGAAATCACTCTAAATGAATGCTTCCTTGATACTAAACAAGTGCTCACGCCAATTTGAGGGCTAGTGCGGGCAATTTTCATCTCCCCTAACTGGGAATTGAACCTGAAACCCTCAGTTCAAGAGGTAGGCGCTCGACCTCTGCACCACTGCAGCCAAAAATATGCTTAGATTTGAAATTAAAGACTTATGAGAAAGTAATTAATGAAGAGTTTCACAGTCTGGGAAGAGAATTATGATTGAGTGTAATAACAAAGAATGCACCGGGAATGCCCTGGGAACCAGAATATTGGTGATATCCTGAAATATGGATATGGTTCTCTACATGCCAAGTTGAATGAGTGCACTATGCGGTACCCTGCATAGGGAGGGCATCTTTGTAGAAGCCCTAAATTGTGTGGGTTTTATTTTAGGGGGGCTTGGAGGATGATGTAGGATACATTGGCTTAAACTTTTATTCTAGACAGAACCAAATTCTCCAGAATTGTTTTCATGATTAAAAGACATTGTGTCTTGAAATATTTAAGAGATTTATTGAGTCATATTAGCTCTGAATGAATTCATCCTTATAGTGCTGGAACCGACTTCATGTTTATGCAAACAGGTTAGATCCAGGCCGGCAGTCAAGTAAATTAGCGAATGGCCTGTCATTTTATCTGTTTACTACTCTGAGTATTTATCCTCTTCAAAATTAAGCAGATATTTAAGGTTTTGGAAAGCAGACGACACAAACATCTTTTTTTCAAAAATTCTTCAGCATTTTAAGGGTTAAGCTTGATGTAAATAAACCTTACTTGTGACCAGTTTAGATGCATGATTTAGTCTTAACTAAGCAAGAATTATCTTAAAGAGTATCCTGGTAGCATTTTTGATATCATTATTACAGAAGGAAAAATTGCCTGTATAAGCCTGTATGATATCATTTGTTTCCATGAATATTTATTGCGAGGAAAGGAAAAAATACCCATATAAGGGATTTCTTCTGTTTCCATATGTTATTGCTTTTCTGCTGTTAGATAATCATCTCACCATTTTATTGAATTTCGAATGATGTTTTCAAACTCTTTCAATTTAGGACCATAAGATAGTAGCAAAGACCAGTTCTGTCATATAGAAATTTTGTGTTTTGTCAAAATTGAAAGCCACAGCCGAAACATTCTAAAACTAAGAACAACTGCAAATGTTTCTGTATATATGAAGTAGATATTGCTATGTATAATGTATATCACAGTATTTTTCTTAAGTAATGTTTATAATTAATGCACAAATGAATCAAAACTGACTAGATACGGTGCAAGGGGCCAAGTTTCAAAGGGACACAAGAAAGATTCTGATGGAAAACAACATCCCACTAGGTTAATAAAATCTAGTTATCTTAGATGACTCAGTCCCAATATTGTCATGAAACAACATTTGATTGGAAGAAGGTGGTCTTGAAGGAAATGCATTTGGCTCTTTAAGCTAAATTAGTGGCAGACATCCTTTTTGCTTGTCTGCATTAAGAAGACGTAATTATGAAACGATGGTAATAACAAGCAATTGTGCTTGCGTCTTAGAGAAACTTGTTGTTGAACTCCCTTTTGGAGTGACAATATAATAACATAACCAGGTTGCAATGCAAGACTATAGAAGGTGCTTCACATAAGTGAAAGACTTGCTAAAGTATTTGGTTTAACCCTTTACCAAACGCCAAATTTTTGACTGTCACAAATTAAAAAAGTTTGTAGTCGACATTTCTTAATATGATGAAGTTGAAAAATAATCTTCGGACAGCGCAGAAAACATTGTGAGAAAAGGAGGCATTTCACGTTAAAAGCAATGTCTTCTTTTTTCACTATGTTTCCATAGTCTTCTGCAACAAACTGGTTAAATCTCGTTATTGTTTGGTAATGGGTGAAACAACAGCCTTGAAATCTGGACTTGCAGACTCGTCTTTAGTAGTCTGTTTGCTGTTAGAATTTTGACTTATTATTATTTGTCATCAAATTGCAGCAAGGAACTATTCTTAATGACTTAAAAAAGATGTGTTCTGTCATTGTAAACCTTGCTGTTTGTCTGCCAAATCAAGTCTCTTGTCTGAGACAAAAAAATGGTCTAATGACATGAGGAGGGATACAATTTACGCACAGTATTCCTAGATGTTGGAGCTAGTTTTGCCAATTAACGTTTTCCCTCATAATAAAGACCTATTTTATTCAATCTGCTTGGGTACTGTTATGACTGAATATTTTATGCTAGAACTTTGCAATAAGTTAAAACAAAAACATTTCCTCTTTTTTTCAGAATTTGGCTTAGCAATATTGCAATGTTACACGTCATTGGAGTCATCTCTATGAGACGCTTCCAATGGTGTTTCACTTGACAATATTTGGTTTTCATTTAAGATACTGTCCATGTTTATCAGTTTCAACTTGCACAAATATTTTTCTGTTTAAAGTCGTTAAATAAAATGGTACCATGCAGCATAAGGCTCAAGAAACAATTTGACAAAAGAAGAATTTGTTATTTTAAGGTTGACTGGTTATGGGCTAATCTCATTATAAAGAACCAATTATATATACATAATAGATGTTGTCTGCTTATACTTCAATTTGATGAAGATGGTGATAGGTTTGGAACATTCGGTCCTGTGTTAGTATATATTGCTAAAACTTAAAACCTTTGCTCAACTTTGAATAGAAATATAACAATCAAAGGAAAATGCTGATCTAGTGACTAAGGCATATAGCTAGAGATGAGTCGCAGCTGCTCTTTCATGACACAATGATTTATTTCCAATCACCAATTTATTTCCAATCACGCAAAGAAATTGTCATTTTCCATGTTGTATTGTAGTACCGTGCTCTTTGTTAATTTCTGTGGGGTTTACATTGCTTAAACATTATTTCAGTTATGTTGCAATGTCCTGCTTTTAATGATTGAGGAAGATCCCTTACTCATCTGCCCATAAGGGTTGGTCGAGTCGGGTAGAACCATCTACATTCTGTATGTTGGTTGGGAGACCAGCTCTCATGACAATCCAAATGATGTCACCAGAATTTGAACCAAGGTGGTGAGGGGTCATAAGTTTTCATGTTCTCTACTCTAACTGCTAGGCCACAAAGGCCTCTTGCTTCTTCCAAAATGCTGAGGGGTCATAAGTTTTCACGTTCTCTACTCTTACTGCTAGGCCACAGAGGCCTCTTACTTCTTCCAAAATGGACCAGTCAACAAATCCATTAAGGAAAAAAAGGTTAAGGAATGGATTCAGCTTGAATGGAATCTTCTTGCAAATAATATGCTCAGTTTTCCCCATCCAATGCTTCATTCATGCAAAAGAAGAGGATTAACTTAACCCTTTAAGAACCAACTTCATGCTTAAGCAAACAGGTTTAATCCAGGCCAGCTGCCAATTCAATTGGCGGCTGTCCTGTGATCTAACCTGTTTGCTACTCTCAGTACTTCCTCATTGATATAAAGCAGATATTTACAGTTTTGGAAAGCAGACGACACAAAAATCTAATTTGGAAAATGACCAAGCATTTGAAGGGTTAAAACCTCCATTTTTAAGATGGAAATGTTGGTTACAGGCAAAAGAGGTTCTAAGGCATGAACAACTTCTCCATTTTGCGACAATGTTTTTATGTTTGATTTAGGAACTATTCCGGTAAAAAAACGATAAAACCACAATTGCCAGTGACATGCATGCTATTTTGTCAGAAGAGCTTTGACTTAATTTCATCATGAAAAAAATGCTTCGTTTTAGAATAAGATAGAAGAACTACCTTGGTATAGAAGCATTTTTAACATACCTGTAACACACAACTAGAGAAACAAATGTGACAAAAGAAGAAATTGCTCATGATGAGCAATTTCTTCTTTTGCCACATTGTTTCCCAACCAATATCACAATGATTAAATGATTAAATATTATGATCTATAATTGTCATCTGCTGTTAATTTCAATTTAGAAAAGACTCTAACTGCTCAAATGCTTGTAAGCAGGGGAGGAGGGTTAAATGCAATAGATGTTTAGAGATTCCACTCCCCGCAGGTGGAGTCTAGTCTGCTGCTGGGGAAATTCCTGGAATTCCAGAGCATGTACATTATAGCTTTGTACAGTACATCCCTGTGGAATGCCAAAGCAGAGCTGAATTATGTCATTCGGCTTTGAACATCTTACACTGGAAGTTGTCGAACATCTTACACTGTAAGTTGTCGAACATCTTACACTCCAAGTTGTCGAACATCTTACATTCCAAGTTGTCGAACATCTTACACTCCAAGTTGTCGAACATCTTACACTGGAAGTTGTCGAACATCTTACATTCCAAGTTGTCGAACATCTTACACTCCAAGTTGTCGAACATCATACGCTGCAAGTTGATGCACTACTCCAGTGGCACTCATTTTCAGTGCCTCAATGACCTAGTTGTTCAGAATATAGAACTCACATGGCCCCTCTTTATGTGCGTTTGACATAGAGGTTAGAGTAAAGAACTTGAAATCACATGGCCCTTTTTGATGTGGCTTTAACCAAAGACCTAATAAACACAGATAAGCAACTCTGCAAAATACCGTTCTTTCTCGCGTTGACATCTCGTTCGCGAGATTTCGCCTTCCTGTAAATACAGACGCTTTATTTTGTTAATCAAAGCGTCTGCCGTCGCTGATAAGCTATGGTAGCCCTTTTATTGACCCTCCCGACCCCAAAAACCAATAAACAGATGGCCACCAGCTGGGGTTCCCCTGATGTGATAATTACCGGGGATTATAACTTATTGTAATATTGCACTGTGTCAAACTGAAATGTCTAGCTAAATTTTATGACGGAGGAAAATTTCAGCAGCAAAATTTACTGTTAAAATATTAGCTTAAATCTATACTTTTGTGGAATGGGTCTCTAAATGGGAATTATCTTTTTTTGCGTCATATCATGTGCAATATTCTATGAATTAATAATTCGTAATGGGGAACATTCTATTTTCTTTGAAAAATGTACTCTATACCATCATCATCACCATCTGCATCATCATCATCAACAATGTTAGAATTATAATATCAAACAACAACTAGCTATATACTTCTGCGCACAAATATGCACCCGAGTCTGCTTTTTATCTCTTGATTTGCAGCATGTTGATGTCATACACTTCCAGCACACACAAACATGCTGTCATTAGCCGCAAATTTTACACTTTCTTTGCATGGCAATTATTTCCAGCTGAACCAAACAGAACATATCGTTACATCTTCCACGTATACAGTTTATATACAATAAGAGAGTACTAAGAATAAATTCAAATTAAAAAAAAGACCAGTTAAGAGAATTTAAATGCCTCTTAACATCACAAACATATGAAAAAAAGTTCTTGATCTTCCCTTGTTCGATAAAAATATGTGTAATGAATCAAAGTTTGTCTAAATCAACCCATATTTTGTTTTTGTTTCCGAGGAGTTAGACAAAAACTATTGCTCTACTACTAAAACATGCAACCATATGATTTCAAAAAACCAAGACCAGATAAGAAACTTTAAATGCCTCTCAACATCACAAACATGTATAAAAGTCCTTGATCTTCAATTGGTCGATAAAACTATGTGTAATGAATCAAAGTTTGTCTAAATCAACCCATATTTTGTTTTTGTTTCCGAGGAGTTAGACAAAAACTATTGCTCTACTACTAAAACATGCAACCAAATGATTTCAAAAAACCAAGACCAGATAAGAGAATTTGAATGCCTCTCAACATCACAAAAATGTATAAAAGTCCTTGATCTTCAATTGGTCGATAAAAATATGTGTAATGAATCAAAGTTTGTCTAAATCAACCCATATTTTGTTTTTGTTTTCGAGGAGTTAGACAAAAACTATTGCTCTACTACTAAAAAATGCAACCATACGCTTTCAAAAACCCAAGACCAGATAAGAGAATTTAAATGCCTCTCAACATCACAAAAATGTATAAAAGTCCTTGATCTTCAATTGGTCGATAAAACTATGTGTAATGAATCAAAGTTTGTCTATATCAACCCATATTTTGTTTTTGTTTCCGAGGAGTTATACAAATACTCTACCATTCCATCCAATTCCAGCACTTTCGGTTCTATTGATGATACGCATTTTAAAACACGTGTTGCACCAGTGGTCAAGGGAAATCAATTGTCTCATATGCAATTATTAATAAAAACAAAACACTAATAAAGGAATGTTAAAACTATCGAAAAATTAATAAAATAAACGTTAGTTTTCACACTTTATTCAACCTTCGTTTACATCGTCTAGCTTGCAGACACACTTCAGTGCCGACGAGATTAGGAAGTCTCGCATAGTCTCCCGAAATCTCATCCTCCACGAGATGATAAGGGAGTTCGGTCTTTACCTATGGGAAGTTGCTTATCTGTGTTTATTAGGTCTTTGCTTTAACCTAGTGGTTAGAGTAAAGACTTCGATTCGTAATCACATGGCCCCTCTCCATGTGGGTTTGACCTGTAGATTATAGAACTTGAAATCACATGGCCCTTTTCAATGTGCCATTTAACCTAGTGGTAAGAGTTAAGAATTTGGAATCACATTGCCCCTTTCCATTTAGGCCCAAAACCTGGTGACGGCTATTGCATTCTTAAAAGAGGTAGTTTCCCAAATTACAGATTTTTATTGGTTCTACCCGACTTGAATAGCCCTTATGAAGTTATTCAGTGCAATACAAATGAAATATGATGAAAGATGTTATAACCCAAATAAGCAATAGAATTCAGTGATTTGAAAGTGTACCCACAGCAGACGGTATAACCTGTTACTTCATGAAGAACTATACCATTAAGTCTCCCACTTAACCCATTACCAAACATAAACAACATTTGACCAGTTTGTTGCAGATGACTCAGGAAAACATTGTGGGAAAAGAAGAAATTGTTCATAAAGAGCAATTTCTTCTTTTCCCACAATGTTTTCTGCTCTGTCAGCAGATTATTTTTCAATTCCTCACATTTTGAAATGTTGTCTGCAAGCTCTTTCAATTTGGCGTTTGGTAAAGTGTTAAGACATTTTGATTTACTCCTGTCTGCTTGTGTGTCTGTCTCGAAATTTTGTCAACTCAGTTATTCCAGACCTCATGAAACTTCGTAGGCCCTTAGAAGGCCCTTGACTGACTGAAATCCCTGAGGTCTGACAGAGCCCCATCTTGGTCTGACAGATTTTTAAATAGACAAACAAGAAAGTGTTCAGTTCAGTCCTACTGGGGCTCTCAGAGTTTCGTGAAGTCTGTTATATTCAAAGACTGTCTTATCCAATCGTAACCAAACTTTATGAAAATGTTTGTGGATTATAATTAGGGATGGGAACGAATATTCGAATATTCGAATATTCGAATAGCCGGTCGAATATTCGAATAGCAAAATAGTATTCGAATATTCGATTTTAATGAACCCATATTACTGTATGTTTACCATAAATTTTGTTCAAAAATAATGTTGTTTGTTTTATTTTCATTTTCTTCCTCTTAACCGATGCCAAATATCGAAGAACGTGCCTAGCTCCCAGGTGCAGTTACGATGTTTTTACAACGTATGTCACACAGTAAAACACCTGTGACAAATTACCACATCTTTTGACAGTTTGCAAAATGATTAATTCCTAAGTGTGAAAATAGTCGATTTTAAGCCGCTAAATCTAACACCTTAATGATCTGCACTTGCTCCTTATTATCCAAAACAAGTCAATCACGCTAATTGACAATTGTCAGTGTCAACCAATCACGTAACTTGTTTGTCGCGAAATTAAACAATTACTCTTTCAATAACCAATCGTAATCATGATTGCATATACACGAAGACCAATCAAATAATGTGTTAGAAAGTATATTTTTCTTCAGAATAAATTGTCAAACTTATCTTCATTCTAATTTCTACATCTATTCGATAAACATCACAATGTCTCCATCACGTGTCTGGAATTACTTTACTCGTTCTGCCGACAAGTTGAAGGCGACCTGTAACCTGTGTAACCAGGACTTTGTATTCAAGAATACAACATCCAACCTACTAATGGTTATTACTGTTTTGATATTGCATGCACGTACATGTATACAGATATCGGCTATACACAAAAGGTTTGAACAGAGGACTGGTGTATTAGTATTCGGACATGCAGACATTCGGACATCAAAACGAATTCTAAAATCGAATATTCGAATATATTCGAATAGTTCTAGTCGAATATTCGAATAGTGATTTCACTATTGGTTCCCATCCCTAATTATAATACTTTAATTAAATTCAATATCTCGCAAAATTCCCTGGATTTTTTTGGTATTTGCACTTGAATGAGGAAAAATGGCGTAGGGCTCTTCTGCTCTCTTATTTGAAAAATCTTCATCCAATGCTTCCCATGCCCCTCTCCGCGTGGGTTCAAATCCTGAGAGTGATAAGGATTTTCATGAGAGGCAGTCTCCCGACTGACTTACGGAATGCCGATGGTTCTACCAGCCTTGACCACTCCTTATGGGCAGTTGAGAATGGGGTCTTCCTCCATCATTAAGAGTCGGGCATCGCTTCATAACTGTAATAATGTTGATGTGATGTAAAACCCATATAGAAAAATAAAATGTTTCCCACAGATTATGAAAAAACGGGTTGTCATTGAAAAAAAATCAAACCAATTCATGTACCCAATGCAAGCCAACTTATATCAATCTAGAGCTGATCAACATAAGTAACATTATATTTCAATCCCTTCCAACTATTATGAGTTTTTTGAAGCAGAGACTTACAGATATATAAGAGTCATATTATATCCTTGAAAAGTAAATGTTTTCTGTTTAACCCATTACCAAACAATAACGACATTTAACCACTTTGTTGCAAACAACTCTTGAAAACATTGTGGGAAAAGGAGAAATTGCTCGTAACAAGCAATTTTTCCTTTACCCTCAATGTTTTCTACCCTATCGGTGGATGACTTTCAAATTTCATCACATTTTGAATTGTTGTCTGCAAATTCTTTGAATTTGGGACAATTTGAAAATTTGAAGTTTGGTAAAGGGTTGATAAACATTGGTAGCTTTGCAACGCTAAGGGATTTATTGCGCCTAATTCTTGTCTGAAAAGTATCTAACAGTTATTGGTTTTAGAATTTTCTTCAACTTTCTGAACTAAATCTTTTATGTGCTTGTTATTATTCTGCTCCAGAATCAGCCATTAGGTCCATATTCATTTTGACACTTGTAATGTTACGCTATATTCCTTGCTAGAAATGGATTGAAAGGCATCGTCTGATTAAACTTTAGAGCCTTACTAGTCTACTGGTTATCTGGTAAAATTTAACAAACCTGCAGCAGAAGACTTTACAAATTACAATACCAAAAGGAAAAATTGCTTCTTACAATTTGCCACAATAATTTCTACCTCATTAATGAAGGTAAATGCCATTTTTTATATCTTATATTTTCAGTAGGATTTTTGTTTAAGATTTGGAACAATCCTTAAATCTGTATGATGGAATAGCTTTAGAAACCGTTGAGACAAAATAGGAAAACATGCTCATTTTAAGCAATTTTCTTTGTGTTGCAATCATTGATTTACATCATTCAGGAATTGCCTGTCACTGCTTTCAATTTGGATCAGTTCAAAGAAATCCATATGGGGGTGGGGGTGGGGGTGTTGTGAGGGAAGGGTAATAGTGATATATGATTAAAGTAGGAAGGTCAGTCTGGCACCTGTAGCAGTGGTCAGTGTATTTAGTCTGCATTCCATCAATCTCTCTCAGGTGATAATTGCCTATTAGACCCTTGTCTGATGCCTACGCTTTTTGGCTCACCTTCCATTGACAGTTTAAGATCTAACTGTGACACAAGGAAAATGAGCAATGTGAATGACTGTAGATGTAACTTCAATGTTAAAAAGAAGGATTCTACTGTGAATTACAATTTATAGTGATCAAAATTTATAACAGTTTTAACCCATTACCAAACAATAACGACATTTGACCACTTTGTTGCAGACGACTTTGGAAAACACTGTGGGAAAAAGAGGAATTGCTCGTGATGAGCAATTGCTCCCACAATGTTTTCTGCCCTATCAGAAGATTATTTTTCAATTACATCTCATTTTGAAATGTCGTCTGCAAACTTTTTTAATTTGGGACAGTCGAAAATTTGGCGTCTGGTAAAAGGTTAAAGTATGATGTCACGGGTAATGTGTAAAATGCCAGACTGCACTCAGACAGTTTTCATACCTTTACTCAATCACCTTATATCAAGGATTCAATAGAAAGTTATATATAGTAAGTTCTTTACAAATGTGATGCTTTTACTACAATATTGCTCTGAACCCTCAATATGATATTAGGAGACAACTTCTATTGATTCTGAAGAAGAAAATTGAAATATTATAAGAAATTTTGAGTCGAAATGAGGAATTCTTAACTTGCATAGATGACTACCTAATTTGTTTCCTACTGGTGTTTTAGTCTGCAACCAATTTCCTCATAGAGAATTTTCTGCCCATTCAAAACTATCAACCTCACATTTCTTCCGATATATCAGAGTAAAAAGATGTGATAAAAGAAGAAACTGCTTGTGATGACACCTTTGATCTTTTCCTGAAGGTGTCTCAAAATGTATCAAGGTATTGAATTGAACCTTTAGTGCATTTATGAAGTTATCATCCTTATTGAAACATTGAATGCATGACCCATTATACTACCATCATATTTTGGTCCAACATTGATACGCAAGTTCTGATTGTAAAACATCTTGTTTATTCTCAAAAGTTTTATTTTAATCTCAAAACAATTTTTGCAATGATTTAACCATGTAATTGTGTGTAACGAAATGAAGGCTGTTCATAGTTTAGAAAGTATTTCAGATAAACTTTGGTACCCAACCTATTATTGATACAGAATGATCCCAAGCTTAATTGACCACATGACAGAACCATGTTTGTCTAAGTTGTTTCTACAATAAGAGTTGTTGAAAGAATTATAAACATACATATGTGCATTTCTTTGTCAGAGTCTTGAAACACATTTTCATTGATTTAACCGTTATGAATATTCATTTTGAGGCATTTTGTCGATAGGTCAATTCAAGGGTTCATTGCAAGGTTATAGTAAGTGCTTCATTAACATGAAGCACTTACTATGTTCTTGCATTGAACCCTCAAAATGTTCATGAGAGCTGGCCTTGTTTGGTAGATCTATTACCCTTCAGATGGCTCACATGAAAACCCAAATCTAACAGTACTGTGAATAGAACCCATGCAAAGAGGGGCCATGTGATTTAAAGTTTAGTTCTCTTACCACTGGGCTAATGAGGAGGACCCATAAGGGAAATAAAGGAGTCGGTGCAAGACCATAGACATAAATGAAAGTCTTACTATGGTTTTGCACTGAATGCTGAAGGTTGTGTTGTAATTGCTAAGAGTTACCAGTCTTTGATACAGTACACTGTTCTCAAATGCCTAATCCATTGAGCTTATTGCATTAACTTCTGCTGCATTGGTGGACAAATGCTTGGCTTGCAAGCGGCATTTAGCACAGTGTATCCAAAAAAATATAATGCAGTGTAGTCTTCTTTAGATAGAATACCATTCCATCCGTATTTTATAGAAGTGCTGTTTTTTCACAAATTATTTTAAATGTTTAATTATCATCTCTAGATGGTAAAGGGTTAGAAAGACTTTGTGATATAGAGATATCAAAAGCTGTCTGTTTCCAGCATATTTCGTTAGATGGTGGCTTTGATTCTTCTGACGCATCCATTACTTCGGCTTTTGCGAAACGTTCTTTAAGCTAACGCAATTGGAATTATTGAAATTCCATGTTGACTGATGTTTATCTAGCTTTATGGCTGACCTCACGTTTATTTACAAAATATTGTTTAACCCTTTTCTGAGAAGAGACTTGACACACCTTTGCAGGAATTGCATTTTTATTTAAGAATATTATGGTAAGAGGAAAGCATGTTGATGTTCAACAATCTCTCATTTTGTAAACAGTATTTAAAAGTTTATATTATGCAGCCTTTCATGGACATCATTTTCATGTCTTGATAGTTGGATGAAAGCCTTTCGTTATGAATTGCTCACAACTGGGAATAGGTGAATAAGCCGCAGTAGCAAGGAGCAATTTGTACTTATATGTCCCATTGAGTTCTACTATGTCCCATGTCCTGTTGTGTTCTGATGTGTCCCATTTTGTCTCAAGAAGTAATTATATGTCCCTTTGAGATCTGATGTGACCCGTTTTGTCCTAAAATGTACTTATATGTCTTGTTGTGTCTCTCTCATAAGGTCTTT